>QUSF01000011.1:1681112-1929513 GCA_003676055.1 Chloebia gouldiae | reverse complement strand
CAGCACATACTAACCCTTACTGTCCCTAGCATGACTGCCTGACCCTTGCTCCTCACAGCAGCACAGCCAATTGACTCCAGCTCCCTCCCAACCAGCTAACCCACTCTTTTATAACACCCATCCTTACTGGACACAGCTGTGCCCTATTAAAGGCAGGCCTGTTCCAACTCTTTGGTAATTAGCACAGCTGCAGCTCCTCAGGGGTGAGATTGCCTTCAGCACTATCTCTGTTCTCCTACAATCCATCCTCCCACAGTGCTGTAGCCCCATAGTTATAAATTTTTTTCTTTTTGGTAATGAGTATGGTTGGAAAGTGGTTGAATCATTCAGGTCCATTCAGAATAGCCTAAAAAAAGAGCAGGCTTGTGCCAGGAGATAGAATCGAAGAGGATGGTGAGTAGGTGCAGGAAACTGTTAGGAGGTAAAGGTACCTGTGAAGGAAGTACTCAGTGAAAACTTATTCAGAGAAGTATAAATATGTACATATATAAGACTGTTTTGTGTGCTTCCTCTTCACAGGAGGTCGATATGTCAAAGTTTGGGATGTACTAAAAGGTGGACAGTTACTAGTTTCACTTAAAAATCACCATAAAACTGTGACTTGTTTGTGCCTGAACAGCTCTGGACAGAGATTATTGTCAGGATCCCTTGACAGGTAGGTATATTTTGTGGCTTCCTTATGTTTGGATTCTTTAGGACTTTTTTTCTTTGAAAGGAATTATTATTTCACATCACTGTTAACCTGTGTATTTGGTTTTTGGGCTTTATTTGAGAGTTTGTTTTGGGGCCAAGGTACCTACTGTGAAGCTGTCCCTGCTTTTGCACGGGCCTTGAGCTTTAAATCGTTCCTTCCAACTCAAGCTGTACTATGATTCTATGATCCAACTTAACCTTTTCCTCTTACTAATCTGAATATTAATAAGGATTGTGTGTGCTGTTTGGGCACACACAGTTGTGATTTACCTTGGTTAGTTTCACATATGGAAAACTTCTAAATAAGTGTTCAGTTTTTAAAATCTCTAATCTGACCTTTCCAGTCTTTGGAAGTTAACTATTCTTAACTGTAATACAGTTTAAATATCTAAAAGTATATTAGTATTCACTTTTTAAAAGCCTGGGTTTTGTGTCTCTCTGCTTTTTCTTCTTGTACCCAAGAGTGCTTGTGAACATCACCTCTTTGCTTTTTTTGTTTGGTTTCAGTTGATTAGTACTGGTATTTGTTGTCTCATCTCTGAAACATTAGAAATATGAAGTGATCTGAAATGACAGTGGATCTGTTTTCCTCCTTCCTCCTGTATTTCCTTGGCTACCTCAGGCTTTACAATTACATAACACTAGATTTTGTACTTGTAAGATAGTATTTTGTATTACAATTCATTAAATATTTCATGCTTCCAACCAAATCCTTAAGGGGCAGCTGGATTCAAGAATATCTGTGGATTTACTCCCAGATACTGCTAGTAGATCTTGTATTTAAAATTTAAGAACAAATTTGAAGAGATGCTGTCTTAGTGTTTTCCTAAGACGCATTTCTGAATTCAGATAGTCGCTACAACTGCCTTCAATTTCTTCTTCTGTTTTTGCTCCATTTTCATCTTTTTTGAGGTAAGAGCAATCCTGTCTTGACTTGTGGATACCTTTTGACAGACGTGACTGTTGCAGGAGTAATACATAAGAAGCTCAATGGTAGTCTGAGGAATGCATTGTATTAATACTCAGTTTCCTTGAATGATCTGTGGAAGATGAGAGTGATGAAGTTCCTGTAGAGTGACTGCAGTAAAGCTTTACTAACAGTTTTTTATCTTTACTCTTCTGTGTAGGCATGTGAAGATTTACAGTACTACATCCTACAGAGTGGTCCACAGCTTCAACTATGCAACATCCATTCTCAGTCTTGCCTTGTCGGTAAGTGCATTACAAGTCTTCCTAGACAGAGGAATTCCTGATACCTTTTAAGTCACTAAAGTAAATAATTTTTACTTTCACGGTGGTTGGGTTATCAGAAGAATGCAGTACGTGCGAAGTAGGGTTGAATATGTTTCTCCTGAGTAACAAACACTAAGAGGTTTTAAACATAATAGATGCAAATATGTTACCTGACTAGATCAGTACAATGTCTTGTGTTTATGAATGAGAGTGTACATCATAGGGAAAGTATTCACTTTAGAAGGGAGGTCTTTTGACTTTAAAAAGACTGTACTCACCTTTTGCCTTTCAGAAATGCTGTGAGTCCTTTCACATGGCAGCAATAAAGAAAAAGTAGTTAATTTATTGAGAAATTCAGAATAGGGTGTGAACTTGCTTTAAAAGTTGGTGTCAGGTTGGTCTGAGGAAGAAAGAAGAAGGTTGTGAGCATAAATTTGTTTGTCAAGGCATGTCTTAGAAGCAGACAGCAGAGACACTCCTCAGAAGCACTTGATTTCCAGTGGATAAGTGATCTGCTGGCCAGAAATTCGGAGGCTAGCACCAGGTTTTAAGTAATACTGTTGTAATGTAGTACCCCATTATGTAGCCTCTGAAGGCCACGTGAATGGGCCTGTGAGGGATCTTTATTACCTTTGCTACTTTACTATTGTCCTGCTCTGCTGGAATGTAGGGGAAGGTTATGAATGGGGAGTCTTTTTCCCACCATATTACCTAGGGAGCTAAGCTAAAATAAACTTGGATTTTTTTTTCTTTTGAAGTAAGGAATCCATAGCCTTTTAAGGCCCTGTGGCATCTGCAAATTATGCAATACCTGTAATTCAGCATCTCTAGAGTGTATATAATACGTCTTTTGAAGCATAATCTTGTTTTCTGTTGATTAAACCATTTGAATTTTAAATGGTCATGTGAGAACATTATGCCTTTACTGAGTCAAATCAAAGGTGGGTCTAATTACAGATGCTGCTCCATAAGGAAATGCATCTAGAAAACTAAATGCAGGGCAAGTGTGTTGATATCGCCCAAATTCCATTTTTAGATGAGAAGTGAACTCATCAAAGTGTAGTTTCAGTGTAATTCAGTGAATTTCTTTTGCATAAGCCTGTTCAGTCTCTCCTTGAGCTTGATTAAACTTGAAACCTTGTCTAGACTTCTTGACAAGGAGTTCCACATTTCTGATACTTGTGTGAAGAATTTCTCCCTATTGTGCTACTTGAATCTTCATAAGCTTCAACTGATGCCCTTGAATGAGTCATTCACCAGCTGATGTCCGTCTATGACTGTCATAATTCTGTAGGCTTTTATTATATAGAATGGTTTGGGTTGAAAGGGATATTAAAGGTCATCTAGTTTCAGCCCCTCTGCCCTGGACAAGGGCATTGCTAGACACCCCATGCAGTCTGGCCTTGAACACTTCAAGGGATGGGGCATCCACAATTTTTCTGGGTGAAATTTATACCCACTTCCTTATATAAGTGAAATTATATATACCAATGACTGTTGTTTTGAATTCTGTCTCAAAGAGGTGCTTTACACCTTAAGACATCTATGATACTGTGATTTGAACCTTAGCTTGAAGCAGAAAAGTATGAAAATGTGTATGATAGAGCACAAATAAAACACTAGGTCCTAACTCTGTGATTTCTTTGTGCTAGCCTGAAGACGAAACCTTGGTTGTAGGCATGACCAATGGGGTGCTAAATGTTAAACACAGAAAACCAGAAGAAAAGAATGAAGACTCTCAAAAGAAGAGACAACCAGCATATAGAACCTATGTAAAAGGAAGAACTTACATGCCAAAACAGGTATGGCGTGGTAAGAAAATATGTGCTGAAAAATTTCTGAAAAATTGGTTTATTTGAATGTGCTAAATCGGGGGAAGGGAGGGAATATATAAAGTTACTCATGGTAATGTATCTAATGCATTATGTGAGTCTGTGTGTATTTGTCTTACTCTGAACTCTTTTTTTTGAATTCTAGGAAGATTTCTGTGTCAGTAAGCCTGTAAAACGTGTTTTGAGAAAATATGATAAGCTGCTGAGGGGCTTTCAGTCTTCCAAGGCTCTTGATGCAGTACTGGAGGTGAGACATGGGTTTTTCTTCTTGGCAGAGTTTTGTGCTGTCACCTGATGTTCATTTTCCCTGTATATCATACTAATTTTATTTTAGTGTATAACTAGAAAGGAGTCTAAGTTGGGTTCCATTTTGCTTTTGCTCATACCAGCCCTTTGTTGTGTGTAAAGATGTTGCTTTGGTACTAAACTCTTCTTATATGTGTCCAGCCACCTATCATGCTTCATACCCCTGAAGTCACGGTTGCAGTCATGCAGGAACTGCATCGCAGAGGAACACTGAGAAGTGCACTTGCAGGCCGAGACGAGAAGCAAGTTAATCTCCTGCTTACCTTTGTGGCAAGGTATTATTTTAACATGAGTTCCCTCTGACTATTTTAACATGAGTTCCCTCTGACTGTTTTGACTCTTCTGTTTCCTAATAACTTGCCACCGAGTTTCAACAGTAGAACAGTTTCACTGGTAGAACACTGGTACTCCTGAAATCTCACATGCCTTTTCCATTCTGATACCAAAGTTTTGGGATAGGTTTGAAACAGTTTACCTGTTAGCACAGAATGGGTTCTTTGCCACACACTCTACTCCTAGTCTGTTATTTTCTGTCTTCTTGATGAAATTTCTGTTTTTATGTACTTGAGACTTTTTGACACTCCTCCAGCCCCCACTGCCTTCCTGAAAGGAAGAGGGTAAATACCACATACGTGGGGTTTGATTTGCATCTCTAACTGCTGTTCTGTGATGTCTCTTCATCAAGAAAAATTTGTGTGTATGCATGTGTGAGAAAGCTGCTTGGTGTTGGTGGAGTGCAGTTGACAATACCAGTAAAATAGGAATGTCTTCTAATTTTGCAGGCGTGTGATTGAGCCTAGATTTACTCCTGTGCTGGTGACTGTTGCTGATATGATCACTGGTAAGATAATACAGAAGAGATTGTCAAAGCCATATAGCTAGCTTGCAAATAAGATTAAAAGTGCTACATTTTTAAGAAACCAAACCTTAATGGCTCTGTTTATATGTGCAGACTTGGTGTCAAGAGAATGATCCAAAAAAGAGATATTTCCAGATAACTTTGACCATAGTCAGGATTTGATTTGTGCGGGCTCCAGGAAGCTCCTCATGGTCTCTAAGTACCTTTGATACTTCACGTTTCTGTGTTTACATAGTACAAATAGCTTCCTCTTAATTAGTGATGTAAAAATAGCATTTGAGATCATAAAAGCTTTTGTTTCTGTTAGTTTGGCATATTGCTGCTGTAAGTACATACAACCTCTGCTTTCGGAACAGACAATGTTAAAGTTGTCTTATTTTTTCAGAATGTTGGAATTCTGCTAGAATTCTTAAATGTATCTCTAACTAGCTAGTATAATTTTTGCTGTTTTATACATCTGTGGATTCTTAACTGATATTTTTCTTTACAGACATTTATCAGCCTGTGGTTGGGCAGTCAGCAGTAGTTGATAAACAGTTCTTGAAACTTCAGCAAGCTATCGGAAAAGAAATTGACTGTCAAGAAGAACTACTAGAAGTTTTGGGAATGATGGATACACTGTTTGCTACTTTTACTAAGAAAGGAGATACATGTCTAGAAGAGAACAAAAGTAATGGTGTCACAGAGATCATTGAAACAAATAGGAATTTCTGACACCCATCTCAACAAATTGTCACAATTGTGAACTTGAAAGACATGACCTGTTTTGGTAACTTCTTATAATAGTGACTTTCCAAATAAGCTTCTCTATGTTGAAGTTCTATCTTTTAAACTGTGTTGCTGAATGTGCTTGATTACTGAAGATAGAGAAAAAGGACATTCAAGATTGTCCGTGCAGTATTTTTCAAACAATTTAGTTTTAAAGTTTTATTTCAGAGATACATAACTTCTTACATTTACATGGGGATTTACATGGCCTTATTTTTGGTAGCAGCAGGGCTGCAGGAATGGCTTCTGTGAGAAGCTGTCAGAAGCTTCCCTCATGTTTGGCAGAACCAATCCCTAGTGGCTCCAAAGATGGCCATGCTGCTGGCCAAGTCTGAGCCAGCTAGAAATGGTGATAACAAAGTTATTGTGCAGTTGTAATGGCCAGAGAAAAGCAGAGTGAGAACTTGTGAGAAGAACAGCCCTGTGGACACTGAGGTCAGTGAAGAAGGAGGGGCAGGAGATGTTCCAAATGCTGAGATTCCCCTGCAGCCCATGGTGAGACAGCCCTGCCCCTGCTGCCCAAGGAGATCCTTGGGGAGAGCAGAGATCCAACTGCAGCCCATGGGGGAGCCCATGCTGGTGTAGGTGGATGTCTGGAGGAGGCTGTGACTCCGTGGGAGACCCATGGATGATAATATAACAATATATGTTTCTAAAATCATGGGATATTCAGGGGAGTTGGAAAGAAAGGTTGGGCCTGGTAATGTTGGGCTTTACTGGATCATGCAAAGCTGCACATGTATAATCATTTAATGACTGTGGTAAATAATAAGATTGTTAAATGTGATGATTGGTAATTGGATATTATTGTTGTTCAATCGTAACAGGAACCATGAGAAACTATGTTTGGGGGGGATTACAAGAATCCATGCTTGGATGAGATCAATGTATGCAATAGAAAAATATGAGTTTAATGATTAATATGTAGTTATATAACGATAAGGGTATAAAAACATGTTCATCCCAAACCCATGTCGGAGTCAGATTTGGGTCAGTACCCCTGACATCCAGAGCTCTTCAATAAAAGCACCTGCATATCATCATTCTGTGATTACGTGTTCCTGAACGCTAACACGGAGAGAGAGGCCCTGCTCCCAGGCTGGAGCAGCCTGTCCTTGGAGGACTCCACCCGTGGAAGAGTGACCTGCTGCAGCAGTTTGGGGAGGACTGTCTGCCCGTGGGATGGACTCAGTGCAGAAGTTCATGGAGATCTGGCTCCCATGGGAGGGGACCCCACAGTGCAGCAGGTGAAGGACTCCTCTCCCTGAGCAGGGGGAGAAGCCATGGTCATGGGCTGGCCATAACCCCCATTCCCTGTGTCCCTGTGCCACCGGGGGAGGAGGTAGAGCTGGGAAGGAGGGAGAGGAAGATGTTATAAGGGTTTATTTTACTTCTCATTGTCCTGCTCTAATTTTGTTTAATAATAAATGTAATTGGTATCTCTTAGTAGAGCCTGTTTTGCCCATCATGGTATTTGATGAGTGATCTCTCCCGCTCCTTGTCTCAACCCATTAATCCTTTGTTGTTTTTTCTCTCCACAGTCCAACTGCAGAGGAGTGAGTGAGGGACTTTGGTGGCTGCCTGGTTTGTGGCCAGCACCAACCCATTACAGTTACGTGTCCAGTACTGTCAGCAGTCAACAATTTTCAGTTTTTATTTACCAGAAAGTAATTGATGTTTGTGTAATTTTAATGTATCACTGTCTTTATTTAAAGTTAATATCTGACTTACCTTAAATAATTAACATCACATCCTTGAAAACACAAAATAGCATACATATTTGATAACTTTTTTTTTCTCACTGCTTCATCTTTGTTTAAGATTTTCATCAATTCACAGCTCACAATAGACTGACACAATAAGTGCATGCTTAGGTATATTGAAAAAAATTAGTTTACTTTTTAAAATTATGCATATGTATTTATGAGTTACAATTTTCTAGAAAATAGATAATACTTCTAAAGGGGAATTAATTTGAATTAAATTAATGTAATGAGTAAAGTGCACACCAGTAAGAAAATACCAAGTTAAATATCAAAACTCAATTTTTGTGCAATTCTGTCACTTTCAATGTGCAGTAGATGGAATTTGAGTCTATTGTTTGAATTCCAGGGTAGTGGTTTATTTTAACTTCAAGCAGGGCTGCATCAGTATGAATACATTGGAAAGAGGTGTGGCAAAGGCTGTTCAGTACATGTCGTATGATGCTAGGGTAGGACTTTGTTCTTAACCTGTTCTATGGCTTGAATTTTCCCCCAGGCCTAGAATTTAGTATATAATAGGAATTTTTTACAAAATTAATTTGTGCATGTAAGACATTGAAAGGCAGATATCAGTAGTAGAAATAGCAAGAACAATTTTGCAAGTTCCACCTAAAATCCTAACAATTGTGATTGAAAAGCACAGGTCTGTTTGAAAAGCTGTGATTGAAAAGATATTACATCTGCTCTTAAATTATGATGTGAACAATGTATGTTCCTGACTATTGGGATTTACTGGTTTTGAATACTTAGAATGATAACAGGTAATAATGTTCATGCAAACTTCAAACTTCTGGTTTCCTTGCTACTTACTTAAATATTTTTATTTTTTATTTTGTTTGTGATAATGACCCTAAAATGTCCTTTGTCTTAGAAAATTAGAAAATACAGAAAAATTCAGAAAATCCTTTTAATTATTTGACTTAATCAGGCAATATCACTTAGGTTCCACACAGAATTCATTTTTGGGAATGGGGATGGTGGGGAGGCCTATCTTGGAGCCTCCTTATTCTGTGAATCAGTATTGCTTGGAGTTGAAGGAGCACATTTCTCTTGGCAGCATAGTTTTCTATGGCTTGAAAACCACTAATGTTGCCATAAAACTTATTCTTAATTCTTACTGACAGTATTCATGTCTATAGTATGTATCCATTTCAGTACTTTAAAGTTTGAGGTGTGGCTAACAGAAGCATAGGAAAATGTTAGATTAAAATAGTGATTAGCTAGATCTAAAGTGGAGAGAGATGGATTTGATGGTTGGACTTTGAAGTGGATGAGAATTTGGTTGGCTGTTTGCATCTGGAGAGTAATGGTCACGGGCTCAATGTCCTGATGGAGATCAGAGATGTGTGAGCAGTGTCCCTCAGGAATCCATACTGGAACCAGTCCCATTCAATATCTTCATCAATCTCGTGGACAGTGGGATCAGTTGCATCTTCAGCAGGTTTGCAGATGACACGGAGTCAAGTTGTGCAGCTGACACACCTGAAAGGTGGGATGCCATTTAGAGGGACCTGGACATACTTGGAGAGGGGACCATGAGCTTCAACAAGACCAAGTGCGAGGTGCTGCACGTGGGTCAGAGCACCCCTGGTACCAGCACAGGCTGGGGATGGGCAGATCACAGCAGCCCTGCCCAGAAGGACTTGGGGGTGCTGTGGATGAGAGGCTGGACATGACCCAGCCATGGGCACTCCCAGCCCAGACAGCCACACGTGTCCTGGGCTGCATCCAGAGCAGTGTGGGCAGCAGGGCAGGGAGGGGATTCTGCCCCTCTGCTCTGCTCTGCTGAGAGCCCACCTGCAGTGCTGCATCAGCTCTGGGGTCCCAGCACAGGAAGGACATGGAGATTTTGGAGTAGTCCAGACGGGGCCATGAAAATGATCGGGAAACTGTAGCATCTTACCTACGAAGACAGGCTTAGAGACTAGGGGTTACTCAGCCTGGGGAAGAGATGGCTTTAGGGGTACATTATTGTGGCTTTTTTTGGCACTTGAAGGGAGTGGGTAAGAAAGAAGGGGACAAACATTTTAGCAGACCCTCTTCCGACAGGACAGGGGGTAATGGTTTAAATGTAAAGGGTAGATGTAGCCTAGACATATGGAAGTTTATTACAATGGGGCTGGTGAAATGTTGGAACAGGTTGCCTAGAATGGTAATATCTCCATGTCTGTAAGCATTCAGTTTTTCAGGTTGGATGAGGCTCTGAACAACCTGATCTAGTTGAAGGAATACTCTGCTTACTGCAAGGTATTTGACTAGATGATCTTTAAAGGTCCCTTCCAACCCAGTTTGTTCTATGTACAGCAATTTGATGTGTTTCAATGTTTGCTATTCATCTTTTCTTCCAAGTGAATTTGCCAAGGTAGATATGGAAACAAATGAGAGATGCCATCTACACAAATTGAAATGGAATGAAAATATGAAAACACAAATGCCATTTATGGTCTTGATGTCTAAGAATAGTGAAATAAAATTTGGAAGACTTAAATGACTGGCAAATTGTATTTTAAGCTCCACTGGATTTCTACCTCTGCATTGAAAGCTAATTGTTCTGGTGACAAACTTGCTAGACTTGTCTGTTTTTCGTGAATGTTAGTTTTTGTTGTGAAAAATAATTTTTTTCCCATTTAATGAGATTTTTTTACATTATGCATTAATGTAAAAAAAGTTCTTCAGTACTGACATAACTAAGTTACAGAGGAGCTAGAAAAAGATACTGTTATTGCCAGTGTAGTGCCTGTTGTTAATTTTCTGATTTTATTTAATTACAATATTAATATAAAGCTTTATTTTTTTTTTTTTTACTTCTGAAGTAGGCTGCAGTTTGAATAAAATAGGAAAAAAAGTTCCAGGTAAGAGTTTGTAGTGGTCTCTTCTGCTGGTGAATGTTTGAAATGCTGTACAGCAGTGTCAAGCACACATATTTTTGTTCTACAAGTTATAAAGTAATTTATTTTTCCAGCAGTGCTTTATCTTATGCTCCAGAATCTACTATTTTGAAGTATTAAGATGGAATGTAATAAACTAGAATACTTAAAATGGTTAATTGCACATTGTATTGGAGGGGATGTAGTACTGGATATCGGTTATAAGAAAGGACATTAATCTGCTTGTATGGGAAAGGGAGCATTTATTGCACATGGCATTTATCCTTGACTTGCAGGTCATTTGGAAATAACCAGTTTGAGTTGTCTTTGAAATATAGTTAATAAATTACCTTGCCGCAGAGCAGATAGTTACAGACAAAAAGCCTGTCTGTTATTATTCTTTTAATGTACTTTTCATATGGAACATTCTTGCAGCTCTTTGTTGCGACTCAGGAATACCTCCTTACCCCTAGATATTCTTCTGGCTTAGAAGCATAGTGTATAAACAGAAAAGAGGCTTTTCTAAACAAATGCAACCAGAATTAGACTGGGATTCAAAAAGAATAGTGAATTAAAACTTCCCTGTCCTGTGTTCATGCATCTGAATTACATGGGAGAAATGGAGAGATGATCTAGTTGGTCATTCTGCTGCTTTTGTCAAGGCTTCAGCTGAACATTCCCCAACAAAGACAGTGATATCTTCCCTGGACTAATTCTGCCAATGAGTGTAACTTTTATTACTAGATCATTTCTAGATCATACATTCTAATTTTTGAGAGTATTTGAACAGATAAGCTTGAAGACCATGCTGCTAGAATTTACATTGTATTGTTCAAGTTGTTCAAGGCTGAGTAACTAATGATGTGAAAACTTTTGGTATTTTAGAAAATGCTGAAATCCTTATCTTCTAACATTGTGATTAAAC
The DNA here is from genome assembly GCA_003676055.1 of Chloebia gouldiae. NCBI lineage: Eukaryota > Metazoa > Chordata > Aves > Passeriformes > Passeridae > Chloebia > Chloebia gouldiae. The sequence goes on along the minus strand of QUSF01000011.1, from coordinate 1,918,267 downwards.
TATGTAGAGTGTTTAAAATATAAGAAACTGAAGAACACTTACAAAAATGAAAATCAGAGATAACTGGTCCATACTTGATAGGGTCAGTTACCTCACAAATAGGGATGTAGACAGAGCAGAGGCATTTAATGCCTTCTTCACTTCTGTCTTCAACATAGGTCATAGGCTGTGGATCCACAGAGGTCTCTCCAAGGAGGCCATGATTAGAGGGACAATGAACTCCCCAGCTGACTCTGAACTTGTCTGAGGCTTCTTCAGCTGGATGTGCACAAATCTATGGGCCACAATGAGATTCATCCCGGAGTACTGAAAGAAGTGGCTGATGTTATTGCAGGATCTCTCTCCTATACTATTCAACCACCTTGGGAGTCTGGAAAGTCCCAGTCTACTTCAAGTGGCAAATATTGTCTCAGTTTTCAAGAAAGGTGAGAAGAAATGTTGGTCATTACTATCCATCTCACTGCACTGCTTGTTAGAACTATGGTTAAGGTAATCCAGGAGTCACCGAAAAACAATGGAGTGACAATGATCAGCAAGGGCTCATAAGGGGAAGGTCCTCCTTGACAAATTTAATTTCCCTTTATGTCAAGCTCAACCATCTAGTTAATGATGGAAAGCCAGTGGATGTGGACTTTAATTTTGTAAATTCACTTGGGGAAGTTTCTCCAAGCTGTGGCACTTGGGGAACAGGGTGGAGTTAGAAGAGGAGGAGTAGAAAGAGTAGTAGTAAATAAGTACTAAGTAGTAGTAATACTACTAAGCTCAAGAAAACACCTCACTGCCTCTTTGCTGATGATAAAATTTTGTAAAATTACTTTGTGTGTGTTGAAAGCTAAGCATTCATCTGAACATTTTGATCCTTGTTAATTAAGGTAGTTGTTGTCAAATAAGATTCTTTCCCTTCAGCTGTTTTCAATACCAAATATATTCAAGCAGGAACCATTTAGCTCATTGTGAAAAATGAAGTAATGTTACCCAGTGACATAGAAGCCCTAGGCAACAGTAATTTGATTGATGCTTGGATGTTTTAAGAATCAGAAGACAGTCTCTGCAGTGCATATTTTTTTTATTTTGTTACTTGAATGTGATTTATAAAAACTTACTCATCATAAGTTTTTCTATATACATAGTCCCAATACATACAAAAAGCTTGCCTAAGTCCTTATTTACATGATAGAAATGCAGGAGGTGGTTTCCTCTGGAACTGAGGCCTGACAGTGTCTTATAATATTACAGTTAAATTGGAAACTATATAAATTAACCTTTAGATAATAATTCTTGTATATTTTTCAGTTGTCAGTATTTGGCATTGACATCTTAAGTTTACAGCTCCTGCAGATGTGCCTATGTTTGTGTTCTTTTCTAGGATAACATGCACGTGGATATAGCTTGCTATATTCAGTGGTTAGTGAATGTAGCAACTGAAGTAAAGTATGCTTCCAGTAAAGAATACTGGGGCTGGATGTAGAGGAAAGGTGCTATAAGATGGTTGCAAGCCACCCCTAACCTGGCTGCACCCCATCAACCTGTACCTCTTTTCCATCTGGTAAGTTTGACTTTCCAAAGTCCTGACCACCCCATAACCCATCAGGTTCTTTCTGTAATTTTGGAGTTCTGGACTTTTGTCCCTACTTCCTTGTAAAGATGATTTTTATGTGAACAGCCACACAAAGCAAAAACAATGCAAAGTCGCAAATTTTAGAAATTAATGCACACTTATGTAAAGCCATTAATTTCTTGCTGAAAGACACAGGATGGTAATGGGGCTTTACTGGCTTCTTTCTCTCCTTTAGGGTTTTGAGAAAGTTACTCACTTTTCTGCAGAACTGAGAGGGGAACACATCTTCGAGGCAAAAATATTCATATGAAGGAGTTGGATGAGTCAGGCACAATCCCCTCCTCTCTCAGATGAAAACACAAAACACTTTGCTTCAATGGCAACCTTTTTATACCCTTTTGAAGAAAAGGTGGGAGGGAGGTCCTTCATCCATTTCTCATTGATTGAGTACTTAGGGACTTAACAGTCTCTCCCCACCACTTACCCTTCTTTCCTCTCCCCTTTCACCTTTCTCCTTTTTTGGTTATGTGTTCAACATTGGTTCTTTATTGGTTCCCAACAGCACTTAACAGGTGCAATGAACAGATCAAATAAACCATACCTAAACCATAGGTAACAACAAGTAGAAGCCAGAATTAACACTTTTCCTTCGTTTGCCCCATAGCTTTTTGGGCCGAAGCAAAATCCTATTTCATCTTGCACAGAGAGGTATCTTTTTGACCTTTGCTCTGTTGCAGCAGTCTAATTTGCTCAATATTAATCTAATGCTGCTCTTACAAAGAAAGCATGCTGTCCATCTACAGCAAACAGGTTATGAATTAAGTTACAGCACAGCAAGAGGATCAGTCTCTATGCCCAGTCTGTTGCTCAAAACTCTACATCTTCAGTGCTTCACTGTCCTTAACCAGTGAAACAGGTTGGCAGAAAAGCCTTAAAGAGTCTATATTAGATAGTTTTAAGAGCAGCTGAAGTTACGTATCATGTATACGTGGCAGCTGAGAAGCTAAGATGCGGCGTGCTTTGTCGGGATCTATGCTCTGTGCAGCACGGAACACGCGTGGAAGGGCCGGGCAGCAGGCTGACCAACCGGCCCCTTGCGCGGGCAGCTCCCAGCGCAGCGCGGGTGGCTGGGGGAGCGCGGCCCGGGGCGCGGAGCGCTCCAGACAGCGGCCGGGAGCGCGGGGGCTGCGCCCGCGGGGGCTGCGCCCGCCCGGCCCCGCGCAGCGCACGACTCCCCGCGGGGCTCCCACCGTCCCTGTCCCGTCCCGTCGAGCTGCCTCGGGGCCTCCTCCCGGGAGCCTGCCGGGGCCCGGGCCCGCCACAAAGCGCCTCTGTTCCCTCGGGTTGCCGCGGCGGGGGCGGCGCGTCCGCGGCCGGGCGCGTCCCGCAGCGCTGCCGCGGGCGGCTCGGCGGCATCGCCTCCGTGCCCGGCGGCGGAGCCTGGCCCGGAACACTGCGCGTAGGTAAGGCGGCCGCTGCCCGCAGCACCTGCTGCCCGGCAGCCCGGGCGGGGAGCGGCGGATCGTCCCCAGCCTTCGCCGGGAGCTGCGGCGATGTTCCGCCGCTGGGACCGCGTCCGTCCGCCGGCGTCCGCGCAAAGCCTCTGCGTGCGCTTTCTCCTTCAGAGCCCCAAAAGGCGGAGGGGTTTTTGAGTCGGGCTTTGTTGTAGTTTTGTTGTTGTTATTTGTTGTTGATTGTTTCCCTGTATTGAGTTCACTACTTTGCCATAAAAGCTACTCTTTCCCCCCCAGCTAGTTTTTGCCCCGCTGGGGTCAAGATATTGGTCTCGATCATAAAGGTGCTTGCCTTTCTCATACGGAGCAGAAGAAGCTTTTAACTATGTTACTCTTAACTTTTTTAATAGACAAAAAATGGAAATGAGAGCTTTTCTAATGGTAAAATTATGAAAAACACGTTTCAAAGCTGTTCTTGATAGCGTTTTGTTGGGGCACTGCTGTACTCCCTTTACAGATATGCCAGGCTCTAAAAAGCCTTCATTTTTATGGACTTAACTCCTGCCTCTGTATCTGACCCTGTACAAAAATGGATGAAGTTCTTATCATAAATCTTTTGAGGCACACAGATGTGACTGAAAACCTACTAGATGTTTTATTTTACAGAAGTAATTTACTATTTTCTGCATATTATGGAAATAGGATATCGGGGCATTTTACCAAGAGGGATTTTTCCACATAAGTAAAGATGGACCTGTATTCTGTGAACTTGGTATGAAAAATTGACATCTTGTGGAAATATTAAACTACTTAAATGCTTTTGTTTTTCCACAATTGGTTTGAATATTAACTGAAACAAAGAAAGTGATTGCATAGTTGAGTTGCATAGGCAGCTCATCCGGCCTTCTCAGTTAACTTGCAAATTATACATTTATGCCAATGAGTTACAGAATTTTCAAAAACTTACAGATTTTCCTACCAACTAGTTGAGTAGTATCTTTTAGGCTTAGCATCATTAAGACAAACAGATATCCTCAGTTATAAAAGTATATTTAAATACAGAGAATATCCTCTTGCTTTGTTAATTATAGTGGTTTGGTGGATGATAAAGCCCGAGAGATGATGAAGTGTCACAAGATAGCACTAGAGCTGTCATTTGAATACATTTGTAGAACCAAAAGTTTCAGGTCCATTTCTTTGCTACCTCGTACAACTGTGCTGCATGAACTCTTTAAAGGGTTTGCTGTTGCTCTGATCTCATGGGTTCACAGTGCCCAAACTAGGGAATAGTAAATGGTAAAGCCATTAAAAATTTCAGAATTAGAAAGCTACTGTCTCTATCAAAATGGGTGTTAAAAGTAGTGAGGTAAGAGATGTGTCCCACAAAGTTAACAAACATGTTTCATTTGTTTAAGTAACCTTAGTAATAAATTTGATTTTATTTTTCAGTAATATATAACCCACATTTCACATTTTTAAGGTTTCTAAACTCTAGGGCCCCATTTTATTTTAGTTGAAATGAAAATGCTACTTTAAGAAAGATAATACAGGAATACAATAAAGAATGTATTTTGCCAACCTCAATAGCAGGCAAATAGCAGTCAGAAGAGAAATTTTTTCCATGTTTTAAAACTCAAGACTGTTCTTGAAAGGTGAAGAAGTGTGATCATTTTTTGGAGACTCTTAAATTCCCTTCTAAGGATCACAAAAGTTCTGCACTTTTAACAAATTAATTTGTATATATTTTGGTATTTCAATAGCCCTAAATGGGTGATTTTTTAAAATAAGATTTAAGCTTCTGTTTGTCTCAGATTTTTGAAGAGTGACATTTTAAAAGATGGTTAGCTGCATTTCTTCTGTTCAGTTGCCTTCAAGAGCAGCTAATATCTGGTGAAGTAATCAGCGCTAGTGCAAACTGCTTAATGATAAATGTGATAGGGAAAGATTTATTTAATCTCTCAGTTTGAATAGTGTTATAAGGCAGTAAATGAATGTGCTTGCAAAGCTATGATCTTTGTCCCCTACCTATCCCCCAATGTTCTAGATGTTCAGGAGACCCCAGTGGAAAAATGAAAGATCATGTCAAAAACCTTTGCTGTAAAGTTAAATCTCTGGTTTTAGGAATGTAGTATTTATCATGCATGTATTTTCATGCATGCATAATACATACTTGCTCATTTTTCCCCTATCATTTATTTTATCCAAGATCTTTTGGTCAGATTCAGAAAAAAGATCTGTACATAAAAAGAATGTTCTATACCACATTTGACCTGATGGCTGTGCAGTGTAGTTCCTGGTGCTGTGATCTAAACTGGTGCTCTAACATAACGTAACTCAGATGGAATCTATAAATTCAGGACCACAGTTTAGTTCTGTTGCAGTGCTTTTACTGTGGGAGCTGTGGGATGAGTGTTATTAATGGGCACTGGCTTGTCTGTGAACACCATAGTGAAATCTCACAGGTTTTGAAGAGTATTAAGATCTGAGAAATATAAGCAGACTATTTGCATGGTCAAAAATAATAAAATGGTGGTAATGGTTAGTTACACAGTCAACAAGCAGAAGAGAGCTCAGTAGAAAACCTCTTGATCTGCATGTGCTGCTAGACTTCCACAAGACATTTTGTGAAGACAAATGTGTTGGATTTTAAAGCATTACAAATTATGCTCTGGGGATTCCTGCCTGCCTTCCAGTGACCTCTGGGTGGGATGCATCCTTGCTTTATCGCTGTTTTGGTTGACCACAAACAGCAATTTAATGTGCCTGTCTTGATATAGTGGTAATAAGAATAATTCTCAGCATCTTACAGGCACGAGTTTTAGTGTGACCATTTAGGGTTTATTTACATAGTACGATATTTTTGACATTCAGTCAGTTGCTTTGCTGTTATGAGGCAGCAGGTCTGTGGCACAGAGTTGGGGGATTGTGATCTGAAAGGAGAATGTAGCAAACAGAGTACAAGCAAAGATCTTATGTTTTGTTAGCTTTGAATTGATATATGGGAGTATGAAATTCATGTTTCATACCACTGTTCACGCTTTTCATCTGTCTGTAAGGCACAGTTTTTTTGTACAAACTGTGATCTGGTGCAGCTCAATGAGCTGTGGGAGGCTTGCTGGGGCAGCCACAGAGCAGGAAGTTCATTGAAGTTTGTACAAGTGACTGCTGGATTGCAGAGTGGCATCAAAGCCAGAGTCCTGTCTTCACCTTCTCTGTGTCTTTCTTCCACTGTGATATGCTTTATTTGCAGGGAAGAGGAGAGAGTCATGTTGCTGGTTGTGAGCTGGGTTGCTGTAGGATCAGGAAGGGCCCTTCTGTGTTTAGGAAAATGCTGATTATAAAGAGTAAGTGCGAGGAGAGCCAATAGTAGTCACAGTGTTGGCTGGAGGGTCACCCTGTCAACTGGTAGAAATGCCTTTCTGCTGATATGTAAATAATGCTTCCCCTTATCTAATTTCTTGTACAGAGAAAATGTAAATGTACTCTGTGTACAGAGTAAAAATGTTTGATAACTGACATCTTAAAGTGCAGTTAAGTATATAATGGATGTTTTTATATTCCATTGGCTTATTTTCTTATCATGGTCCTTCTAACATATAATGTTAGTTGGGGAACCCATGCTGTAAAATGCTTAAATTTGTAATATTGAAAAAAATTGAATATATGATAGTTCCATAATTGACAACCAGTAAATAAAATATTAGGTGAAGAATATCGGAATGATATATTTCAACTGTGGCTAAAACCTCTGCTGCAGTTTGCATTAGATTACAATATATGATTCTATTAAATTAACTGCTAAACTGCATGCTGAAAAGGGTTTTTTTTGTGTGTATAGATGAATTCTGCTACTGCTGTCATTGGCAGCGTGGGCAATGTCTGAAACCAGACCTGTTTGGTAGATGCCTGTTGTGCTGGTTTCTGTGTCAGAGGCACAGATGTCAGAGCAGGGGATCAGGTGTTGCTCTGTGAAATTATGTGCATTCATGATGTTGGGAGCTTGACCCTCCCCTTGCTCTGTGGGGTAGGACTCTGCCTTGGCACTGGAGAGGATTTGTCTGTGTGGCACCTTGTGTGCACTAGGGGCCCGGCCTTTTGTGGACATGGGTGATATTTTGATGTACAGAGGAGGGGAATGGTGAGTAGTAAGCTGCATGTGATGGTGTCTCTTTCAGTCCCTCGATCTGAAATGGAGGTTGCACAAGCACTGCGCTGTAGCCAGAGCTGAGTGTTTCCTCCTTACGTGCATCCTCTTCTTCCTGCCTCTCCCAGCCACTTCCAGAAGCCAGGGTGAGTTACTGTAAGCCCCAGACAGAGGAAAGACGTGGGCCATTCATGTGAAATTTTTTCTAAACAACCAGAGTGTGAGAAAAGCAAAGGAAGCCAGTTAGTGCTGTGTGTTTATATTTATTGATTCTTCTGCAGAAAGCAACAAGTACCATTAGGTATTCCTTTGCATGCAGGAATCCATTGTAAGCTGGCTTGTCAGGCAAGTACACAGGGAAAGTACTGATACTCTTTCAGCATAATTCTAGTCAGTGCTATATGAAAAACCTTGGTTGGTTTTGATGAGCTTATTCATCCACTCAGGATTCATGCTGAGCTAGGTACTTAGTATTTCTGCTTGCTCAGGCTCCCAGGGGATCCACAGTGTGATGCAAGCAAAGGGTGGAGGGAAGCCAGGATGGCACCATCTCTCCAGGGAGTTTTGTTTGTATTTGCCAAAACAAAACAAGTTTGATGTGCTGGTGATCCAATTTTTATCCTCCAGAGGAAGAGCTAAATTATGTTTTCTTGCTCACACTTTCTGTAGAATAGATAGACTAGGCTGGATACCTGCCTGTCTCATTCTTGCAGAGGAGGTGGATGTTGAGATACATCTCTCAAGACTTTGGAGGTCAGAATAATCATTTGACAAAAGCATCCAAGAGTAGTTCTTACTCGCTTGGCAACAGGGCCACATGTGAGCTGAGACAGCCCTCTCTTAAGACAGGCTTCTTTTTTTGTAGCCTGTTTCAGCAAGTTGAAGAAGAATTTTGCATAGTTGCTGAGCCCATCTTACTGCTTGTAAAGGTGTTGCTTCTGGTATACTTTTCTCATTTGAAAGGAATACTACTTTTAGACTGAATTTTTAGGGTGTAGTGAATCTCAAATAGAATTACGGAAATCAGAGTTGCTGTGATGACTGTCGTATTAGATCTGGTGATGACTTGTCTCAGTAATTTCCTATTTATGGTAGTTAAGGCAACCTCTCTTGGGGATGACTTCTATGAAGTTGCTTAGAAAAATCAACACCAGACACTTGGGGTATTGATGGGGAGTAAAAGTGGCTACAATGCAGTTCAATTTTTTGCTTCTAGGGATAAATGCTGAAATTCCCACTCCTTAATTGGCTGCAGCTAGGAGTATGTCAGCAGCTGGGCTCAGCTTGACCTGTTTTGTTCACTGTTTGTATTATCTGAAATGCATGCAACATGTTAACTAATACCAGCCACCCTTCCTCCAGCTTTACATAGGCATTATTTCAGCAGTGTTTTCTCATTCTGGGGAGATTTGGGCATTTGATAAGCTTAATATCCTTTCCCCCTTCTCCCCCCAATTCTGGAAGATGTTTGCAGACATGAATTGCACATTACATCAAGGCCTCAGCCTTGTAATAATTCCACTGATTTATTCTGTTTGTAGATGCTGTGACAATGGAGTTAAGCTGCTCTGAAGTACCTCTTTATGTAAGTCCTACAGCATTAGGCTTCTGCCTGGAGAGTTTTTTTTTGGTTTTTTTTTTTTTTTTTTGGGAATAGCTCATTCAAAATCTGGATGAATGAAACTAAAATCCATTCTCTGGTTTTCTGAGACTGCAGGCTGTTGAACGTTGCTGTCTGATAAGGCATGTGTGAAAGGAATAGTTTCCAGTAGTGCAGCTCAGCTCTCTGAAGGAAGTTTTAAATTATTTCCCCTTTATGATAATTATTTTGTTCTCCTTTAGTATTCTTAATTGCAGTTTTCAAAAGCAGTTTTACTGCCTGTGAAGAGACATCTCTCATTCACTTTCCCACAATTTTTAGTTGCTTTTTCCTTATAAAATTCCAATATACCATTCTCTCAGTTTACACAAATCAGGAAATTTTGTGTTATGTAAAAAAAACCGTTGAAATTTATAACCAAATGGATATTTTTTTTCTGCAAAATCTGAAATAATTGCTTAAAATAGATGAACTCCAAGTTAAAAAGAAGTAGTAACATGAATGAAGACATACATTAGATAACTTAAATTTATTTCTTGCCTTCAAGGGGATGTGACTGTGAGTATTAAAACTTGGGAATTCTAACAGTTATTATTAAAAAAGTAATTGTGTTTTTTATACCTGTTCTCCTTTGCAATGAAGGTAGCAAGAGTACATGGGTGATGTCTAGTGGAAAAATGAGAGAACACTGGATGGTTTTCAAAATGGGGATAAAAGATGAAACAAAGACAGAAACAAAACAATTATCTGCTTATTGATGTGAGATGGAAAAGGAGTAATACAAATAATCTGTACCCTGGAGTATTGAAGGAATATATGATTGGTAATGCACCAGCATGATTTTTCATTGTATTTGTCAGCTTCAGACTTGGAACCTCAGGCTTGCAAAAATTAGATGCACTGTCTTTAAAGGCATCAGGAGAAAAGTATTTTTGAGGCTTGCTCATGTGATGTTTATTGTGTGGTACAAGGCTTTAAAAAGAAATTTTTACAGGAAAAGTAATAAGGGACATAGTGATATCTGATCTGACTGATCTGGTATCTTCCCATAATAAGGTAAGTGACCACTTTGCAAAGGGCAGTGCAGTGGTTTTAATCCAGGTTGCTAAAAATGAAACATTTGATACTGCATCTCGCAGGAAATTCTTATGGATGATAAAAAAGGAGAATATTAATATAAAGAGATAAAGATGTATGGATACTGCAAGAACTCTTAGGATAGAGAGAAAGATATTACAAATGATAGTCCTTAGGTGTCATACTTAAGGCTACTTTAGTACTTATAACCCTATGAGTCAGATGTAGGCTTGCAAAATATATAAATTTATTGACATCATAGTTTTGGGAGATGCTGGTTAGTTCTGAGAAGAATTCAGTAATTATATGGGAAGATTGAATTTTCTTGCCTGTTATTTATGCCAGTATAAAATGGAAAGAATGGTAAAACTGTGCATTTGAAGACTAATAATGGTATATCTTTCATGAACAAAGGACTCATCAGGGGAAGGCTTGGAGTGTATTAGTCACTTGTTGTGTGGTAGATGGGAAAATGTGATTTTAGTTGAGAACATTCACCCCAAGCTTTGCACAAGTGAGAGTCTATACCAGATCTAAGTTTTGCTGGTTGTCATCCTGTGCTTTGGTAAATTTGCAGTTGTGGTCTTCAGCCTCTCACCAACCCAAGTGGATAAATCCCAGAGGGGACTCATAACTTGCTAGAAACCCAGTGAGAGCAGTTTGAATTGTCACCAACTCATTTTCTTGTGGGGACAGCAGATGGAGATGGTGTCTTTCTTCTGGGTCCCCAGTGTCCTAACATGCCTGAGGTTAGTGGAGAAAAATGGGCTACCAGGGACTGGCAGTGGGAGCACCTGGGATGAGTCTTCCATAACCTGGGATTGTAGTAATTTTTTAACAGTCTCCCATATTTATTTCTGTGTGTATGCGTGGGAAAGATGGCAAATTTTCTTTCAACCCTCATCTGAAACTTGGAGAAACCTCAGCAGGCCTTACACTGATCATTTGAGGTCGATGTAGTTAATCTAATGAGTTGGTGCCTGAAAGTGTTACAGCTTCACAATCTTGCCCATTGCAGTATTGTTCATAATCTGAGTGCCTTTGCAGTGTGTTTGGGAAGAGCAAAGAGTTCTGACTGTCCTGAAAAAGTCCTTGAGTGAGGGTAGTTATCTTCTTTAGTTAGATCCAATTATTTCATAAGTTCTGGAAACTCCTTCTAACTGCTTCTGCTTTATTTGCGTGACTTTGTTGGAAAACACAATCAAATCAGAATTTAAATTAAACATGAAAGCCCTTTCTGATTATTCAGTTCCTTTGTCAGTTTTCATTAAGCAGTTCTCTGACAAGCTGAGATTGTCTAAGTGCTGTTCGATCTCCATTGCCTGAATGCTGCTTTCACGTCCCATAAGCAGGGATAGAGAAAACATCTCTGGAAAAAGAACTGAGGGAACGTGACAAATACTTGCAGTGCTGTGAATCCAGGTATTTCTTTAAAGTGTTCCAGTCCCTTCTAGAAGGCCACAGTGGACTCCAGGATACCATGTCATGGTATTGCACACTGTTCACATGCATCTTCAAAGACATCAGCACGTGGTTCTAACACATCGTTTTCCACAAGAAATGTGGAAGAGATCAAAAGGTTAGGAATTAATCTCTTCTTTCCAGTTTCTCTGGAAGCACAGGTTTTGTTCATTGAGAGAGGGAGAAATCTGCTCTATGCTGGGTCCAAAATTAGTATGCTTTTCACACTGTATGTAAACACGCTTAGCATCTATATCCACAGGATTTTACCCTCTTTATGGTAAGAATGCCTGCTTTGAGAGGTTTGTATTTCATGTCACATTATCTGAGAATAACTGTGGTTTTGTGTTTATAATACATATTTTTAAAGTTTATATGCAGGATACTTTATTGACTCACTGTATGTGAGCAGCTGTTAACACAGCTGGAGCATGTGTCCATACAGCATGGCTACTTCAAACTGAATCACTTCAGCATGAAGTGTGACACTGAATTACTGAATTTCTTGGCAAATCTAAAATAGTATGTGTAATCTTGTTGGCCTAGTGATGGCTGCTCTGTTTTGTTACATGACAGGGAATGCTTTCTGAAAGCTCAAGGACCTTGCTGATTTAATATAATTTTTGTGAAATATAATTTAAAAACACTCTATCAAATTACCCCATTTTGAAAATGCACTGTTTAATACACTTCTGTATTGAATTTTGGTGGTAGCAGTACATTAAAATCTAATTGCAACACACATCTATGTCATGATTTAAAAAATATTTGAAACACATTTCTTCAGTTAATTGGAGGAGCCTGTTTCTGGCTTCTAGACAGCAAATTACTGTTAACCATTCTATAAAATTACTCTTTATAAGCCAATTTAATTTTCATGATTAAGTAGTCAAGAATACACTGTCAGTTCATAGACATCTCTTTTTCAATGCTAATAATACATCATTTAAATATGTAGAACTTTATTGTAAGTAGCTTTTGCTGTCCTAAATGATACTTTTTAAAAACTGATACAAAGGAAATTATATTTAGCCAATTCTATCTGTAAGAAGAGCAGCAAGCTCAGTTTTTAATTTCATTGTGTGCTCAAGACAGTATGTGGAATAAGACCTCACTATCTTCAGGCAGACACTAGTCTCATTGTAGATGGAAAAAAGGCTATTCATGAAAAATAGAAGATAAAAACAAAATACTTGATGAAACACCCTTCAGATATTAAAGAATTTATGTATGGCAATTTTTCCTCCTATTGGAAGCAGTTTTTAGTGTGGAGAAACAAATCTGGAAAATCATTTCTTCTTATTTAATGGTAGGCAACTGGGTTTTGTTAGTTTTAAGGAAACGTTACTGGTTACCAACTTTGATCTTTGATATTGGCAAAGAAATACATTACTGCCATGGGGCAAACATACTGTGGAAGTAGTGAGCTCCCAAGAGCAGTAAATAAGTGTTCTCAGAAGTTTGGAAATTACTCTCTGCTGGGAGCCTTATAAATGTTTCCCATGGGAGCAGGAGAGATGAATAAATAAATAAATGCTGAGCCACAGAGTATATTCCCAGCTGTTTCGTGAAGACACCAAAGGGACCTCATCTCCCCAGGAGATGGTGCTGCAGGTTGTGTATCTGTCTTTCCAAAGGAACTTTTGGATGTTAATCCTTTGGGAAGAGGCAGAAACACAGGCCCCTGCCTTCGAGACTCAAGATCTCCTGGAAATTAAAACTTCCACTTGCTCTTGTGCTGCACGAGCAAGTGCTTACTATTGTGCTTACTATTCTCAAAATGTACATTCCTAAGGTATGTGCTCCTATGTACAACCACTGGAACTGGCTTAAGTCTTCAAGGTCTAAGCTTAATTAACTTCTTTTGCATTCTGTTATACAAAGTCTCCCTCTTCAGGTGTCCCTGCTCTGATGCATTTACCTGGGGACAGTTTTGTTTCTGACACTGTTACAGCTTCCTGGGTGAAACGTAGGTGCCAAGGAGAGAGGTGCTTAATGCTGGTATATGGAGGTATTCGTACAGAGAAGTTTTAGAGGGTTTCTCTGGCTGGCAGAGAGGAGGCTGTGGCACCAGGCTGCTCACAGCCCCAGTGTCTGAGGGTTTGGAAACTCTCAGACTTTGGATAAGCACAGTAACGGTCTTTGCCTGGGGTGGGTCTGCAAGGTGCCAAACGCTATTCCAGCATGCTTTTGCATGATTTGAGTGGGAAGTTGTGGCAAGCACATTTCTCTCACTCAGGATTTTTCCTAGAGGTGCACAGAGAGAAATGGAAGACAAAACAATTCCTATTCCTGCTCCTTGTTTTTCCTATGTGGAATGTTTTTGGAGAATTGTTTACCTGGAGTGAGTGCTTGATTGGATTCTGGTGAGGATTGTTTGAGCCTGATGGCCAGTCCAACCCACCTGTGTCTGGACTCTCGCAAGCAGGGTCACGAGTTAGTTAGATTAGAGATAGAGTAGGAGAAAGTAGTATGTAGCTTTTAGTATCCTCCTTTTATATAGTATATTAATGTATTTTATCATAATTATAATAAAGAAATAATTCAGCCTTCTGAACTGAGTCAGACATCGTCACTTCTTCCCACTGGGTTCGCCCGCATCCACAGCAGGAAGTGGCAGTAGGACTTTAGATTGTGAGTAGCTGATTGTCTCCCTTGCCAAGCTGTCTGCCTTCCCAGTTCCTCCATGCTATAGGTGATGTTTGAAGAGGGGTAGAAAGAGATAATTTTCCATGGTTGGATACAGCTTTTGTATTTGTTGCACTTGCCAGGTATTCAGTGTCTTCTAGCCAGCTATTTGTGGAAAGAAGATGATTTCTAGCCTGTCTTGTCCATTTGTGCTTTCATGTTCTTGGCTCCTACAGTGGGTCTGGCCATAATTCTGGGCCTATCTGTGTATTCAGTGAGGCTGAAATGATTGCCTTACATAGTCTTCAAAACACAAAAAATAAGTGTGATTTAAAATGTAAACGTGTATTGATCTTTCAGTACGCCTTTGCTAATGCACAGAACTGTGTTGGCCTGATTCAGCTCTGGCTGGAGTCAGGAGTAATTTGTTGTTATCTGCTCTGGGAGCCTGGTCAGGTCCATCATGGGAAGCCTGCATGGAGATGCACAAAAGAGTATGCACAGGCTGGCCTCTGGATGCAGGCTTGCTGCCAGAATCAGACTAAGAAAATATATCTGAAAGAATGGGACCTATTTTAAAATATAAGAAAGAAAAGAATGGGTGTTTCAAAGGGTGTCCATCAGAAGACAGATAATTTTTGCTCCACTGTATATTAATTTTTTTCCTCTCAGTCCTTAAATTGAGATTTTTCTGGGCAGGGACTTTGTGCTTACATGTTTTTGTGTAGTGTCTGGAACAGTAGAGCCCTGATATTACATAGGACATGAGAATAATAACTAGTCTGATTTGCATATTTTAAATCAAGTCAACTGAAAGAGATTACTCCTTTTCTTTTAGTCAGCAGTTGCATGTCAGAAGGGAAATTAATTTTCTTATTGCAGAAATTTTCTGACCTATGTTAACAGCTCTGTCTTAAGCTCCCTAATTCCACTGTATTACTTTATGCATGAACATAAGTTGTTGTGTCCCTGTCAGCAAAACACTGAATGATATTTTCAATGATAGATGAGCAAGAACATTAATGTATGTTTTAGCAATGGGTTTAAATTTTTTTCTATTTCTTCTGCTTTCTCCCTCTCCTTTCTGATAAAAGCATTTCAGATATTTTTATTTTTATCCACTGCTTCCAAAATTAAAATATTTCCAATTTATTTATTTATTTATTTGTTTATTACTTGTTTATGTTATGTTGTTACCATATGAGACTTTGAAATTTTTTCTCCAATTTAGCTGTTGTCACAGTTTGATAACAAGCTAAACACAGCTTTAAGTCCAGTGGTGGCAAGGAAAGGAAAATAAAGTCAGTTTGATGTAAAGTACTGATTTCCTATAGACTTGCTCAGTGGTTCAGATTGTTCAAAACCACTGGTAGATTAATTCTGCCCAAATGGTCAGTTCCATGACTGTTTGTCATATTGCTGCTGACACAGAGCAGGCACAAAAAACACAAAGCCAGCAAAACCTCTGTATCATATGCTCTCACTGATGCCTTAGGATTTCAGCTTTTATATTTTTCATATATTTGTAATGCAATTCTTTAGTGTATAACTCTAAACTCCATACAGAGTGTTAGCTACTGCCTTCCCATTTTGGTCAGACAAAACAATTCCTCTCCAGGCCTGGGAATCAAGGACAGCTCACTGTCTCAGGCCCCAGGAAAAGTAAACAAAAGTGAGTTGTGGGGAGCAAACTTGGGGTAAATTACTTCATTACCTGAAATTTTAATTGGAGGATTAACCCCCAAAATGCTAGTGGACCGGACATATAGAAGTGTGAAAACCTGTGGCCTGTCATCCATTTTTTGGGTGTAGTCCCTGAGGAGACTTTGTCCGCCCTAAATGTACCTGAGGTTCCTTCAATAAATATAGCTGCTTTTTATTGCCTTAATTTTGTCTAACCTCTGTTTTTAGGTAGTCCCACAAGGCATCATCACTAATTCAGCAAAAATGAGATTGTGTTCCCAGGACTGACGTGGCTCAGGTTAGTGTGGCTGGATGTTGCTTATGGTGACATGGAAGTGGTTTTGCTGCCAGCAGTATCTTAAATTGAATAAAAGTCTGGTTGAGATGGTTAAACAGAAGGAACAGGGGCTAAACAGAAGAAACTCCTCAGGACTGGGGAGGACAGTTTTTTTGTAGTAAGATAATGGCGCAGCAAATAAAGACCTGGAAAGCATGTGGGCTTATTGCATATGCATGGAATGAAAAGCATATGTCTAATACATGATTTTTAAAGTGGGTAATGTTAGAGGCAACTTAACAGTGTGCAGTAGCATAGAGACTTGCAGATCTATGTATGTCATAACCTGTTATTTTGTTTCTTCTTTTTAGAGTATTTTTTTTTAATTCAGTTGGATTCTAATTCCTTTTGCTGGAGGCAAATCTTGCAGTTCTCAAAACCCCTTGTTTTTCTGTCTGTATTTCTGAAGAGAGTGAACCTTTGTTGAAGCTAGTGAGGAGGTAGAAGGTGTAACTCATTTTGAGACATCAGCTTTGGGTAAAAGCTAGTGAATGCAATTTCAGAAACTCCCAATACAGCAGATGCATTTCAGTCTGTCACTGAAAGGGGAGTATTGCAATAAACTTGATTGAAAACCCACAAGGTTTAAGGGTGGTCTCCTATTAAACCCCAAGAACATAAAACAATCCTCTATCTCTCTTGCCTGAATCAAGATCAAGGACTTGTTATGCTGTTAAAGAAGCACAAAGTATGAACCAGGCACAGAAGGTGGGAGAGGCCAGAGACATGGATTATTTGGCTGGGAGACAGTTCACAGTGCTGTGTGTTAGGGGGCTGTGTGAGTGGTATTTTCAAGCAGGGTGGGGAAAATCCATCTCTGAAGAGTAAACTTGGGCAGCTTTTATCCTGCTGTGATGCAGGGGAGTCAGCTCATTAATTTGTCAGTATCTCCTCCATCCTTCTTTACTTGGAGTGTACTTTTGTGGTCAGTTTGGATGTAACAGAGTGCTTAATTTTTTTTCCAGTTTATGTGGGCTACTTAGTCAAAAAGGTGGTTGTAACTTTTACCAGTACTTACTTTTTCTTTTAAAAAGGCACTGCATCTGAACCAAAATGAGGAGCTTCCTGCTTTTTCATATCAAAAGAAGGAAGCTTATCTGTCTTCATTAGGAAATTTCTCTTTTAGTGCTTTTCTATTCAGGATTGTGCTGGGACCTTGCTAGAGGAATGGTTCAGATTTTGTTTTGGTGGTCACTGAACACTCCCTTTTCTCACTTTTTTGGCAAGAACAGAGAGCGGCCTCAGCTGCTAGTCAGTGGACTTCCTGTGTGCTGTATTGCCTTAAGCACCTGTGGGGGTGACGCTTCTTACTTGTGCCTGGAGATATCTGTGCAAACGCAGCCTCTGCATTTCTCAGAAACCTACCACATACTGAAGAAATACCTACAGGTAGCTGATGCATAAAGCTGATGTGGTTTGGAGAACCTGCTGAACCTGCTGTGGTGCACTTCCCACATGTTGGCAGCGTCTTTTCCACAGGTTCAGGGGCTGAAGACTGGCCTTGCAGAAATGAGTGAGGTTCTCTGGGTGCTGGTGGAGTTTTGCAGCATGAATCAACAGAGGACTGGCTCTTCTAGAAGCAACTCTGCATGCATATTTATTTTTTACAAAAGTGTATGTGTGGGCTTTTGGACAATATGTAATATGAAATATAACTATCAATACATACCTGTCTCCAACTATGTATGTAGAATTATGCTTATTGCATTACTCTGGATTAAAAAAAATCATACTCAGTTGCTTCTTCTTCTAAGTTATTAAATGGATGGAAGATCCACCCTGTTTTTGTTTTGGATATTTTTGTCTATACAGTTAGAAAGCTAATGCTTCTAGAGAAATGTTCAGCTTTTATCTCTTTTTTTTTTTTCTGTTTGTAACTTCTTTCCTTCCCTGCATGTAGTTTCATTGTGTGCTGAATCCCATTGCATTCAATTCAGTTGGAGTGCATGCTTTCTTAAGCAAATCCATAACTGCAATCTGTAGACAAGATCTTTCTGGTGGGCACTATAAAAACATCACAGAACATTGGAAAGGCATATTTATAACATTCTTCTTGCTATTAATGTTTTGAATATGATTGATTTGTGTTCATTTAGAATTTTCCTACTGCTAAAATTTCCCTATTTTAGCATCTTTATTGTAGAAGAGTTTGCAGTTGCAGGTGAGTTGCAGAAGGGCTGTTAAAACTGTATGGCTGCTACTGTTCTTGTCCAGGCACAAGTAAAATATAGACATTTTCTGAAGTGAGTCTTGTCAAAAGTGAAAAAATATTTATTTATTTAACAGCTGACATAGAGGAAAACATTCCTATTATTGCTGGCAATACTTGTAGATTTGTATTTACTTCAATGTGTTTGTACTTGTCTTTTGGGAATAATTAAGCCATTGTTTTACCCCAGCACATAAATATTTTTCTTACAGCATGTAATTACAAAGCTGGTATTTGTTTGCCCTGTTACATTTAGAGATGATATCCTTGAAAACTCTGGATAAAACATTACTTCTCATGCTATTATGCTACCTGCTTAGTTTGGTAAGGAAATTTTTAGCGTACTTTAGAATGTGTTATTTTTATGATAAAAAGCTGCTGCAAAAGTAGATTTACCCAGGCTATGTATACAAGGATAGAGAACAATTGTTGAAGTTAAGCATGGTGGGCTGGATCTGGAAGTCTAAAGATCTTTTTGTGTTGCACCTGTTTTGCTGGGGCAGGTTCATGGTGAGGAAGATGGTGGCTTTCAAAGTGGAAGAAGCTCAGTTCACATTAATGGCCAGTTATTTATTGAGGCATGAAGTGTCTTGCAGCAGACTAGCGATGAGGCAGAGTGGAAGTGCCATGGTCAAACCTTCAGCCCCTCCTGCCTGCCTGGATGCTGCCATATTTTAGATGCGAGGGATTGCTACCCACATTTCCTTCTTCTCCTCACAAAGCCTGCCTCAGTCCCTTGCTAGGATGCAGAACAGGGTCAGATGAGTGTCTGGAGGTGGAAGCTCTCCCAGGTCTGGCCTTTGCTGCTTCCTACCCAGGACGTGGGGTTTGGTGGACTCTGCTGCTGCACACCTTACATGGTCAGTTCTCAAGTGTCCTAGACAAACCAAGGGAAAATGTATGTTTGAAAAACCTGATTGGTGGCACTGAAAGAGTGCATAGATCTGTAAATCTTATTAAAAACACAAACTTCGCTAATCTCCTCCCTGGTGCCAGTACCAGGACAGTGTCTTCCCTGGTAAAAATGGATTAGAGAAGTAAAAACTAACACTTCCTCAGCCACAGGTTTAATGTGTTCAGAGTTGAGTTTGTGTCTTGCTTAAGGTCCCTTTAACTGCAATGTCTTCTCCCCAGTTCCTCTGCATGCTTTTCTGGTTTTTATTTGAAGGATTACTATGACAATCTTGACTTTCATTAAATCAGTGTCAAAACTCCTCTTGACTGCTTCTTGAGGCCTCTCCCATATTCTTTTTCTTCTGTTTCGTGGTACCTTTTTGCAGTCAAAAGTGTTGATACAGCTGCCTAAAGTTCTCTGCTGTTACAGTTGTGAATGGTGTTAGAGAGATCTTCAGTTTCCATGTGTTCCTGTGGTGGTTCTGTAGAGATTAATACATTTTTTTAGCCATGCATGTGTAAATCTAAGTGAGATAGTGGCTGGTTGGTCTAAGTAAATGCTCTTTGACTTAAATTTTTTTTTTTCTCTACAAGTCCATCAGAATCAACACAGTGTGAGCTTGAGGCAAGGGCCTTCCCTTGCACGTACCTGAGAAATGAGCTGTGGCCAGGGGCTGTGTTTATTTGCTGAGACAGGGAAGTGGCACATCATTCCCCTTGCTTTGATTAAGTGGCAACTGACCTATCTGAGGTTCACATGGACTCTGAAAGCATGCTTAAGCATACCTACATGTAGAAATCAAGCTCTTTCTGTTATATTTTCCCAAGTCTCTGAGGATGCAGGTAATCTTATTAAGGCCAGGAAAGAGTTGGGAGAGAGGTTAGGCTGTTGTTGAAAGAATGAACCTATGAAAATGGTGTCAAAGACATATAGCAACTGGATTGTCAAAAATCTGGCTCTTCTGGATCCATGCTCTCAAGCTGCCTTGTATTAAGTATAACTGGCCACTTTTCCAAAGATGAGATGCCTCAAGATAAGTGATTAAGATAAGTGTGACTTATCTCATTTGGGTTTTGGTATCTGGAGGATAAGCTTAAATTTTATATTTAGAAATGTAGAAGAAACAGTTGGGATGTGTTTCCAGTTTCAGTGTCTGGAACAAACTCAAACCAAACATCAATGTGTAGAAAGCCAGTTTCTCATTTCAGGTGGTGTGTACACTGTAATCTATTTCTGTTGATTTTGCTCTTTTGTACTGATATGTCAGTTAGGGCTTAATTGCTTACTTTTAGTAAGTAATTTAGTAGTTTTAGTTTCTTCGTGCTTTAGTAGTAAGTTGGTGTCAGGGTTTTTTTCCAGACTTGAGATGGTGCTTTGGTCATGCCTTGCAGAATGGGTTGTGAAGCAGTGGAGAAGACTTCCTCTCATGCGTGGTGACAGTGATGCTGGGTAAATGAGTTTTCCAAGTGTGAATTTTTCATGGAACTCCTGGAAAAGCCTTTCACTGTTGTTTATGTAGACCATTTAATTGCTGCAATTGTTAAGTGAATATGCATTAATAGAAAACCTTAACTGAGCATTCTGGCTCTGCCAGGAAGCAGTGCTTTTGCAAAAGAGGTGTCATCTCCCAAAAAACTCCGGGAAGGCAGACAGACATGTCTTTGGTGGAGGACTAAATTACTGCATCTCTTTGCAAGATTTAGCCTGCTCCCCTCTTGATTGTGTGCCTTATTAGGAAAGGAGAAGGAAGATGGGAGCTGGAATTGCTCCCATTTCTGTGACTGAGTTAAATTTGTCTGTGGTGGAAAGATCTGTTTGGGTAGTTCCTGTGGCTGGACTGACCTTGCCTGAAGGACTCAGGATAAAAATACTTCTGTAGGGATTGGGTATAAAATTTTTTAAACTTTCTCAAAGTATTTTTCTACATAGGAGTTTTCTAGAATGGACTGCAAGTAATCTTTTTAGAAAAAAAAAAGTGATTAAATAGGTCCTGTAATGTATTTGGCTTCACACAAAGACAATCTGAAAGTAAACTGATACATGTCTTAGTAGCTGCAGCAGCAGCAAGAAGAAATGTGTTTGAACAGAGCAACATGAAACAAATATGTGAAGGCATGATAGAAAGTGCTGGAGATGATGGTAGGAGCTTGTGATGCCAGCTGTGATAAACATACAGCATCGAAAATAATGTTCCACTATTACTTTCTGGGTTATCTCTCAATCATAAACTGTAATATAGTGTTTAACCTCTTTTTACATAATTTGGGACTTCCAATTGAATCATTTAATTGTTTGACCAGATACAAAGTAGCTGCCAATTTGTCTTCTTTTTGTAAAATCTTTGCTTAAATGACCATGACTTTCATTTTCTTTTGGTGTTGTAAGGAGTGAGCTCTATAAAATTTGTTTTTTTATTACGTACATATGAGCTTTTCACTGTCTTTTTTCCTCTAGATAAAGATTTGTGAAATTTTCTCTTATGCTTATACATTATATAATGTAATTAGTTTTAGGTGTTTCTCTGTCCTTCGTGAACCCATGTTAACATTTCTTAAAAAGGATCAGTATGGCTAAAATTTGTCTTGAATTTTTTTCCTGTCAACAGTAGCTATTTAAGTGAGAAATGTTTCCACAGAATATCTCCCTTGTTTTGCATAGTTAGAGTAAAGAAAACATGAAAACTGAGTGGCTGTATACTTTCTCTGACTCAGGGGTCCAGAGGGCATCGGGATGATTTGGGAGTTGTGGCCTCAAGCACCCATGTGGAAGAAATTCTGTTGTGCTCCTGTTAAGAGGCAGATGTCAGCTGAACCCACTGGTGGAGCAGACTGGTGGAAGGCCTTCAGAGACTTACCCTATTCCTATCTCCCCAGAATAGCCATCCATATTGTTACTCAACAGACCAAAATGATTATTCACAACTACAATAATTTTTTTTTTAAAAAGATTGTTTTAATAACAATAGTAAAAGCAGGAACTGCAACAATAATAACACATTCTGGTTATAATAGTGCAAACCCAAAAAGAAATAGGAGAAGACACTTTGAAGCTATAATAACACTTCAGGCCACTAAAAAGGGGGGTGTTGTCAGTGTTTGGGGATGACAGGTATGTTTGCTCTTGATATTGAACTCATAATGTTGTTTAAATCTATCCTTATGGGAAGAGTCCTATCTGAGGAAGATTTTGTGCTTGAAACCAGCCTTTGCCTCTTCACCCCAGTTCATTAGATTTGTGTGCATTGAGGAGGAAAACACATGCAGAATTCACATTCTTATGAGTGACGAGAACGATGTCCTTGGGGAAGGCAGGCCAAGATCTGAAGTTGTTGAGTGTGGCAAGAGTCAGCAGTGAAGTGTTTGACTTATAATGAACAGGGTAAGGACAGTCAGAGCCATAAGTGTGGTTTTCTGCCACAGAATTTTCTGTGCTACTGTGTTGTGCTTTGTTTTTCTACAAGACTTGTTTCTGGAGCCAGTGGAGTCAGGGCTGTGGTAACTGTTTTGAATAGAGCAGGGCAGGCATCTTTGGAAATATGGCTCAGATATTCTTCTGTAGCATGTTTTCTGACAGATGTTAGGGCAATTCTGCCTTATTTAGAACAACTGTGGCAGTCAGGAACTGTGCTGTAGCACGCTGTCCTCCTCCTCAAGGAAATGCAGCTTGATCTAAATTTCCTCCCTCAGACTTGTCAGACATTAGTTATTGTTTGCCGCTTCTTAGATCCTTTTCCTGTTCTTTTTTGGAGCTATTGTATGACAGGTTTTTCTTGGCTGGTTGCTTTCTATTTACTATAAAGAAACCCACAGGCAGATATCTGGGAACTAGTGTTCTTTGAAACCATTTGTAGAATTGCATTGGTTTTTCTTTTTGAAAGCTAAGGTAATTAAAATCACTTCCATTTTTTTAAAATTTTTTAAAACAAAACTTGCTTTTGTAAATAATAAAATATTTGGGTTCAGGTATTCTGATGCATTTCAAATACAAAAAACTAATTACATTTTTGTGGGAAAGGAATTGCTTGAAAGACATTATTTAAAAGGCATTTTTTAAAATCAGCTTTGCTATTGCAGGCATAAAAACGGTGTTGTTTTCTAAATGGAAGTAGGAAACTGAAGATTCGCCACTGTATGAGAGCCTCTGTATAGGAGAGTTCTAAAGATTACAATAAACAAGACCTGAATTATACATCAGTGGTCTGTTGAAGATGAGAAATTTACAGGATGTTTCAGAATGCACTTTCAATTTCAGGGACAAGTAACTATACATGCAAAATTTGACAAAGACATTTATCTCCTAGTGGATGCTGAGTTTTACTTTGTTTATGATGGATCCCTGAAGAGACACATAATGTTTGCTTGAACAAGTTAGTGACAGCACTCTTCAGTCCATAGTTCCAGGTGAGCCTTAGTTCATGTTTATGTTTTTCCACTCTTTGCTCTACTCCAATCTCATTTCAAAGTTGGGATGACTGGACAGTTTGATATAATTGTTTTAGGTCTCTGTAATGGAGAAAATGTAGGGATTTGAATGATGGCCTTTAGGATCCAGGCTGAGTTTGAGTCTCCGTAGGTGATCGTGCCTTTTGTAGCAATCCATGCCAACACAGTATCAGATTAATCTTTACTGGACTTGCACTAAGGAGCGTGCATTAAAGTGCAGTCTTCAGGGATGGCATAATTCTTAATGCGACTTGATTCTGTGCCACAACTCTTTGCCTCTGGTAATCCTAATACCTGCAAAAGTCCTGTTATTTCTGAGCCTTCTGTTGATGCAGCTGTCAGCCTAACTTGCAAGACCCTCCTGCTTGTGATGGTGGGAGCTCTGCTGGAGCTGCACGTGGTACAGGAGTGTCTGGGAAACTGTTCCAGGGTGCCTCACTGGAAATAAGGGACATCTGTGTTGCCTCCCAGCTGGCTCTCTGCCTTGGGCTTGTCTCCTCATGGACGTAACATACACCCTGCTTGTCACCTTTATTGTGTGCTTTGTGACCTTTTCATTTGTGTGAGTAGGAGGCTATAAGATGTGGTGTACCTGGGCAATAGTATCTCTTTTTTTCTCTCTTGTGTTCTAAAGGGGATTTAGAGTCTGAAAATAAGTGCAGAGTGTAAAAAAGGGAAGTTCATTGCTGTTACATAGTGGCTCCTCTGAACCTGTAAATGCTGAATAATTGTCATGGATTACAAGTGGGGAAAATGCAATGCTGGGCTTGTTCCAAGTGGGTTTTGTTTTTAAGATCTCAGCATATTCTGTGACACTGTTAAATGGTTGCTTCTAGGGTAGGAACAAAAGCAGATGGCTACAGGCGACACTTAATAATGACAAAAGCCATGAACAAATTACAATGAAATATGAGGTTAAACTATATCCCTGCTGATATTAGTGTTACTTTACAGTAGCCAAATTGCACATAAGGGAACACAGAGCACTTTGAAAACTGCTACAGTTGTGGTAAGTACATGCTTCCTTCTGCAGTTTTTAGATTGCTTACATACTCTAAGATTTTCAGAGTACATTGGAAAATTTTAACTTGTGCCCTTAGTACATCATGGTTAACTCTGCAGTAAGAGGTACAGCTTGCACCTCTTCCAGATATCCTGTTTTAGGCATCCACCCCACCCTAGATGTCAAAGGAGTAGGAGGGAAAGACAAAATGCTGAAGAGCTTAAAGGATGAACTCCCTTGGACTTTGAGGGTCCCAGCTGTAAATAACAGAATTGATACAGCATTTAGTCAAGTTCGCCAAGATCCTGAAGAGGGCATTAGTTAAAAGTTTCTGGGTTTTGCCTAGGTAAATACAAAATCAATTTTAGTAGACAGATGTATTACTCAGAATTAATTTTGCAGTCCACAACTCCACTCTTTTCAAGAGCATCTAGTTTTTCTTAATGCTTATCCAAGAATCTTCAATTCTTTCCACTGTGGTAAAAGTACTCTAACTTAAAAAGACTGGTTCTAGAATTAATCGAGTTGGTATAATTGGGAAGACTGTCAGTTCAAGTCTAGTTGAATCCAAGTTCATCAGTATAAATGTTTGAGGGATATCCTAAGACAAATCAATATAATGAAAGGGAAGAATAAAATAATTCTGAATGAGCAGCTGCAGCTCTTAGAGGCAGACAAGAATGAAATATAACTAATGTATTTTCTGAACATAGATGTGATTAATTTACATTATAATTACAGGCCATGGATACCAAGCAGCAGTTTCTGTGTCTGTGTTAATGTACATGGTGAATTTCTCACCTGTGGTCCTTGGCAGCTGTCCTGTCACTTACAGAGAGAATCTGTCACACAAGCTGTCTTGCTTTCTGGTTGAATGTGTCACCACTACGAGTCACAAGCTCTTGCTCGATAAATTTGAGCTAAGGATGAGAGATCTGCAGTCACTGGATAATGACTTGATGATGGCCGTTGCTTATGAAAAGTTGCCTTCAACCTGGAACATCCGTGGAAGCTGCCCAGAAGGTGGTAGAGTTTTATTTGAAGTTAGAAAGCTTTTAACAGCAGTTTGGTGCACAGTTCAGGGCAGAATATCTCACTGTTTTGTCCAGTTTCTTTACTCTGTGTTTAATTTTGTGGTTAATATGAAAAATTGTTCAACTGCAAGAGGGGTAATCAGAGATTTGGTTTTTGCCCAGAGAGTTAAAAAGGATAATGATGGTTATTGTAACTCTGTCTCCCTAGAAGGTTTTTCTATCTTGATTCACTGTGAACACAGTTCTTTATTTATAATTAGAGCTGTTTAAAAAAAGCAAGAGCTGTATCATCAAATTTTGCAGCCATAAATCTAACTAAGTGAGATATTTTATCTTTGGAGAACAAGGTGATAGTCAGAGAAGAGTATGCTACTGTAGGCATTCCAATG
This sequence comes from Chloebia gouldiae, assembly GCA_003676055.1. Classification (NCBI taxonomy): domain Eukaryota; kingdom Metazoa; phylum Chordata; class Aves; order Passeriformes; family Passeridae; genus Chloebia; species Chloebia gouldiae. The sequence continues at coordinate 1,892,353 of QUSF01000011.1, read as the reverse complement.
TGCAGAGTAAACATGATTTTTGCCATTTTTTTGTCAATGTTTATCCTTCATTTATGACTAAGATCATTCTTTGGGGAAAATAGAATGAAACAAGTTTATAATTGTTTTTTTTTGTTTATTTATTTTTTTAAGAGGAAGTGGACTGAAAATACCTGTGAAACTTTATGTTAGGGTATGCTACTGAAAAACTTCATAACAAAATCAGGTGGGATTTTCCTAGTTTCAGGTTTCATTGCAAACAAAAAACTGTAGTTAGGGTTTGCTGAAGAGTATATTTTTCTTTTGCAGAGTCAGCTGATTTATAGCTGAGTGTGGACACTATGTTATAGTTGATAGCTTCACATGTTTTTAATTGAAAATTTGGTAGTTTTGGCTGTTTCCCTTTTAGTACTTTAAATTGCTGAAAATTAGAAGACAGGCAGTTTCCATGTCAGCCAAACGGAAAGAGATGCATGCAAGCTTTTGGGAAATAAAAACACATCAGTTAAGCTAATTTCTATGGGTAAGGGCTTTTTTCACATCTTAAATCTTTCTAATTCTTAATGACAGATAACTTAAAATCTAAAGAATATTTTTTGTCTGTCTGTTACAAACAACCCCTTTAACAGATGTAAAACCAAATACCAAGTCTCATTCAAATACTGGCTAGACAGGAGAGAAAAAAAAAGCCATTTGTCGTTTCATTTTGATGTGGAGTAAATACTTGCTCAACTTCTGGAAAAACTGTTATGTTCTAGCAATGAAGACTTTGTATGAAAGCCTGAAGAAGTCAGCTGTAGTTTTGTTCACAGGCTTATCTAAGCTTTTCACCAGCTGAAACACAATGCAGAAGCATTAGCAGGATGCCAGGGGTACTGAGAGATGCTTGTGCATAGCCAGATGTGTACCTGCTTGCTTGAAATAGGTTATCCTGGTTGTGTTGTAGGCTCAGGGAGTCAGAGATCATCTCAACTGGTATCAGAGTAAGCTCTGCCAGGGGAACTGCTATCCACATTGCAAAATTCTTTACTTTTCAGTTGTGCTAATTGTTAATTTTCAGGTGTACTGCAATTTTTATATGGAAAAAGAATATGTTGCCCTTGCAAGACTTTTATAGATCTTGTATTTTTTGTTTCTATGTATTTTTCATACTTTGTTCACTTTTCAGATTAAAATACTATACATAAATTAAATTTCATTGCAGTCAAAAATGTTGGGATATGTGCCCCTATTGCCATACAGACTCTTTGTGAACATTTGAAGTGTTAGACAAGAATGTCTTCAGCACACTGTGGTGGGGTTGCCTTGTAGGCACAGTTACACTAGAAGAAGTGACATCTTTTTTTGTACAACAGATGCTGCTCTTAAATGAAGCCAGGGTCTTTTGCCTGGTTTCTGAATAAAAAACCCAAATTCCTGGGACCTGGTAGCAGTGCTCATTTACAGTGGGATCTGTCAGTGCACTCCTGCCTGGGCAGTGCTTGGGCCCACCCTCAATGGGGGACTCCTGAAAGCTTTCTGGACAGCTTTTCCTTCTGTCTCTCTTTGAGGTCCAGGCTTGGGCTCGGCCTCATATCTATTTCGCTCTCCTCTAGACAGTTTGTATAATTTTTCTTTAACTTCTGTATCCTTTCTCCTTTCTCAAAGTGTAGTTTTGCTTCTTTCTCCTGACTCTGACAAGCACTGACTGGAGTTGCTTCCTTGTGCTGTCCCCATCACTGTGTTTTTGTCGCCAAAGCCAAGAAAGCCAAGCAAAGCTGAGGGTTGCCTTGGCTGAGGGAGACCTGTGCATGGAGGGGAAGAAGAGGGAGGGAGAAGGGGATGGACTGAGGCTGTAGAGCTTCAGATGTCTCAGCACATGAGAAGTCATTCATCTTCAACAGTCAGGTGGTCAAGGGTTATGCCTGTACTCTCTACATGCTTTGAAAGTTCAAAATGGGTGAGAAACAGGATCTAGAAATTTATGAGTATTTAGAAGTAGAATGAGAACTTTCCCTACCTGCTGTCCCTACAACTCCTTGTACCAAAGACTGGAGGTGTCTTGACAATTGACATTGTCAGGATGCTCTTTTTAGTATGAATGTTATAAAAGATGTGGGTGCTATTGTCCATCACTCTTTAGGACATAACACTTTTGTGATTCAGTCAATTTTTACAGCTGCAGGGTTATTTTTGTTGGAAAAAAAACTTTTGAGTAACGTGTTGCTGGAGAAATCTATTGCATCTTCTGCTGTTTTTTGACCTTATTCATTTTGATGAGGATTTAGAAACTTAAGGGTTGATGGAATGAGAGGAACTTTTAAGTCAGAGGAGTTTTGGTATTCAGGAAAAGTGTTTGTATTCCTTTTATAAGGTATAAGAAGGATTGGATAAGGAGAGCCAAGAAATTGTCTAGAGAGCATTGCAAATAATTCTGGAATTTAGTGTAGTTGCACAGGTCAGGAGCTATTGGCCACGTTACAGGAAATTGAACAAAAGAAACAAGAAAGCACGACCCTTTTTGTAATCCTCACTTGTAATAGATATCTGTGTGACAGCTGTGACAAGAGCTGCTCGCTCCCACAGAATGGTCAGATGTTGAGATCAGCATTTGGTGCTAGAGAAAACTTGGGACTCAGCAAAGGTGCTATGCTTAGACATTTATTTGTTGGTGGGTTTCAGGAAAGGGGAAGGAGGTGTAGGGAGGAGGGAGAGGGAGAAGCTGATTTTGTTTATTGCACCTTGATAAAAGATATTTTCCTTCTGAACTGTATTATTCAATTTTTGGAGAGAATCAGTATTAAATAATAAGCTAAAGAAATTGTTAATGCTGCCAGGAAAAAAAAGGAGAAGAGCATTTTCCCACAGTATTTTTGTTTACCAAAAAAAAAAAAAAAAGATGTAAAGAAGGAAGAGAGGAAAGAAAGACTAAAAAAAAGACAAAGAAGAAATCTGAATGAGAAAAATGCTTCCAAGTAACTCTTTTTTTCCTAGCACCATCAGATTATGGCACCCTTCCAGTACTGGCAGTCCCAAGAACCATCAGACGTAGGTTCAGCATCTTCCCTGCAGCTTTTTTATCCTTGACAAACACAAGTTTACATTTCTCAGCTGTCAGAGGATGAATGAGAGCACAGGAGGGCTCTTAGCAAGCAGTGCACTTTATGGACAAGAAGCTGAGGGCATCTAAGTTTCCGTTTGGTTTAGGAGCACTGTCAAGAGAGTGAAACTAATGTAGTCTGGGTTAGTTAGCTGTGCTGGTAAACAAAGAACACTTGCTTCCAGCTTTGCCACCATTTACAGTTATATTCAAGAGGAAGACTGCTCTTTTAGGTTTTTGTCTATTAATAGAAGCAATAGTGTTACAGCCTGAATTAATAAAACTAATTTTGGATCGTAGAGAAGGAAACAGTGTTTAGTTCCCTTTTGTGAACAAGGAGATTTTCCATTTTCTTTCATAAATGCATTGTAATTGTTTTCTAGGGATAGATCTTGTGGAATGAACTGAGCTACCATGTTGCTTTATCTGTTGCTTTAGAGTCTGCCTTTGGGGGACACTTTCTCATTTTCCATGGCACTTTTTCTTTTATGGCCCTTGCCCTCCCCTTTTCTTTGTAATTAATGTTACCCTTTTCACTTGGTATTATGCATATTCCTTCTAAAGTGCACAAGCTCAAACCTGACTGATGCATGTCAGGGTTTTGATGTAAATTGAAGAAAATGCTGTCTGTGTCTTCTCTTCAGCTGGAATTTTAGATTACATTTTTTTCCATGGAAGGAAATGGAGAGGAGTGCAAAGTGCCTGTTCTCCTTCTCAGAATTATAAAAACACTGGGAACAGTGGTATAAGTGTATCTAGGTCTGATGATGTTTGTGAGGAGAGGTAATTGTATTTAGGTCAGAGAATTCAGGGAGTTAGAGAAACAGATAAATCTTCGGCCCACTAGGGGTTTGTCCCTTTGGAAACTGTGCCTGGCAGAGGGAGGAGGTTGCTAGCCTTTGTTTTGTGAAGCAGATGAGTGTCTTCTGGAGCCTGCTGCAGACCAGCAATATCTTGCTGCATGGGGCAAGATATTGTCAAGCATGCTTCAAGCTGTGGATTTCCAGCAAGTGTACGATTCTCATCTCCTGGTCAGTGGAAATAACGGCAGAGAGATCTCATTTGAGATCCCTTTGACCATGAAGAGTCTTTTTGGGAAAAGCACTGAGCACTTGGAGATACGCAGAGTGATAGGAGGAAGTACTCTAAGAGATGATACAGGAGATGAAGTTTCCTATTGAAGGCAGTATAAAGTAGTGGCGTTCTGGAGCTGCTCTAGTGCTGAAGAGACCAGATACAAAGCTGTGTTCTGACCCAGACCTCAGCCTTCAAACAGCACTGGGCTGGAGAGCCCTGCTCTCCTCCTGGCTGAAAGGGTGTCTCAGCTTGGTGGTGCTCAACAAACAAGTGTCTTACACCAGGGAGTGTCAAACACTCAAGGGAGTGTTTGCTGCAGTATTAAAGGATAAGGAATATCCCTCCCAGCAACAGACATCATCTCCTGTACTGTTTTTCATCTTAGCTGGGGTCACCCAATCAGTAGAGTCAGCTGGAACTTCATCTGAGGTGTAGGTGTGGCACCATGATGCATGGGGCTGGTGAATGGGAGCCTTTTCTAGCCCTGCTGCTGCTGAAACTGCTGGGGTAAGGCTCCCTTTGCAATGGACTTTACTTTCTATTCTGTTCTTCTGATGCCAGTCTCCGGGAATTGGTTCATGTGGGTATGCTCTCAGATGGTCTGTCACGTACCTGACTTCAAGCATTGCAGCCTGAAGTCCCTTAACAAAACCACTTGTGTGGGTTTTTGTGGGTTTTTGCAGAAGTGGGGTGCACTGGAGACAGCTTTATAAATAATCTCATTCCTAATGGAGAAATGAAAAATTTAGCAGTAATGTATAAAAGTATGAAGCCAGGAAAAAAAATTGGATTTGTCAGCCACTTTTGATGTTTCCCACTCCTTTTCAATCTTGGAGTTTTTAGTCTCCTTCCCGGAAATGAATGAGATTCAGGGCCCAGAAGGGACTTAGTTATTTCTGTTAGAGAGAAATATTTGGTTTAATTTTTGTTTTTTTGACATAGGAAGTGATTCAGGTGCAAGGAAAAGCTAAAGGATTTTTAAAAATGTTTAAAACAGACTGTTTGGCTCAGCTGTGTGTAACCCAAACAGGATGTTTTGGCTGGAAAACAGTGATGCAATGCAAAACAGTCTTGATAGTGCCTGTCGTTTACAGCTCCACCTACCTTGCAGTAGCTGACCCTGTCTAAATCAGCCAGCAACATGTCCTTCAAATCACAGGAGTGGTTTCGTTTGTGCATTGATGGAAAATGGCAGTTTATACCATTGAAATCAAATAGCATTTTGTACCATTTAAATATGAATATGTTGAAGAAGTCTTATGTTTTCCTTTTTTCCCTTATTTTGTTCCAGCTTGCCACAGAATGCAGTTGAATTATGTTGGCTTTTTTCCACAATATGGGAATATGTGTGTATGTTTATTTCTGAATAGTTTTCTTTCTGTTGTGTTTTCTTTGTGGTTCCCCCCCCGCCCCGCCTTTATGCCACACTTGAATTATTCCCCAAGGGAATGGGAAAATAAAGTGAAAAGTGTAGGAAAATGCCATTTGTTCTGCCACGGTGAGGAAGTATAAGAGAAGGTGGTAAAAGTAGAGAACTGAAACTAGAAATTGTTCTTAAGGGAAATAATTGTTAACCTCCTCTTGTTTCAGAACTTTACAATCTTTTAATGAAAATTGTTTCTTTATAGGCAGATCTGCCTAAAAAACTTATTATCAGTCATCATGTCTTTTTGATTTTTTTTGTTTATTTTTTTTTCCTTTTGTTTTGGTATTGCTGATTCTGGAATAGGACAACAGCAGATTTTGGATGTAAGTATCCCTGGAGGTGACCAGGTCCAGTGTCCTTGGAGGTGATCTGGTCCTACCCTCCACTTGGAGCCTGGCTAGCTTTAGAGTTGTATCAGGTTGCTAAGGATCAGGTTTTGAACCCCTCCAAGGACAAATAGTTTGTAACCTCTCTGGGACACCTGTCTCAGTGCTTCACTGTCCTTGTGGTAAAAAACCCTGTACTGAAGAGTGTGCTTACCTTTCAATTTATCCTTCTGAGCAGACAGTTCGGATTTCAGATTTTACTCTAGTGAAGGTTTTAGTAATTGCTTTACGTCATCAGTTTCTGTTCACTCCTGGGCAAGCCATGTGGGACTAGTAAGAAGAAAGCAGCCCAGCAAACATATAATGTAGAGAGGTAAAGGATGGGGAGGAATGAGAGTGCTGTTTCTGACTAAGTGTGTCAGGGCTGAAAACAGACAGTGAATTCAAGCTGGCCATGAACAAATTTAGCCTAAGGTTAGATGGAGGTTGTTAGGTTAGGGTTAGGCAGATAAAGATCAGTTACTAGACTATTTGTGGTGAGATAGTAGAAATTATTGTTTTAGATGGCGGTTTCAGAAGACAAAGATTAATTACTGTTATTTTTAAAACTAGTTCTTTTGCAGCAGACTTATTCATACTGCATTGTTTGTAAGATTTGGCTGCCAGAAGAGTAACTTTATTGCAGTGTTGGAGCAGAGAGAAGGCTATTTCTCATCAGTGAGAGGGCTTTCTAAGGGCTCCATTTTTGCTGAGTGGGAAAGTGGTAATCTTATCCTCAGAGCAAGCTTATCTGGCTTTTCTTTTTTGCATTGTTACAGTATACATTGAAACCCAGTGGCCACAGGCCAATGTTCAGAGTAAAGTTTGCCTTTTTGTTTCAATGCATTTAGTCTGAGGATTGAGGTTGCATCTACAGATATTTGACATGCTTAATATTGAATAATGTATTTGTATGTTGTATGTGTTTTAATTTAGATTAATTTGTCTGCTGCCTTGTTACTAACAGTGTAGTGTAGTGTAGTATGGTCTAGTTGGAGGCATCTGAAGTGTTGCCTCAGGCCCCCAGATGGGGAATAATTAGCATTGGCTCCATGATTGCAGAAGGCTGATCAATTGCTTTATTATATCATCCTATACTATATTATACTATACTTATTAAGAAACTCAGTAACCCTTCCAGCCAGTCTGATACAGCTTTGATCAATCAATCCAAAACCATCCAGTGTCCAATTACGAAATCACTCTTTGATAAACAAATCTCCATGACACATTCCACATGTGCACAACAGCAGGTGGAACAAGTGGAGATAAGAATTGTTTCTCATTCTTTCTCTGATCTCCTCACAGCCTTCCCAGGAAAATGCCTGGAAAGTCTGTGCCTGCTCTCTGTGGCCAGAGAGCTTCTGCCACACTGAAGAACATAGTTTGATGTCTAAAATGGGACTTCAGCAGAGTTTCAGTATTCCAGATCAAGGAGCAATTCTGAAAACTCTTTTTTTTCCCTGTGAATGCATAATATTTGTTCAGGGTCTACATTTCGGACCACATAATTTCCTAGGTATTTAAACTTGAAATCCCTGGTGTAGATATAAACACCCCAGGCAAGGTTTTCTGCTGGGGTCCAGACGGGTGGCACAGCCTTGAGTCTGCTGAAGTCCTTTCAGGGGAGACTCTGAAGTACAGAAATAGCACTGGGGCCAGTGCTGTCCATGCAAAGCACAGATGATGTTATCAATCTCTGTTCAGCTATACAGCTAGGGAAAGGGAAGATACTGGCACACATTTTCATACTGTGTTTGAATTGTTAGGTCATTCTCCAAGCAAGTGAGAGATCCTGGCTTTGAGCATTGTTTTTCATTTCTGACGATGGTATAATGAGAAAGGCATCCATGTCTAAATAGCAGAGACTTTTCCTAGCTGATTGTGGCATTGTAGTCAGTCTGCTGTTTTCTTGGTCTTCTGCCCCGCATCCCCTGGATTTCCCTTTGCACCATGCCCTATTTTCAATTACTCTGCAATGGAGGGAACAGGGTGTGCTTCCATCAGATGAGTGATTGGAAGAAATTTGAAGCTGTATGTATTCAAAACATATCTGGCTGAGGAGGAAATTGTACTTTGGTCTCTCATTTTTGAAGCAGAACATCATCCACAGGTTTTGGGAAGTCTTAACTGTGCTTGTTTAAATGTTCCTCCATAGAAGAAGGTCTCAGATCCAGGCAGGCCAAGGTGTTTGATGAGTAGTGTTGACTGGGCTTTGAAACAGTGAGTTTAATTCAGATCATCTGGGCTGCGTTGGTTAAGGGCAGGTTAGATGGTGCTTTGAGCAACTGTCCCTGTCCATGGCGGGGTCTTTGGAATTAAACTTTAAAGTTTAATTCTGATCCAGAATTTAACATGGTTCCATGTTGCTTAGGTTCCATTTAACAAAGCAGTCTGCTTGAGTTGGATTCAGTGGCATAAAGGTTGCACATGCTTGAATACTTTGAAACATCTGTGCATGAATGTGTAAATGCTATAGATCACGTTAGTATTGGTAACTTAAATGTAGCAATGATCATCCTTTCCAAAGACTGAAATTAGAAACACTTTGTAGAACTTGGAGTAAAAAACAGCCCGTTATTCATTACTTTCCCCTGTGGCCCTACTGCAGTTCCTGTGCCCAGATGGACATGTATTTTCCTATAATCTGAAATGGGAAGACCAAGAAAATATTTAAAAGACTGAAACCTGTGGAGAAAATTGTTGCATAGGCAGGCTAACAGATCACATATTGACTAGCCACAGTAAGATAAAATTTAAAAAAATAGTGGTGTGACATTTTATATGTGTGTTCCACAAATACTTAGATACATATTATATAAATACTTAGTGATATTCTGGTATAAAGAATTCTCCCTGTGTCTTGTTAATGTGTCTACTTCTGTTAGAACTTCAATAAAAATAGTTTTCGGACACTACATTCAGGTATGCCAGCTGTTAAAGTGCTAGAGTCTGTGCCCTGAAGCTCCCTTTTACTCTGATGCTTGGAATTGCTTTCATTTGTTGAAGGAAGCATTGCATGTTTCTGGGATTTGACTGTCTGGAAGTTTTGATTCCACTTGAAATGGAAAGGTAAAAAGTCTGGATGGGTTGCCACCAAATACTCAATACCAAATACTCAGATAAAAAACTGTATGACCAACAGAGATCCTACAGTGATTTTCCCTCTGTAGTGGCAGGGAAAGTTCCTTAAGTTCCTTGCAATTCTGGCTCTATGAGATGTGGAGATAAGGAATTTTTTTTTAATATAATACCACTCTAAGTCCAACATTTTTGAAAGAGGCTAATGACTTTTCCTCCAATGCCTCCAGAGAAGACATTGAGCTTTGTGGAAAGCAACTCTTCTCTTAGAATGTCCAGAGAGGATGCATTTGGCTGAGATATGACAGCAGCCTTCAATTTTGTAAAAGGAAGCTGTGAAGGGAAAGAAATGGAAATTTCAGTGACATTTCTTAAATCACTGGAAACTTGACATATTTTAGCTGATTGTTCTGAAATCTGTAGACCAATGGTCCCTAAATTCTTGACCCTCATGAAGGAACCCTTACGTTTAACTTCACACCAAAATGTCAGTATAAGAAGCTGGTGGAGTGGCACTTGAGAATATTTTGTTTATTGCCTTTAAATTGAAGAGACCTTTTGTTTGAGAATGTTTGTAATAAGGCAGATAAATCCTTCCTTGAAGACAGGCTAGGGAATGGTGTGAATGATGATTCAGCATCTAGTGACTAAGTCATGGTTGTATATTCTTTTATTTTAAACTTCACCCCATTGAACTTGATGATTATCTGCTAAAAAGTAGAGAGGAGAGGAAGGATTGGCACATGAAGTCACCTTTTGAGAAGAGAGAAACAGGAATTATCTGGCATATTCTATATATGTGTGTGTTATTTTATAGCTTATAAGCTTATAATTTACATGTATCTCTTACTGTCCTGATAAGCAGCCTTGAGAAATCATATCCCTTTTTAAAATAATTTTTTTTAGTTTAGGTACTTGGCTGTGCTGCTGGATGTTTTGTGTTGCTGAGGCAAGGCAAATTGCAGGAAAATTGCTTTTTAACTGTCTTCTTCATTGGGACATTTAGGTGCTGAATGCTATATTAAATAGAGAGATTGAGAGAAAAAATAATGAACAGCTGGAATCATCTAATTAGAGCTGTTTTCTTTGACAGAAGAAATTAGGTGGCATTTAGATATTCTTTAGCTCTGCATATGCAATTAAGTATGTAACTGCTGTTTTCAGTGAAAGACCTGAAGTCTCCTGACAAAAGAATTTTGTAGGTCTGAACCTGAGCTGTGTTATTTCTGCAGATGATAATAAGTGTCTTTTGATACTCACCAGCAAGTAAAATGCTTGGGTTTGTTAATGATGATTTTGATCAGCTTGCTGTATTTTTTTTTAAGAGCCTGAAAAAAGAGAAACTCTTCTCCTGAGTATAGGGTGTATGTATTTGTCTTGGGATACCAAATGGTAAGCATCAGACACCTCTTCTTACTCTTGGCTTTTCTTTGCAAATAGAAATCAGTAAGATTTGGGATATATTTTTATTTTGGTATGTGGTTGTTTCAGTTCTGGCTTCATGCAGCCTGTAGTTTATGTGAGACTTATCTGTACTTCAGCTTAAAAAAAATACAGCATGAGTACAGTACATTATGTTATGACTGTCTCATTTGTTTGTTATGTCCAAACAATGCTGTATTCCCTTGAGATACTTTCTGTTTTTCAGTCTTGTGGGATAACAAATCTGCTAGCTGCCAGTTGTGTCCTATTGCTATATATTGCAACATTGACAGGAAAAGGTACTGTTGCTCATTTACAGCAATAAGGAGAAATAGGTATTGTCACAGCTTGTTCATTCTGGCTTCTTTAAGTAGTGAGTAACTGTCTAGAGCTAACATTGTTTTTTCCGAGTTGCTAGAAGTAGCTCTGTGTTCTTAAGGCTGAAAAAAGTAATTGGTATGTTTTTGTCTGCCCAGCTGTGTTTTCAGTGGATGTTTCAGATTTTCTGACTCTGGTTTTTGCAGCGGGTGTGTTGGGGTCCTGAGAGGTTGTGCTGAAGGCGAGCTGGAAGCTCGCTGTGGCAGTGCTTTCATTCTTCCTGCGCAGAGAGCATCTGCTCTGGCTAAAAGAGTGTGTCATTTCAGCTTCCAGGGCAGTCAGTCACTTGACATTTCAAGAGCAGAGATCAGTGAGGGTGCCTGCATACAGTTTGTTCATTCATCTGGAGCTCTGGTGCTGACATTCAGTCACACTGCGCGGCACTTGCTGGAGTCAGACATTAAGCTCTTCAGAAAATATTTCTGGGACAGACCTCTTCTTTACCAGGTACCACAGATTCCCTTCATGATTTCCAGCTGTAGACTTTTCAGGCTGGATTTGTTTTCATTGAATAGCCTTTTAATTTAAGCTGCCATGTCACTGATCACCAGTATAATTTTGTGATTACTGTTGTGTGTTTCTACTTTGTGTATGTGTAGTACATTGTATATCTGAAGCTGGAGCATAAGAGGTGTTGAGAACTTCGTAAAAGCCTCTTTTGCCTCCCAAGTTGTTTTTTAATCATGTTGGTCTCTCAAGGGAGTATATTTCCCTGAAATCTCTGTGTCTTCAATTGCATTGCCATTGTATTCATGTTTGTACTTTGAAATATTTAATTTAGTTCCATTCTTCTGGTAGTATAATGCCTGGGAGCCTTTATCAAGAGTCAACCCATGTCTGTTATTTACAGCAGAAATACAGAGTGCACATTTCTTCTACAGAGTTTAGTTTAGTTTTTCTTATTTTAATATGGAATGTCTGAAGCACTGTTGTCATAGCCTTCAGGACATCTCTAGATTTAAGAAAATAAATAGAATGCTTGAATGTATAAGTTCTTTAATAGCAATGAAGTTGCTTACCTGTGTTTTTTATTAAGACTGCACAACATATATAAAACTATAAAAACACCCTAAAAGTTGACTTTTTTTCTGATATTGAAATTCAGCTTTCCTTTTCCATTCTTAGCTTTGGGTTTCCTCATTTGTGTACTGATTTTTCCTGCATTACCTTCATTTCATGATGCATTTTTTTTAACTTAGAAAATTATTTATATGTTATGTTTATTATTGAAATTTAAGATGCAGCATACTGTATAGTCCTTATGTATAATCTTATGTAACTACATTCTTGAGATTTTGATTTGTTTCAATACAAACAAGTTACTCTCTGTAGTTTGCAGAATCCCTGCCATTTGTGTGTGGCTTTTCTATTTACAATAATGAACTCAAAAGGAAAACCAAAACTACAATCAAGAATGCATTGTAATTTATATGATTGCCTTTTTCTTGCATTCACAAAGTCCTTGTTTTTCATTCAGTCTTCGAAATGGAAAAATAAAGTGTGGCATGTTAGGTATTCTCAAAGACAAAGACTCTGAAAAGCTAGAAAATTCTGCATTTGGTATTTTCAGGAAAAAGCAAACTGCCCTGGATTTGTTGGTTCCCCTTTTGCCATTCCTCTAGTTGCAGCAGTCTAGGTTCTGTTGTGGGCACCTTTTTCCCCTCCTGCTCAGCATCAGTGCTGCAGCACTTTCAATCAAGGAGGAATAGACCAGAATAACTGGGAAGATCACATGGTTTAGTTAATTTCTTATACAAAAGTTGTTGTGTTGAGACTATGTATTATGTCCAAAAGGAAAGGAAAAAATTCATTTTACTTCTGTTGCAAACAAGAATTTTGAGCTCTTCAGTTGTATCGAAAGCATTGGGAGGCAATTATAGATTTTTGGTAGGACTTAGAGATTTAACAGTACCTGGTCTTTTAAAAATAGAGGTAGAATTTATTGCTGTCCTGGAGTATTCATTTAATCTACAGCAGACTAAGGCTGTGTGTCTTGAGACTCTATAATAATGACCACATTGCTACCTTATGCTTGAGTCAGAGAGTCATGAACTGAAGAAAGGGAGCTTTGTCTCAGTTATGGTGGCAGGTAGAGTTGGATTTGTGTGAGATGGTTGCCTCAGACAGCAGCACATCTATTCATGCAAGAAAAGCATGAATCTTTCCAAAGTATATTCTTCACTCTCTGCTGTATTCGTTCTTTCAGTTCCTGTTCAATTCCTTAGAAGCCTAATGGAAAAGTTAAAACAAACTGTCAGTAAGCTGAAGTCACTTGTATGGGAGCCATGCCTTCCTTCAGCAGTTCAAAAAGTGGAAACCCTGTGACCACTCTAGGCAACAGAGATGGGGGAGATAGTTGAAATTGCTGAAAAAGATTGTGGAATGGCTTAAATTCCGTGTGACCTCCTTGGGGCAGAGATTGTTGTGTGGTAGGGGTGCCTGCCAGTGGGACAGTGTGGTTGGTTCATTGTGCATCTCCAGTGGAGACCTAGACAGCAGGAGAGGGTGATCCATGAGTCTGTCTGAGACTGGTGATAGACAAATTTAACAGCTCCCCAACTTTCTTTTGACTTTTTCTGCCTGATAGCTGTTCTGGTGAGAAACTGCCTAGCACAGCAAGAGATGAGCAGAGAAAAATACAACTTGCCCCACTGAGGTGGGGCTTCATGGCTTTCAAATTAGTTTGGATGTAGTATTCAGCCCAGGGTAATCCCTGGCTTTTTCTTTTGTGTTCAGGTTACTGTGTCTTTTCTCTGTTTGCAGCTCACGGTACTTGGCAAATACAGAGGCACTCTACTAAAGGGAAAGACTAGAAGCAAGCAGAGTAGTAGATGAAAGGACACACAAGAAAAAATCCATTCTTTCTCCCTCTCACTTTGTTTTTAATTTCTGAGTGTAATTTCTAAAATAAGAGACTATATCCCAGCCCCCTATTCCTTTTGAGTAGGAGTGATAAAGTTGGCGTGTATCTGAGTGAGGGAGCAGCCTGGCCAGGGGCTACACACATGGGGAGTGGAGTGTCTCCTGGCTTCCAGACTGTGTCTATCATGTTGTTAGTGTTTAGTCCTAGTCTTTGTATTACTTATCCATCAAAATTGCTTGCTTTACAGGGATGCTTTTAACGTAAACTAGAATTCTGAACACAGCTGTTGTGCAAAGCTGTTGTGCTGCTTTTCTCATAGAAAAGATGGTTGTAAGCAGTGAAGTGCAAATTGTAAATCTATTCCTCTAGAACTTTCATGTATTGTAAGCAGGATGGGATTTCTCTCTGTAGTTAAAAATATTTTATTGGTTTTCCTCTTGAGGGATTGCTGTCTGTTTCCTCTGGAAGGTAGCCAATAAATATTCCTCAGTCATTTTAGTATTGCTCCTAAGATAAGTGTTTGTCAGTCTTGGATATTGTTCTTGAGGTTTTAGATAAATGTCATGGGCATCAAATACAGTTACTGTAATTTTGATTTTTTAATAGAGTATTAATCCAAATAAAGCTGAGACAATGGAAGGTCCAAAAATACCCTGCAGTACAGGACACTCTGTAGAAAGTACAATGTTTTTATTTGATAACGTTGCAATCTTTCAAAGTTCTAGAGAGTTGGCACAGATTATTTATTCAGAAAGATCATGTTTCATATGGTTTTAGAGAACAGTGGAATAAGTAAGTCAAAACAAGAGTTTTGTAAATCATGACAGTCCCTACAGAGCATTGGTTTTCCACTTTCAGACTGAAACTGTTCACAAAATATTATTGCGTTTATAATGACTGGAAAAGCCTTAACTAAAAGCTAGAAAGATGTCAGGTGGTTCCAGGAGAGGGCAGTGTTTAACTGAGTGAACTCTACTGCAAATTCCAGTAAAGCCTAATACGTTAATAAAGGTAGGAGCAGAGTAATGATTTGTATGGATAGTGCTGGGATACAGCCTAAATTTCTTAATGGCAAAATCCTCATTTGTTTCCATTAGCTGTTCATTATTTTGATGAGCGGTTTACCTCTGCAAGGATTGTGGGACTGTGCTTGCGGGTGAGAATGCTCTTTCATTACCAAAACACCTCCCTGTGTACCTCAGAGTGAGCATGTCTTAGAGGGGAAGAGAAAATCACAAAAAAGCATCATTCTTCTGCATCAGAAGTATGAGACTTGGGGACTTTTTTTATGTGGTTCTTAGGAATGAATTAAAAGTTTTTATCGGTTGTTCATTTGTTTATGTGGCTGGCATTTTATGTTTGGATAAAGCAACAAGTTGAAAACTTAGAGCTCTGTGAGAGACTCGGTCTTGCTCTTCAGTGTCTACTAGAGATAATCTTACTTGAGGGCAGCAGAAATCTGAGCACCTGCATGAACTGCTGACAGGACCAGGACCAGGACCTGATGCTGAGAAAGGATGGGGACTAGTTTGAGGGGCATCAGCTAGTAACTTCAAGTGAATGGGTAAAATAGGGAAACAGTAATGAATTTGAATGTGTATACTGCCATTACTAGTGCTGAAAAAATAGGTTTATACACAGCTTTTCTGTCCATCTTCAGGCAACAAGTATTCTGCCATTAGTAGTTAAGTTTGCAGAGAAATAATAAGCAGTTGTTAGCAGTTTCAAGCTACGTATATCTAATTGTAAATATAACTGAGAATTTATTATACAGGTTTTGTGAATGACCTTGGTGATACAGTGTGAAATGCATTTATTCTGGGGGTTCACCAGAGTACTGTACTCTGATCCGGGTGGTCTTTATGCTGCTCCTTGGGGATAGATAGAAAGTGAATGGTTTTCACTGGCAGCACTATATGTGGCAGTCACTTGGCCAGTGTGCCTTGTAGGTGATGATTACTTTCATATTTTTCACAAAAAGCAGCTTTAACTTGGTCTGACTTGCACAAGCAGAATGCAAACATCAGTGGGTATTCATAGCCCAGAAAGAGAGAGCACGAGAGTCTCTGGTTCAGAACATCCACTCTCATTTTGGATTCTGATAAGCAGCAGAGATATTTGGCATAGGCAGACCTCAGCATATGTGTTTTCAATAGAAGCTGTAAACTTTTGTGCCTTCATGCATCAGAATTACTTTGCATTTTTTTTAAATTAATGTAATTTCAAAACCTGGAAAAGCATGCCACATTTTTTAAGTTTTCAAGACCAACACAGATTGTAGTAAACGTGTTGCCTGTTCTATGTTCTGTGATATCTACTTGTATACATGAGATGTCTATAACTACTGTTTATATGGTGTTAGTCAACAAAGCTTTTTCATCTTCTGATATTTTAATATTTAATCACTTACTGTATTTCTGTAAGGAAGATTCTTTCCTAACTGCCAAGTCAAAAAAATGAGAAATCACTGAGTTACTGGTGACTAGTGGCTACTGCTGACTAGTGGCTTGTCTTATAATTTCAATTTGCCAGCATTCAGGGGATCAAAAGAACTTTGTTCAAGATTGAGTTAAAATTGTTGCTGCTTGAAGCAAAAATTATTTG
Source organism: Chloebia gouldiae (assembly GCA_003676055.1). Classification (NCBI taxonomy): domain Eukaryota; kingdom Metazoa; phylum Chordata; class Aves; order Passeriformes; family Passeridae; genus Chloebia; species Chloebia gouldiae. The sequence continues at coordinate 1,876,079 of QUSF01000011.1, read as the reverse complement.
AAATGATTGTGCTTTTTTGCTATGTTCTGAGTTGCATGCGCTGAACTCCTTCATAAAGTATTTGCTAAGTTCAGGACTTTATTTTGGCGTCCTCATGTCATGAAAGTATCCCCCTCAGATTTTAAAACTACTGCCATTCCAAGAAGTACTAGCTACTCAGTCCTAAAGATCCACAGGCTTTTAAAACCTAATGCTATCAGAAGCCCTGAGCTGTTAACAAGAGGAGGCTGATATAGCCAACCTCCTCCATTTCTTGTGAAATGCCATCATATGAAAGCAGTGGGTCAGTGTAAGGTGATGCTGCTAGCTTGATCTCCCATAGCAACTTATATTCAAATATATAGAGTGATAAATTATCCTGACAGGATGCAGAACAAAAAATTAAATAGGTGGTATTTTGGCTAATTTTATAGTTTGTGTTTTCTCTTTTCTGACTTTGAAATTCTGTGCCCATGAATTGACTGAATACTATTACCTGGAAGATAAGCCAATTATTGCTACAGTATATATTGTCTAGAGAAAATAGCTTTTTATTTCTGATAATTGTTGAACTGAATAATAATAATGCCAAGTGCATGTCAATACTGATACAAATCTTTTCTTGGAAGCTATAAAGTATGTGTCTGTGCAGTTACAGTTATAGAAGAAATAGTCTGTTCCTACTAGCTGAATGGTGGTGTCTGGAATGTTTAGTTTGACAGCACAGGGATTTTGTGCTCTGTGGTTGTGCTGTATTAGAATGCAAGGAGAGATATATATGTGAGCACTGCAGGAGGTTAATTAAACAGGGTAGATTAATTTAAAATTAATGACTGTGGTACTGATCGGCAGTCAATCCTAACTTCTGTCAGTGTCCAGGGGCCCTGCTGAGGTCAGGGGCAACAGGTTGCAAAGTGCACATAGCTGCATCCCAGAATTTCGTGTCCAAGAAACCTGCCGGTCAGATTGTGTGATTTAGGTAAGGGGCAGCTGTCTTTGGATTGTTTTCCCAAGATGTATTGATAAAACTCTTATTTTTAAAACCTTGAGTGTATACTTCGTTCAATGCCAGTAAAAGTCCCCAAATTCCACATACCTGAAGGCACCCTATGTTGCCAGCTGAAGCATACTGAGTTTAACTGTTTGCTGGAGGTGGAGAAATGAAGAGGGTATCTGACACAGATATTAACCTAGAGTTGAAACATTCAGTATAAAATGAAGTATATTTAGCATGATGACCCTGTCTATATAATTTCAGTTTCATTTTATTTAAAATATGTTTGCTAAACAATGTTCCTGGAAGCATGAATGATGCCCCTGTTCATTTGCATACCTGTGTCCAAGTTACTCTTTGCTTGTTTCACAGTAGTCTTTCAGGCTGCATTTGGGCAAAACTTGAAAAGTATGGGAGGTGGTTTTTGGTGTTTTTTTTGGTGTTACTGTGTCCTTCTCCACATCTCTTGGAAGAAAATATAAACCAAAACCCAAACAAACAAATTAAAAAAGAAGAGCAATAGTGAAGTGAATTTACTTCTTGGGTTAAGAATGCAAAGTCTAATTTTATAAAATGCATTACATCCTTGCAGAAGAAAAGCGGAGTTTGGCTGCTCTGTGGCATTGGTGTGAGGCACAGTCCTTGAGCTGTTGATTTTCTGAGTGTGTGGGGGTTCATCAGCCCAAATGCAACTGTGACAATAACAGAGCACTTGTTGTGCATCCAGCTTGAATGCTGCCCACGGGATCGCGGCTGCGGGGAGATGCATGGGCTGCCCATGTCCATTGTTCTGCTTGCCTGCCTGCTTCTTGTGTCCCTTTCCTATCTGAAAAAGGAGAGAGACCAGCAGCAGAAACCAAAGCAGACTGAATTTCCTTGTTATTAAAGGCAGCAGTCTTTGCTTTTGCAGGTCCTGTGAGCTTGGCTTCTGATGAGTTGTCCCAGGATGATACGAAGGTAACAGATTTCTCCTTTTACCAATAGCTAAGCTTTATTTAGGCTGAGAAGCAGAAACCTCTGGATGCCTATCTGAGCTAAGAAATAAATTCTAGCCTGCCAGGCTACACTTCCTGCTATTTCTATGCTGCAGGAGTAGTTATATGTGTTGATGATAATTATTTGAAAGAACCTGTTACGTAGTTGTGGGTTGGAATGTCGGGTTGCAGAGGCAAGCTCTGCTTATGGACCAGAGCGCTCTTGTCTTTATGGTGAAGCTTAGTGCCTTTAGGGAGCTTGCAGCTGCCAGTTTGGGGTCAGCACCAGGCTCAGATCTAGCATAAGTTTCATCCTTGAGACAGCATGGTTCATTACATCTGAGGAGTTAGTCTCTGAGGGAGACTTTGTTGGTAACTGTGAGTCCTTAACAGGATATAAGTGGGAATAATTCTTGATTAAAAAAAAACCACTGCAAGTTCCCATTGTCATCTCCTTGGAGGTATCTAAACAGCTTTTGGGAGAGACCAAATTATGTGAGAAGTGCCATTACAACTGTATTTCTGTCAGTTGTATTTGCTCTCTAGTCTTATATTCTGCTTTTTATTTATGTGTATTTGTTCACAAAACTGCAAAATATTTGTCTTGGTATTTCTTAAACAACTTGAAAATAGGAGCTTGATTAGTACCTCAGTGGGTATGAAGCTAAAATAGTAATTTAGATTGAGAGAAAAAAAATCTGGTCAGATCAGGTAAATCTGGTAAAAGTGATATAAATACCAAGTGACTACTGTTTGTTTTGGGTTCTTTTAATAACATTTGAATGTAGTGGAGTATTTCTGAGCTGACATGTTAGGTAATTTTTATAAATGTGGTGACCTATTTAGGTTTTTTTTTTGTTTGGTTGCTTGGGTTTCTAAAATTTTATTGCCAGCTATGAGTTCCATTTGTTTGGAACTAACATGTTGGTGTAGTAATCTGTGACATCTCAGAATTAAATCTTCAGTATGCAAACATTTTGGAGTCTATACAGAAGTGTATGTTGGAGCATATTGTTGCAACTTATGAGTCTTGCTGGGGGGGAAAAGATTCTGGTCCCATACTGATTGTCTCTTGTTTTGATCTAGCAGAAATATAATGAATCTATACTGAATTAACTGAACTGTGACATTTCTTCAGGTGTGAACAGCTCAGGCATTAGAAATATTTCTGATCTTAGAAAATATTCGTGTTTTCTCCATAACACTGTATATTGGCTTACCAGAGCACAATTAACCTTTGTAAGAGGCTGAAAATTGAAATTTGTACGGGAAGTAAGATATGATTTGGTCTCTTCTTTGATTATGCTTAGGATTTGAGTCCTTGTGGTTCATTTGCATATGAATGTACCATGCCGTATCAATTACATTTTTGAGAATGGCTAAAATGAAGTGGCTGCTGCTTGATAGCATTTGAACTGAATTCTGAAAGCCTATAGCACAGTTTGCAACTAAGCATAAATACAGTAGAGTGTTTATCATCAGAAATATAGCTCTTTTTTTTTTTTTGTTTCTAGCCTTTGGGAGACTCTGGGGTTCCTTCTAAAGGAAATGAAGATTGTGTCTTGTAGGCCAAGAGTAGGAAAGAATTAAAATTTTTACTTCCCAAAAGCTGCTGATAGGTATTGTCATGTCAGTTACACACAACACAGTTTCTTTAAAAGAGGTGAAGGTAATTGACATTGCAGAGTAACTTGCTGAAAGATCAGCCAGTTGTATCTATGTCAAGGAGGGAACCTCTTTTTTCTGTAGCATACATAGATGATGTGTCCCACACTACTGTGATATCAAAACTTGTCAGTAAATTTTCATATTTAATGTAAATTTCACACATTTTCAGTAATGTGTTAGGTGTTGTAGGAACAACCACCTTGAAAATAATATCTGACAGAGCAAACATATGTGACTGAAGCCATATATGTGACTGAGGGTGAAATGAAGTCTGTAGAAATGTTTAAATGACACAGTGAGTTGTGGGCCTGATAGGGTAATATAGCCACCTATGCTGGACATCACATTTAGAGACTGAAACCCCTCTGGAAGGGTGTTTTCAAACATTGTGGAAAGCTACAAGAGCAATATGCAAGCATGGGCTTGTGGAAAGCACAGCAAGTTGGAAAATATAATGTGTAACTAAGCTGTGGAAGTGGGTGCTGCTGTGCCGGGCAGAGACTGCCCATCTGACATCACTGCCCTGTGGTCCAGTGCTGAGCTCAGAAAGAGCAGCCCAAGGGGAGGCATTCTGTGTGCAGATTTTGGTGCTGCAAAGTGAAGATACACTTCGTGTGTGCAGAAAGGAAGGGGATAGATTTGCATGCATATAGTGGATATATGTTAGAGGGAAATGAACTGACGTAAACTCAGAGACAGTTCTAAGATAAGAAGCTGGCAGATTATTTTATTGCCTCTCACTAAATCAGCATCTAGCTACCTATTGCTTTAGTTACTGTTATGCCAAATACCTGTACTTCAACTATTTGATGATGATTTTCTTGCTGTCCCATACGGGGGATATGAGAGCACCATTAGGGAGCTGGGACTAGTAGCAAAACCCCTAATACCCACAGTCATTCTAACTTTAGTGCTTTTGAGAATAGGACACTATTCTCTATTGCCTTGCTCAGAAATGCAAGGTTTATGGGATGTTAGTGTCCATGTGTTCAAATCTGTTTTGTCAAGCAAGACCAAAGTATTGGACTGTATGTCAGTGTAGGAGTGTGTGGAGCCACTGGGGAGTGATTATGGTTTGTTAATATGAAAGCCACATTTGCTCTGGTCTTTGTTCCAGTTATGCCATCTGGACAGAACATAAAATAATTTAGAAGGTGACAAAGTAGAAGTTCTCTACCCTGAAATGATAGCTGATATTTCTTTTTCTTATTCCTGAAATGCTTTTTCCTTCTAAGGCGTAAGTTGCACAGAATTGCTCGTGACAGCTGAAACAGAAGCCAGGCCCTCTGCTTCAGGCATACTCATTCTCTGATTCTTGTTGGGCAGATGCATCAGATACTGAATCCTCTTGGAAGATCAAGCAAGTGATTTTGGCCATGGTTCTTACTATTAGGAGTAGTAGTGCAGATTTTTAGAGGAGCTAAGAGGGTAAAAAGAGTGGTGAATTTGCGTATGATTTGGACAAGTTTTAGGCGCTTAAAATTTGATTTAAATAAATTTTCTTAGGCATCTTATTTGCATATAAAGTAAAATTTTAATGTGTAGATATACATATATGTGTTCACACATGTATGTATGTGAAGTGTCCTGAGCACAAGATGATATTGTATTAAACTAAAAAAAAATTCCTTGTAGTAATGCCTATATGAGAAAGAACCAACCCTCTGTCGTCCCCTATATCTTAATTATTTTAGAGTATGTTTAAGAAGTTGACTTATTTGTGGAAAAACTGCAATAAAATCAATTCTACTCATTTTAGAAATCTCTGTTACTGAGAGTTTGACTACCCTAGGTAAGGATTGGGGCATGGACTTGCTGCTGGCCATACTGTGGGCTGTCCTTGCCCAGCTCCAGGTTGTGCACTCAAGTTGGCTGAAACATTGGTCACACAGACAATCAATGGGATTTTGGCATTGACCTCAGCAGGGCCTGAAAGGCTTCCAGTGAGCACTGTGTATGAGATCTGATGGGGCTGAGCTGCAGGCAAGGGAATGAGTGGGCAGTTGGGTGTGCACTAAAAAGTGGAAGTGGTGAGGGATGAAGAAGGATGGACATAGACTTTGGTGACAGCCAGAAATTTTTAAGTTTACCGAAGCTGTGTTTACTGGTTTATTTGAATGTAAAAATCAGTATATGTTCTAACCTGACTCATTTAACTATACTGCTAAATATCATAGTTTTCTTACCCTGAATTGTTTTAAACTATTCTAAAAAAAAAAGTTTGCTTGGCAGCGCTGTTAAATGACAGTGGTTTTGGCAGGAAAAGCACACAGTGGGGGATAAGAAGAGAAATTCAAATAGTTGTCAGTGGGGGAGAGGGAAACAGCTAAAGGGGATTGAATGAAAAAGAATGAATAGAAACAAGCAAACTCTGGAATCTCACTAGTAGCTGGATGTGCAAATCAAAGAGTACTTGTGAGAGTGAGAATGGGGGTACAAAGTCTCCCACTTCTGTTTCTTGCTTCTTTTCCTATGTGGTTCTTGCTTTAGAAACCTCTACAAAAAAATCAATGTTGTCATGGAACGGTTTTCATTGGAAGGGACCTTTGAAGTAGCAGTTGCTACTGGAAGGGCTCTCTAATACTTGTCTCTTCCAGCCAGGTCTCATAAGCTCTCAGAGATGAGTACCATACCCGAGATAGCTCAGCTACCTCAGATGGCATAAAAGTAGCAGGATGGCTTTTGTGACAGTGTTGGAAATGGAAAAGTTTTAATAAAAGGCAAAATAACAAAACTCTTTTCAGAGAAAAACTGAGCCAGGGCAAGAGGTTCTTGCTCCTGCTAAAACACTTCACAAAAACGTTTTACTTCTTTTGTTCTCTTCTTTTTCTCGTGAATTGCTTAGGCAGGACTTTATGGCTTCTTTCCAATTGGCTCTCCTTAGGTTTGAGGTGAAGTCCCCAAGGTCCTATGAGGTGTTCTTTAACCAAATTGAGGAGAGAAGCTTCTGAGATTTGTCCTTTTTAAGGAGACAAAGGGTAATTTGTTCACTCCATCAGCAGGGGGCACATTCCTACATCTCTCCTGTTCCTGCTGTCTGTGTTCTTCCTCAGGCATCCCTTTCAAGCGTGTTGATCATTATGGCTCTTTCTCACCGAACTCCATGTCCATCCTTCTTCATCCCTCCCCTCTTCCACTTTTTAGTGCACACCCAACTGCCCACTCATTCCCTCACCTGCAATTCAGCCCCATCAGATCTCATACACAGTGCTCACTGGAAGCCTTTCAGGCCCTGCTGAGGTCAATGCCAAAATCCCATTGATTTTGTGATGTGACCAGTGTTTTGGCCAACTTGAGTGCACAACCTGGAGCTGGGCAAGGACAGCCCACAGTATGGCCAGCAGCAAGTCCATGCCCCAGCCCTTACAAAGTTTGGGAATTGCCTTTGCAGAAGTGCTTTCAACATTTAACAGGATGCTAAAAGGGCACCAACTCTCCTTGCTCCCTGTTTTCTTCATCTTTGGACTGGGACCTCGCTGCCTTAGGCACAGGTTTAGTAGTGAGTCTTGTAGTTTGGTTTTGAGAATTGTAGTTCAATTTTTTTTGTGCTAAATGTTTCTCATCCTCCTGGATCTCTGAAGAACCCTAGGGATATCAGTCCAGAGAGTGTGATGGGCCAATAAGAAGCCAAGAAGATGATGAGTTTTGGATTTGCACTATTTAAGAATGAAAGAAATAGGAGAAGGGTACAACAGGATGCTAGACCATGCTTAACAGGAGATTGTAAGGAGACACTTCCGTGCTAGTCATGCCTGCTGGTGTTCTTTCCCCTCTTTCCTTTGGAAATTGTTAGAGATCTGTTTTATATTTACAAAAGAAAAAACTGCTAAATAGAACCCAAAGCCAACTAACCAAACCTCCACCACCCCATGAACTTTTTCTTTTTTTCATTTAAGGTAAACATGCTGGAAATATTGAGAGAAAACCAGTATCTGTTGGGATGAATGAATAAAAGAAATAAATTGAAAGCAACAAAAAAAAAGATTTTTTCCCCTTTCAATATTATGCATGTGTTTTATTGCCAGGCATTGTCATCCTCAGAATCAGCAGCCCTGTACATTTGGGAAAGAGTCTAGGAGGTGACAGCTGTATGGTGTTACTGCTGGGCATGTAACAATGTGAGCAGGGCATGGGTTTTTACACATTTATAGTTCCTTCCTGTTCTTCATAGCTGGTTGGGAAAGATAATGTTCACAGGGCCATTTATAAAGCTGCAAAAGTTTCTCTTTTTCATTAAGAAAAGTGACCCAAACACACAGTTTTTCTTCCAAGGAACTACAGCTATTTTTTCTCCCCCTAAACTTCAGGAAGGGATGATGATGATAATTTTTCAAAATAATTTCCATTATCTCCTCTTTACATTGCCAGCAACCTACTGGTATCTACCTCTTCTTTGCTCTGCCAGTGATAAAGAACTCCTGGAAACCAAGTTTTACCAGAGATAAAATTAGTGATGCCAAATTTTTGGCAGTTCACTGTGTGACCAGGCATCTACAAAATATTTTTAGTAGAGTCTGCCCTTTGATTTTCATGATTCCACAGAAATCCCCACTTAACCACAGATTTTAAGGAACAGAACGTAATTGCCATAATGATCTTTTCTATATACCAGTAGGCCTGTACTGAAATATGCAGAAAAATCTTGTTTCAGTGTTGCTGTTTTGTTCTTTTCTTTGATTGGATTTCCTCCCCTGGTGGGTAAGACTTAAAAGTGGTAAATTTTTTTCTTTCAAAATAGAAAAAAGCATGGTCCTGCTGTCTGGAATTCTACCTTTGTGCAGTTTTTGTTATGTCTGTAAAAATATTTTTTTTTGTACTTACTGAGGTCATATCTTTGTTCCTTTTTTTTTTCTTTTTTAGTTTTTTTTTTTTTCTTCTGGGATTTTTAGGGCAGAATGTTTGCATTTGTAACTGTTTGGAATCAAGTATGCCTGTTTTGACATTGGAAGTATAGGAAATAATTTTATGGTTACTTTTGGGTAAGAGTGAAAGTTAGTGTGTTAAATGTTGCCTATTTGAGATGGTTGCAGGAATCCTCTGATTCAGGCTGTGCAGATCTTTTCTGTTTGTGGTAATTTTTATATTCTTCTGGCAGCTTTCCATTCTATCTTTGCTTTATGTATGCTTTGAGAGAGGTGGAGTGATCCAGAATAGCATTTACAGTCCAGGACCTGCTTCAGTTTCTCTCCTTAACATATATATCTAATAAGACTTCGGGCATATCACTTATCTTTTCTCTGCAACTCATTTTTTCCTGAAAGAAAGAGGACTGTAGAGTGCATGGTGATAAAGAGGCACTACAGTACTTGGATGATTTGAGATACGAAAATACTCAGACTGGTTGTGCCAAAGAAGTTCAGTTTGTGGTAAAGGAAGATTTAAAACTCCTAAATTTTAGTCTAAAGGTAGATGATTTGAAAGTTGCAGAGAGAAACAACAGCTGGAGAAAATTGCACAGTTACCACGGCAGCTTACGATTGTGACAATTGCACCCTGGGATTTTGGGCTGCAGCTTTGACATCTTTGCACTGCTTCTTTCACTTTGCAAAATCTTTTCATGGCTTTTTGCACTGGAGACATACCTTGGTACTGCCAGCAACAACCTTTAAACAACATTTAAACATGACAGTAACTTATTTCAGTAGGTAAAAATATTCACATTTGTTTAGAGTGTCTATAAACAATGCAGTATTGAAAACTGCAGAATAGTTAAGAGCTGCAGAAGATACAGGAAGTCACATTTTCCTGGGAAAATGTTCATTTATATTTAATAAATGATAATTAATAAAATGTTTAATTAAAAAGCTAGGGAGAAATCTGGAAGAAGCAGCATTAGCCATTGAAACAAACTTGTTGTTTGGAGTTTCCTCCACTCTTGATCTTCTGAGGCATTATAATTCAAGTTAACCTCATAAGGAAGAAAGAAATAAAGAAAAATCAACAAGCTACAAACATACAGTTTCTGGCTTCCCACAATTTGTTATATTCTTCTGCCTAAAATCCCAAACAAATTTGCTCAACAAAATAACCCTCCATAAAGGTGCTTTTTAAAAATTGATATTTAAATTACTTTTTTTTTGGTCTGTCTTCTGCCCAGTTACATTTCATGCTAACATAAATGAGCAATCTAGGATGTATCTAATGTCAAGTTACTCTGTAAATGTGAAATATAACCTAAAAATCTATTGTGAAGTAAACAGCTGTAGTCTTGAGAGTGCACACAAGAAAACGTTTCTCAGCTCCCTTCCTCCTCAGGAGACAGCCTTCCCTTGAAGTTTTCCATGAAACACCGAAAATTGAATTTTTAGTGAGGTGGGTCTTCGGTGAACTTTTCGGCATCACAGTCTGCCAGTGTGAGTGAGTGCCAGTGGTGCCAATAACCAAGTCATTGGCACAACTTCAGTAGAAGCGAGGTCCAAGTCAAACTTTGGTTTGCTTTCACATGCTTTCTTATGCTCCCTGTTCCTGCTCTCACAGGCCTCCATAGAGCTGAAACAAGGAAGGCTAATCCCTTAGTCATCATGCTTTTGCAAATATCTTATTTTCACCAGGGAGCTTTTCATCAGGATACTGAACAAAAAAGTGACAAGCTTTCCACCCACATTTGTTCTGTGTTTCCCAGCTAGTCTTTTGATCTGAATAGATACTTGACAAGGAGATCATTTAGGCAAATTATCTCTATATGTGTTTTGCTTACTGGCTGTTTCAAGAGTCAGGGCATACTGACCGCTGCCATGTGAAACTAATATTAATGAGCTTCTTATCCTAAACTGAGCTTGCTTGCTACCATAGAGTGATCGTGGTATTTTATAAAAAGGGTAAAAAAGTAAATACCTGCCTTCAGTCATGAAGCAGATATCAGAAAGGTTGGAGGAATGCTGTGAAATCCTAGCAGCACATGAGTGAAGTGGGCAATATGAAGAGTTTGACACAAAACCCAAGATGATACAGTGTCTGTGCCCATGGTTTTGTTGGGGCTACATTGAGTCAGTATTAGGCACAGGTCATGTTCCTGCCTAAGATTTGTAAAAATATTGAGCCCTTCTCTATCTCAGTCTGGTCAGTGTTTTCCAAGGATCTTGGAGTACTAGTGCAGTTTGTGCAAAGCTATTTCTTTTAAATTTGTGAAGGTACACTGATTTTTATTTTATCAAAAAACAAGGCTGAAGTACCACTGTTTACATACAGCTGCTTTTCGAAAGAGGTACCTATGGCTAAGACCTCTTTGTAGGCAAATACATCATTCATTGAATATTACAAACATCATATTTTTATAATTTATAACAGTGTTATTCTTGTTATACATTATTCTTGTTCTAAGTGTAGTTGTCACCCTGCTTTCAGCATTAAAAGACAGCATTGAAAAGGTAGCCTTAACAATTAATTTAGTAATTCACATTACAATTAGAAATGTATCTGCATGATCTTCTCTCAATCTGGATGATTTGCCGCAACAAAGTGATTCCATATGCCTTGTCTAGGAATGATAAGATCCATTTGGAAGTAAATGCAATGAAGAATGAAAACTCTTGGACTGGCAGTCCAGCTTAAAACAATCTAGAAAGCAATGCACACAAATTGCCTCTGCTTTTTCTGCAGCCTGCCATGATTGCAGAGTATTTCAGTAAACTTGCTGTGTGTCTTAGAACAGTGGTTTTGGAGATGGATAGGGTGCTCTGCTGCTCTCAACAGAGTGCCTGTGAAGACAGCAGCTGTTTTGTGTTCCTTTCCAGGCTAGTGTCCAGAAATTGCACAAATAAGTAAATGAGAAACTGACCCAAATTTCTAATACTGTATTGTTATCTTATATTTTTCATTATTATTTCTGCTATCTATCTACACAAGATCTACAGAAGATCTACTTGTTACAGTAAGAGAGGTCCCAAATGTGGGTGAGTTCAGCTGTTTGAATGGAAGAGTGAAGAACAGAGCACGAGGGGGACATGTGAGCAGGCAGTTTGTGGGCTGGTGGTCAGGGCCATTTAATCTCATGTCAGAATGTGGCTAGCTTTGATACCTAAGTCACCCAGTACTGTGCTTTTTTGGGAGTGAAAATTCTGCTGCTTTAAACTTGTAGTGGGAGGAAAAAGCTCTGTGATGCTGAATGGTTATGATCTTCCACCCTGTTGAAACCTGTGGCGTCATCAGGGTTGGAAGCATGGAAAACAGGCATATTCATTAATGTGTATAAATTATGAAAGGGTGTCAAGAGGGTTGACCAGGCTCTTCTCAGTGGTGACAGGCACTAGGACAAGAGGCAGTGGGCAGAAACTGATGCACAGGAAGTTCTACCTGAATTTGAGGAAGGATTTTACTGTGTGGGTGACTGTGCACTGTAACAGATTACCCAGAGGGTGTGGAGTCTCCCTCACTGCAGATACTCAAGAACCATCTGTGTTCAATCCAGTGCCGTGTGCTCTGGAATGACTCTGCCTGAGCAGGGGGATTGAACCAGGTGACCATTGTGGTCCCTCCCAGTCTGATCCATCCAGGGTTTCTGTGATTCTGTTTGCAAGGACAGCATGCAGTGCAAGAAACTTTGTGTTCTTCCTTCCCCTGCCCTTCCCACCTCTTATCCCCTCTGAGTGATGCAGTGTTGCCACAGCGTGCTGGAGAGGGAGATGGAATCCACCAAATACTGCCATAACATGGGGTAGTGATGATGGAGAGAGACTGCCTGCCTGGACCATTTGAAATACACTGCTGAAGAGTTTAAATCCCAAAACTCTGTGTTACCTCTGGGACATCTCTGCTTGCAAAATAAGAAAATAATGGGCCAGTTCCTTAAACAAAATGCCTGAATCTCCTATCAGAAACTTACCAATAAGGAGGATCATAAGAACAGGTGAAGGAGGTTATCAACTAACATCTCAAGGATCTGAGCTTGCTACTTTGTTCTTTAGTGATTGGATCATCAATGATTTGGTAAGGGGAGAGGGAGAGAATAGTGATGTGGCAAAGCTTTTCTAACTATTCCTGTATAGATTTCTGTAAGAAAGACCCTGGTCTTTACTAGAGAAGAGAAATGGTAAAACGAATGTCCGTGACAAGCCATCTTGCAAGACATGTGAAGATGTTGACAGCCACAGTCTGCATAGCCATTGCATCATTGTTGTGGGCAAATAAAGTGTTACAGTTGAAGGTTGCTTGGTGCCGGCATCTAGTTGGTAATGTTTTCCTTTTAGTTGCCTTTAATTCATATTTGCTGACTCTTTTTAAGTGTAATGTGAGGTAGAGCAGATAGTTTGTGTAGGTGCTTTGTCTGATCTTCTCTGTGGGAAGACATGCTTTAATCAATAAGAACAATGGAGTGAAGAAGGAGGGAGGCGTGTGCCTGTGGATCACAGAGAACAGTGGTGAAGGTCACCTAACCCTTTCTACACCATTTTAGCTAGTCAGATGCTTTGATGCACTTTGGGTAAGGATTGCAGGCTCTGCTGGGCCTGGGACAGAATCAAGCTGGGGGAAATCAATTTGCTTGCTGATACCAGGGGAGACTCTTCCCAGAGCAAAGTGAACAGGGTGTTTTTGGCAGAGCTTTTGTTCAGGTGGCTCTCATTCTACTGGTGTCTAAAAGTGACCCTCTGCAGCGCTGTTTGTGATCATTAACCACATTTTCCATCCTGTATATGTCCCTTCTCCATCTGGGGAGGGGGTGGTGGCTCAGGGTTGTCACCTTCTGCTCTGCCTGAGAGAGAGAACTGCCAGCTGTAGTTTAGCAGTGTTTGGGAGAGGCAGGCCACCCACTTGGTACCATAGTGCTGTTCACTGCGCGTGCAGGAAGGCAACAGTGCTCTTGCATGGAGCCTGTGGATGTGGTGACATTCCTTTGCTTCCTCTGTCTTGCCATGAACCACAGGAATGGTCTGACAAATAGACAATACACTCTACTATCTCTGAAAAACATTTAGATTTTATGGATGTATTTAGGTAAACATTGGTTGAAAAAATTTAAGGTATTACATTATTTATCAAAAGTGTTAGCCCTAGATAACACACATAAACCCCCACAGTTGTTCTTTATCTTCCCATCTGTACGTTGGTATATATAATGAAAAATATTTTGTCAGTGGAATAAGAGGTTAATATTTTCCAGCTAAAAGCACCTTTAATCTCATAAGCAGCCAGGTCTCTGCAGTAGCTGCCTGCAAATGCCACTACTTTGGAAGGAAGGAGTGGCAGGTGAAAAGTGGGTTGGATCACCCTACAAAGTGCAAGAAACAAAATATTTTTAGTCAAAGAATGTAGGGCAAAGCCCTTCTTTGTGGCAAAGAACAGCATGACATCTTTCATGGCTGCATAAAGGAGTTTTACAAATAAGAAAAAAGAAGCCTTTCACAAGGCCCAAACAGAGCAAGTAATGTGAGTGATATTCAATTAACCCTTCAAAAGTAGGGGTTAAGGTTGATAATTTATCTGCACTTTGAGACTGGGATTGACAAATTCCTGTGCAAGATCCTATTCAGGAGAGGTTGCAGTGTGCAGGTGAAAAGCCTAAGAACTTGGACAAAAAAGAGATTATAAACAACAGGAGTGCATGATCAGGGTTTTTCACTGCACAAATTTAGTTGTTGGATTCTCTGAGAATTATGTAATAGGGTCACCGTTGAAAAATTATTTAACAATCTTAATTACTCATTTGTGCTAGAATGTTAAGTGAACGTGGCTTGTTTAAGGTAGGGAGGACAGGCAATAACTGAGCAGTCAGTGCAAACATTTATGCAGTGTACAGGGGTCATTCAGGAAAGTAAATGTCTCGGCATGTAAAATATTTTAATTCCATTAAATACATTGGCTTCATTTCCTCATGGTGAGTGTTTTGTTCAGCTCTAGTTACCCCTCCCTGAACTAAACAGAAGTCCAGAAAGACCACTGATAGAGTTCTTTTAGCTGAATCTATAAGTGAAAAAAAAGCCAGATTTACAGAAAATATTCACAAATTTAGATATCATAGAAGTAAACAAATGTTATCATTTCTGATAGAACAGAACAAAGGAATAATTACTGAAATTGAAAGGTGAGAAATTTTACAACAGCTCTCTACATTTAAACTGCCCATTGTCCATGGAGCACTACCTTTTGTGCATGTCTGAAATTAAAACTTTAATTCTGGTTGGCATTAAATATATCCAGTGAGCCAGACAGCACACTTGTGTAGGGAAAATTACTGTGTAGAGGGGAAGACTCTGTTGCAGTAGTTGGGAAGGCTTTCCTTGATACACTCTGTCCTATCCATTTCTCAAACCGTGGCCATGGTGGGAGGCAGGCGAGGTCCCTGGGTGGTGTGCAGGTGGGAAGGAGTACATCAGTGCCTGTGTTCCTGTATGCCCAGGGGATTTATCAGTGCAATTTGAGCCTGACATTCCAAGGAGTGGAGATATTTTTAAGTGGATGCTTAAAGTATGGATTTGTATCCTCCCTGTATTTTCCATTGTCTGTTGTTATTCCCGAGGGCTGTTAATTATACATATAAATCAAACAAAGTCTCTGTGAGTGTCTAATATTTAAAGTGAAAGTCTAAGGCTTCCAGTGTCTGGGGTGAATTATTCTTTTTCAGGCGTAACAAAGCTGGCAGAACATCAGTTAAGGGAAAGGCAGAACAATGATGTGTTTCAATTGTGTTTTATATAATTTGTGCACTTTATGAAGGACTTGTATAATTATTTTATCTCTGAAAATATGATGAATATTTTTCTAATGGGTTTTGAATTAAATTTGCATTTGAATTGCATTATTTCCTTCAACAAATACATTGTTATCTCTGACTGAAATGTGGATCAAAGAATCACTTGAAACATAATACAGAAGTAGCGCTGCAGACCCTAGCAGCCTGAAAAATAATTGAAGTGAAGTAAGGAATGTTAACAAGCTCAAATGTCATCATCTTCCAAAACCTGACATTTAAGCTGATCCACATTCCCCCTCCTCCTTTATGTGGAATACAAAACCACATACATTGTGGGGTAACTAAAAGAAATGTTTGCTGGAGTTGGATAAGAAACAGTGGACATGTTTTTTTTGTATTAGCTCTTGTATAGCCACATATAAGGCTGCTTGGAAAAAAATGTAGTTTGTGTAGCGTAAAGATGTTGGGGGAAGGGATAATGAGCTCGTACTGAATACTAATTGCCTATGAGTTGTTCAGGGAGACTGTATAAGAATGGAAGATTTGTTGTAAATTAGTCACTAGCTGTATTGTGCATTGCAGTGAGGTTAGACCAAAGCTGTAAAGGTGCCAGCTCTACAAAATCCTGATGATTCACTGTCTAACTTGGTGACTGTGTGAAGGAGAAATTACTGTGCAGACTAAATATTATTGGAAAAAATTCTCCTCTAATGACAGTGTAATCTTTCTTCATGACACTTAAGCTTTAAGCTCATTTGGGATAGAAAGATGGGAGTAACAGATTTTGAGTGAGTTATCACTGCTTTTCCAGCTGCAGCATCCCAAGGTCTGCCAAAATTATAAATGCTGAGCGAAGGGGTATTGCTCTGGAGTGATATAGAGCCCAGCAGATTGATTAGTCCTCATAGCTTGATGTTCATCTTTGAATTCCTTAGTTCCAGCATTTTACCTGACCTTAATTTGAGATGTTCTAATCCCCTCTGTTTTAACACGGGAACAAAGCTTTGCAATAGTTTATTTGCTTTTGAGAACTATTTTCTCATTCCTTACCCAGCTCCTATTGTTTTCATTTGCATCAAAATGGAAAGGTGAGTTAATGATTCATTGGCACACAGCGACCTTTCAAATAGCTCTGGACCACGATGCAGCAGCTCAGCTCGAAGCTCTCATACTTCAACCCTCCTGCTTCTGCTTTAATATTTGCAGCCCGATCTGTCTACATGCCTGGATGCCTGAAGAGAGCAAACATTTACAGCTTCTCCCTCCCCTGTGTTTAGTGGGCAATTTGATCCCTCTTCGTCCATTCGTTTATTCCACATTACTCTTAGGCTTGACTTGCTATTGAGAAAAACAAAGTGCAACTTTGGGAATTTGCTCCCTGTTGATTTAGTTCAAAAATGGACTCAGACTCTGATTCACCTTTTAATTACTCTTGGCCTTCCTTACCTAAAATGAGGATTCGAAGAAGGGCATCCAAACCAGGTAGAAAAAGCTATTTTCTTTTAAATGACTCTTACTTTACAGCTCTGCCTCCTTTTCATTTTCTGCTTCTGTGAAGGTCACTCTATAAACAGCTTGTGTGAGGTAGATTTTCTTTCTATCAAAAGTCCACCTCAATGTTTTTTATGACTTTTTAGATAATGGAGTTGGAATTCTTTAAGTAAAAAGAAAGTTTTTTTTTCTCCAGATAATGTACTGTTCTTTATAATTGTTTTTATTTCTTTACTCTCTCAAGGCTTGTTTTTTTTCCTTCTTGATGTATGTGTAGCTCTCACTGAACAACTCTGACACCCTTGAGCTGCATAGGATGGCAGCAGCTGAAAAAGTTCTGCTGGTTGCAGTTATTTTCATTTAGGGAGAATTCGGTAATTTCAGTTATGCCTCAACAGCTAACAGGTTTCTGGATTTTTTTTAATTATGAGACAAATCATACCAGAATGAGGAGAAAAATGAAATGGGTCATTTGCTGTCTTTGCACAGTTAGACATTATCCTTCTTTGTGAAGGTAGGGATTTTAAATGCTGTCAGTATGAGAAAGGGGGGATTTAAGGAGGCTCAAAGACAGTGACTGGCAAGTTTATTTAAGGAATAACTATGATTGGAAATTTTAATGACTATAGAAAAAATTTTGCTACATATAAAAGGAAAAGAATGAAGACAAAGAATGGCAAAAATATGATTTCTGCTTCCTTTCATAGAATTGGGAGGTTTTTTTTTGTGTTTCAGAAAGGAAAAAAACAAATCGGAGAAGTAAGATGCATCAGTATCATTAAATACAGTAAGCCAAGAAAATAATTTTTACACAGACTGAGACCTAGTTTAGAGTGGAAAATGTGTACAGAATGCATGTTTTAATGTGCAAGGCACTTCCTCAACTTTTTCCTTCTTTTCACGAGGAAATCCAGTGTTTCCCAACTGCACAGGAATTTCTGCAGTGTGTATGAACACACATGCAATTTGCAGAGATGAAATGAGTTGCAAGTTGTGCAGTATGTGTTTACTCCATCTCAAAGGAGGACTCCTTTTATCTGTAAATGCTGCAGCTGTGCACTTATCCTTCATTCACTTTTGTTTAGACAGATCTTTTTTAAAGCACTTGATTCAGATGTGGCGTTTGTATGTTATAGTATTGCACCTTATTTTCCATCCTTGTTAGTAGTATGTGGTTTGTACACACAGCTAACCTTATATGTGGGTTTGTTGGAGGAAGAAGGTGCTTTTGGGTACCTGTGCGTATTTCAGTGGTAAAGTTCAAGGGTTCATTTGTGCTTGGCAGATTGAAATTCTGTGTTTTGATGTGGTGGGAGGAGTGCCTTTGCAAGGGGAGAGCAGGCTCATGACCTAAGCCCGTGATCTGTTTTTTTTCTGCAAGTGTTTGAACATGACCAGTTGATCCTGGCATGCAGCTGTGGGGCACCTAGATCTTGGCTGCATTTCATTCCTACAGGGCTTCAGGTCTCAGTGAACAAGAGACTTGCAGTGCCTGGCAGGAAACAGTGCAGGGTTCTTCCAGACACTCCACACATCATGAAATCATGTATTTGTGCTGGGTGCTCCAGGTGTTCTGGACCAGGAAATTTCAACTGCTACCCTTCCCCTCTGAAACATCAGGCTGTTGCTATCCTGACCTAGGGCTGCTTCTCTTGGGATGCCAGGGAGCTGTGCAGACTGTTTCGCTCTTTGGAATGGAGAGTCAAAGTTACCACACACTACTTCCCATCGTGTACATCAGTGTTTTCACATTTTAAGGCCAAAATTTCATCGCTGCTCAGGAACCTTTCAGACTCAGCCCCTGCCCTTCCCCCGGACTCCTGGAGTCTGTCAGGAGCCAAGTGCAGATTTCTCTCCTTTGGGACATGAATCGCGGATTGCCCTCTGTGTGGAAGCTGCTGGCCATGGAATATTTAAAGGGTAATTAAGCTATGCAGAAAATGTGAACATGACGCTGTCTTAGTGATTGGACTGGGGAGAGGATCTAGGATTTTCTCCTTGTTGCAAGACACCAAATGTATTTATTTGTTATTTTATGTGAAATTGTCACCAGCCATAGTCCTTACTCTGCACAGTCCTACCTGCTCAGAGACAGTGATTCTCTCAGCCTTTTTGTGAGCTTTAAAAACTTTCAGGGGGGCTGAGAATATCTGTCTCTGATTAGTCTGTCCTGCTGCACTGGGAGGTGGGAGTTACACACTGAGTCCACTCATGCAGAGGTGTGAAGTGAAACCAAACATCCTATATCATGGGGGAAGTGTTAAGTGGTGTTTTTGTGTTTTTTTTTTTTTTTTTGTATACTGTTTTATAAAATGAGACACTAACTTATTTCTGTTGGCATATTCATTTGTGTAGTAGCTAAAGTGCCTTCTTCAGAGAGGGAGTCAGGACTGTGAATTCCACATTGAAAACCGATGCTTTCTTACCACCCACATTTAGGTGACCAAGACCAAAGTCAGACTGAAAAGTGATTTTATTCTTATTGTCTCCTTTAGGACCACATCTTGAACATGTTGGCATTATTTTACAGCATCTATATGCCTGATCCCCTTTGTTTAGTGTATAGGTAACACAATGCTTTAGTTTCCACTTTGTAGATTTAAGACAGTTAAATGTTCTTCTATGACAATAGCACTTCAAAGCCTACCTAATTTACCCTCCATGTAGGCTTATTCTCAAGTACTTGCTTAATTTTGCTGTCAGGAGAAGTTGTGCTGTCTGAATGAAAGCCTAAGAAACCTCAGTTAAGGGTGCAGTTCTCCCCCTGAAACAGTATGGTTCATGTCTATAGATATGCATGTCGTTTCAGTTGGACTCATGCTAGGAACTTCTTTCTTAAAATTCCCGTGACTTGTTTTTAGAGCAGTATATCTGCAGTCCTTCATGACCCATGCACTTAGCTGTCTGTATTTTTCACTGACTTCCAATTATACATTAACCCCTGCTCAGATTGCTGGGGGTAAATGTGATGAGCTGTCTGAAAACTATTCATTGTAAGTTGTAATTTTTTTCTGGCTCTTGGCTTGGTCATGTTGATGTATTTAACTGCTTTTTTTGCTGTGTGTTCTCTCATGAAACAAGTTAAGTTTTGATTTTTGTGAAAAAAAAATCAGTGTTATGTTCTTGCTATTTTCTGACAAAGGCCATTCAAAGGTATACATTTTCTTTCATCAACATAAAGCATGGTTTTAATTACTGCTATAATGGTAATGTGTCTTTAAAGTTACAGTATTTGTGTAAGCTTTGTGGATGGCAAAATACACAGATCTTGTGGATATTACTCTACAACATTAGAGATGTGGAGAATTTGTGCCTAGTTAGTCTTTGATCAAGGTCTTTTATTTTACCCATGTTTGGAGGTTATTCTTCCCAGCATGACATCAAATAACACATACATCTGTCTTGACTGTTTATCAGGCAGATGGCAGAGAGCCACAGGGTCTTCTAAAGAAGGCATGACTTTATTCTTTTTCTGTGATCACAGTATAGAGCCAGTGGGTGTTCAGTTCTGGCAGAAGGATTAGCTTGTTGAGCTGTGCTTGCTAGGTTGCTCCAGTAGCAAAGCTAATTCTCCTCTGTTCTAGTCATGTCATTCTTACTTTATAAGCATCTTGAAATCCACTTCCAATACCTTACAGAACCTAAACTCTTCTGGGGACACCTTGGCCAGTTTGCTCTGGCAGTCCTGTCTTTTTCAAAATATGCTGAATTTTTGCATCTTTTGCAAAATTTTGCAATTTTGAATGCCCAGGGGAGATTTTTGAGACATTTTATTTGCAAATGGGTTTTGTTGATACTCTTCATCTTTCAGGCAAGTGCAGCCTTGCTGCATAATACTGCTGGTGCCTAGTATGCTGAGCTGTTACCTGTTGCCATGTTCACCTGGGGGGAAAGGTCTGCTGATGGTCCCTGTAAGATCAAGAGCACATGTAGCCAGCAAGGCAGGCTGGAGGCTGTTAGTGAAGCTGTAGGAGTGCAGTGTGTGATTTAGACATTTGCAATGACTTGGTCACTTTTTAAACTATGTGGGCCTTTCTGGTGGAAATAAGTTACTAGCACAGTCAATGTGTAATTATATTACTCTCCCCCACATTGAGCAAGGCTTTAAACTTCTCATGTTACAAAGTTAGTTTGATGTTGTCATTCCTTCACATATTTGAAACTGAGGGGGCAAGGCGGTAGAGTGGGAGTAAAGAGGTACAGTGGGGTCATAGCTCCATTGCACTCAGTGATCTCAAAGGTTTTTTCTAATATAGATAATTGTATAATTCTATGAAGCCTGAAACAATTTGTTACCATTTAAAGCACCAATGAATATTTAGCTATCTCACATTTAACCACAGGCTAACTGGAGCAACTCCAGGAAAACATATGGCATTTAACGCAGATAATTAATAAGGGTTTACAGACTGAAGATACTGCAGGTAGCATATTGTGCTATAGCTTGCACTTGCAGCATCTTTCTCCAGAATTTGTTGCTTAGGTTTTCACTCTTGTACAGAATTTTAAAATAGTGTAACATGTTTTTAGAAGGAGGATTTGGGTTCTTTCTGGCTTGGGATATTGCAGTCCACTAAGTGATTGTGAAGACCCCATATGACATCCCGCCCTGAAGGGGAAGAGAGCACCCAAAATGCTCATAGATGCTCATGGTCAAAATGAATGGCAGAAGTCAGAGAGCCCACAAAGGCTTACACAATTCTAGTAGTAAATTACAACATGGTATGGAAATGGTTATAAGGCAGTTCCTGATGTCCTCCTGTAGAGCACACAGCTGTGGGTTTTGGGTGTAAAGAGATGGGTTGAAAGGGAAGCGAGAGAGAGTGAGATGTATTAAAGAGGAGGAGAGAGAAAGGGGGATCACCAGTCCTGGCTTCAGTGTCAGTCCAGCTAGTGGGGTGTCCAAAGTCCTGGGGCTCATGTACAGACCAGCTTTGGAGGAGTATGTTTATTTAGATAATTTTTTCCACACCCAGGAGCTAAGTTTCTTGCTTTCTACACAAATGAGTTATCGTGCACAGTCTGTGCATGATTTCTGGAACTGGGTAAGAGGGCTTTGGAAGTCTTAGGTTGTCTTGACCCCTCCTCTACAGTCCATGCCTACTCATTCCTGCACTTGAAGTGTATTGTGTTGTGCTTATCTCCAGGACCCAGAAGAAGGTTATTTATCTCAGAAAAGTGCTGCCCTACATCTTGAGCCACATCCTGTTCCTTCTCACAGCATGTCATTACAGACAATCCTTGGCTGGCTCCACAGCTGTCTGTCTATTGGTGTTTGAGACATACACATCAGCCCCCTTATCTCTGAGGTTTCTGCACCTCAGCAGTGGGGACTATTGCTGAAGTCAAGAAATTGACTTCTTAGGCTCAGGTATACACTGTAATGTGGAAATCCCTAATGCCTGGGCAGTTTTTCATGGGTATGTGTTGAACCTTTGCCAGCCTAGCACTGGAGATGTACACCACCCTTGCCTGTTGTACCCAGTGGGCTTATTTATGAGAGGGAATGCAGGCTGGGGAAGGCATTAAGCATACAAGAAGAAATGGAGAATCTGACATTTACTTTTTTGCCTAGTTGTTGATTTAAGACCAACCCTTGGAAAGCTTGATTTGCCACAAGAAAGTACTGTCAATTTTGCCAAATCACATTTCCATATGATGTGAGCTGCCAGAATTTGATGAGCTGCTGTAGAAAACAATGCTTTTATATTATTTATAAACAAAGGCTTTGGGATCTTGTCAGGCATAAGGAAATTGTTTGCAGCTTTAGCAGTTCTCAATGTGAGTCACTGAAATCATGTTAAAATTCTTGCATTGATGAAGAAACAAAATGAGATGCGTAAGGATGTTTTAGTGGTATGAGATCCCACAAGGCTTGCCAGGACTTAAAACCAAATATTCATAGTGTGCCATTTCTAAATAGGAATTTCCATTTTTCTCTAAGTATAGAGGTTACTTGTTTTGGTGAGTTTGGGGGGACACCCCTGGGGGCCCCCCAAGCTGTGAGTTCGCTGGTAGGAGCAGGCAGGCAAGGAGACTCCACACGGCTTCTGAGGGTGCTCATTAGCTGAGGGTTTATTGGGGGTCCCACCCCTGGGAAGCAGCATGGTTTCTGAGGGAGGGGAAAAGGGGAGGGGGAGAGAGGGGCCAGGAAAGCACTGGCCAAGAGAGCCGGCCAGGAGAGAGAGCCTGGTCCCACGGCACACTTAACAGAGAGATTCCAAGTGGGTGCAGGATAAACTTTGGGCCAATGGGATTACAGACACAGGATACTTCAGGGGAGGATTACAGGCTTGGAATAAACTGTACAGTTTTGAGGGGTGAGACAGAGCATACCATTTCACTAAAATGTAGCACCACAGTTACTGTTCTTAGGCTTTATGAGATAGAATCTTAAAATTAAATAAAAGCTATAGTGTATTATTGCAGATTTGGCAGTGGTCTAGGACTTTTTTTTCAAAGCAACAAATGCACCAGACCTTAACAAGTGTTGTTTCTAATGCAGTTGTATTACATCATTATGAATTTTCTTGGATTCTAATTCCTATAAGCATCTTGGTTGGGTTTGAGCAACTTGATCTAATGAAAGATGTCCCTGGGCATGCCTGGGGAGGTTGGACTAGATAACCTTTAAACTTCCCTTTCAACCCAAACCATGCTATATGGCTCTGTGACCTTCCAAAAGCAGTTGTGTTGCTATATTAATATAATGTGAGAAAAGTCTTTAGTGGTATCTTTTCCTTTACACCTCCATAGAAAATAAATTTCTGATGCAGCATAAAGAAATATTTAAAAAATAATATTCAATAACAGAGAAACTCAAATTAAATTTATTGAGTGGTTTGATTTTGGATATTTTGCTGGGTGCAATAGTTTCCTCTTTCACATCATTCTTATGCCAGTGTGTCTCCATTCACTTTCAGTGGCAATGCTTGACTTACAGCATTTTAAGGAAAACTGCGTTATGACTGATTTTTTCTTAGCCTATTTTCATACAGTCTACAACAAGCCTGGTTTTGTGCTTTGTTAAGTTTTGCTTGTTTTACACTTAGAAGATAACCCAGCTCAAATGCTGGACTGGTACATGCTCTTCATTCTTGTAGCCAGTTTTAAGAGAAGTGAGCCTGCAGGACAGGATTTCTGCTGCATAAAATACACAGCTCATCCAGCTTTTTTTATTATTTGTAGTCATGAGCACACTTGTGAAAACAAAACTCTGGATTTCTGTTAATGATCTCTAGTGAAACAGGTCAAAAGCAGATCAGATGCTGTATTCATCCTAAACATCCTCTTTATGGATCAAGTCTTGCTTGATTGCTGACACTCTGTAAAGGCAGTATTAGGGTATTTTATTTATATATATTTTGTAATTTTATTGGTTTTTTTTTGTTTTGATTTGGTTTTTTATTTGTTTGGTTTTGTTTTAAGAACAGTAATCTGATTTCTTGGTTTAAGATTAGTATTTATGTGGCTGCCAGTAAGTAAAATGCTTTAGGAGAGCCATTATTTGACAGCAATTGAACAATATTTCATTTATTTAATGTATCAGATGTCAGGTATTTAATTTATAGGCAGAATCATGCATAGTTCTTTCCAGCCCATAAATCTTGTCCTGTGTTCTTCTGCAACCACAAATCTCTGCAAAGTTCTGCTTAGGTGGAAAATAGAAGCTTTTGCTAACCAAGACACAAGAACATTTATTTTTTATTTATGTGAATGATTCTGTGGTACCCTTGACAGTCTTGAGAGCTACAGGCTTCCTGGAACATATAGCAAATGTTGAGCAGTTATGAAATGAGCACATTTTGGTATGGTCGCCCAAATAATTCTCAAATTCTAATGCTAAGATTTGGTTCTTAATGCTTAACTTTGCCATTTTATAATGGTATATATACATGAGAAGGAAGTGGTTTGAGATTTAATGGAAAATTTCCCATACTTTTTATTTTCCAGAGCACAGACACTCTACCCTTGATGTTCTTAAGAAATTGAAGTCTACCCCTACTTTCTTTGCTGCAACCAGACTTTCTCCCATGCTGAGTGGAAGTGATGAAGTATATGCAAACTGCATGGTAGTAGACCAAGTAAGCTTATATTTGAACTTCTGGCTATTTTTCCTTCATCTTCTGTTAATTTAGTTGCATGATAATAGAATCTTCTGGATCTGTCAGCAGTGCTATCAATTAAAAAAATTCTAAACTAAAACAGGTAATATCTTACTCTTCTCAGCTATATTTTTAACCTTTTTTTGAGGTCTCTTTTAGCAGATTCAGTCAATTATAGGAATTACTCTCCTTAGCCTGCAGGAAGACCTCTAAGGCAGACTGTCTCTTGTGTGTGTTGGTGAGCTAAAGAGCATGTGCTTCTTTAGAGTATTACTTGTTTGTGTGCATTTCAGATTTCTGAATTTTATGTACATTCACAATTTAGATGAGTTTGCTGAATAATTTCAGAAGTTAATTATAAGCTAACAGTGAGGCTTATAGGCTCAACAAAAACAAGATATTGGTGAAAAGGTGAAGTTGGTGTCCTACTGCTGTCATGGAACTTCTGATATTGGAGATCCTAACTTGTATTCCTGTCTCTGATTTGTCACCTACACTGGAGATTACCTAAAGGGTATTTTATATCACTGGGTTGCACCTGGAATCATCCTTCCTTGGTCACACTCAGATACCATAACTTAGGCTGTGAGCATGAATCTGACTAGTCACAACCTGTGTGTAGTGTCTGGGTCTAGCTAAAGAGATGCCAGATTCTGGTAGTGTGTACCTATTTTTCAGTGATGCTTTAAGATATTTATTTATTTGTAACCTGCTTTGAGCTTGCCTAGTTACCTGCCTCTCCCTTGCCTAAATATTGGAATATAGGAGTAAGAAATTATCAGATAATGTTAGAAGTCTGATACTTTGCAAGTGTGATTTCTTTCCCCCTTTCTTTGCCTCCTTCCCATCCCTACTCCATTCCCTGAAACACTTCACACACTGCATTTGCTGCAGATCCAGTTCATGTGACAGCTGAAGTTTAAGTCAGAGGCTGAGTGTGTTCAAAATGCACTGTAGAGATGTAATATATATTACAGATGAATGTATGTAATAATGATGCATGAGTGAGCAGCTGGCAGGGGACTAAAAAGTGTAGTCTTTGAACTCTTGATTTGAACAATATCCAGGTTGGAAGGACAGAGCTGCAGAACTGCATCTCCATTACAGATGGAGATGTTACCCAAGTGATTTGCTCAGGGGGCCTCCAGCTTGGGTAGCTAACCTTTGCTCACTATGTGGCCACATTCTACTTTTTAAAATTGCTGACTTGGGCCAAATTCTCCCTTAAGCACCACTCAGCAGGAGCCAGAGTGGCTGCTGGAGGAGGTCCCTCTGGTGCTGAAGAGGAACACTGCCCAGACAGGAATAACTTTTCAGGGAGGAACAGCTGTATAAGACCTGGGAAAAGCATTTTACCTCTGTGCATGTCATGTGCACAGCACAATAGAAGTATTTACAGACTTGTATGCCCTGTATCTTTGAATGCAAATGTGGGCTGCTGTAAAAATGCCAGCAGTTCTTCTTGTCTTTTACTAAGAGAAGCATTATTAAGGGGATGGGGATGAAAGAGGAAGTCAGCAATCAGAAACACCAGGGCTTTGTAAATGCTTGCAATCTTTCATTTATTCTTGCTTTTATACAGGTGCATTTTGGAGATTGAGTGTTTTAACTGGGAATGTGACTTTTCTGTATTATTCAGTATCTAATTACCTGACTGTTGCCTCTAGCTAAAAGACTAACACTAAACTGTATTTTAGTATCTTCTGCAGTGTCAACAGGAAATTTTTTTTACTAGAGTCTAAATCTTGATCCCTGTACCTGAGAAAATAGAATTTCTAAATCCTTTCCTGTCTTTGTGCAAAAGGAGAGGTACTTCAGCCCCTGAATTGTTTAATGGCACAAAATAAGAATAATTTCCCTTCCACCTCTCGAGAAACTCTGTTCCAGGTCATGTATATTTATCTCAAAGCTTAGGAAACTGGTGCTGAAAAACTAAAAGTGCATGATGTGTAGGCTGATTTTTCCAAATTAAATTGCACAATGTTTGAGTTCTCTTCCATATGTCTCCCACACTAATGAATTATGCATATTTTTTGCTCAACTTAAGGGTAGTATTTAATGAAATCTATAAATATTAGTATCAGTACATTTAATAAAAAGGTATAAATATGAGTGAGAAATTGAGCAGACTTGTAAATCCCAATTAGTTACTGCTCTAATTAGGGAAAAGATTAATGCAAAGTCTAGAATCCCTTAGTTGTATAAATTGCCTTAAATTCATGTGATCTAGAAAGTAATAGGGAAAAATCCCACAAAACATATAGCCATAAATAAAATGGCAAACTTCTCAGGTTCTTGTTTTCTGATAATATATCTTATTGTTGCTACTTACCAGCACTCATGTTTTACCTGCAGGCTGGAGACTTGAAGACTAACTACGTTCATGGAGATGGTGTCAGCAGTGAAATGTGTCTGAACCCCGCCAACTCAATCCCGATGGATAAGAGCTCTTCATCTCCCTCCCTTGAGGAGAATGACCAATTTATGTATCTCCCAAATGAAGAAAGTCAAAGGCCAGTAAAAAAAGAAGAAAAGGCAGGGTTAAGATATACCATTTCACCTTCTCATGTGTATGTGGCAGATTCATATCTTCCATTCAAGACCCATGGATTTGCTCAGGATCGGGGCCAGCTTTATGCTGACCTGAAAAGAAGAAGGTATGGTATTGACTTGATGGTATGGCCAGAATAAGGATTATTTATAACCACCTTTTGTTTTAAAAGGTGAAGCAGAATGTGAAGTAATAACTAGTATTATTGGGGTGAAATATCTGTTTTTCATCACAAATATTTATTGTCCTGATAATCTGTTTTCATAAAATAGCTGCGAACACATTTTTAACCCATAAAAGTGTCTTCTTAGTAAATGTATCTTGAATGCAAATGGATACTTTTATACCTTTATTTTTATATACATATACTCTTAACAAAATTTAAAAAAAGAATCAGCTCTTTACTATCACTGACATTGTGGCATTTTTGATAACAGAATTTCACTGTGATTCTCCACAGTTATATTTTCCATTAAGAAAATAGTCCAAAATCTGTTGAAGTCTCTGGGAGCCTTTAAAGTGTTTAAATAGGCGTGTAGAAGGACTGTGTTACTCCTGATTGCTATCTCAAAAAACACAGTGCAGAGTGTAGCTGCTGCTTATGACAGGTTCTTCATAAGAATCATTGTTGGTACACAAGGTTGCTGCCATTTATCTGAAGACCCTCCATTTCTTCAAATGGCTTCAAAAATGCAGAGAGCTTTGGAGAATGGAACTATAATTTTGATCATTAAACTTAGGTTTTTAACAATTAATTTAAAAATTAAACAATATAACAAGACATTTTCTTGATTAAAAAGCTTTATTGCTTCTCTGAATAGGTAAGATTTCTTCTTATGCAGGAGGAAATCTGAATCTTGCTCCCACCTTTTGGAGAGTGTTAGGACTAGCTGGAGGAAGAGCATCAGATCTATGTAAAAACAGCAAGGAAGAGAAGGGCCAGCCAATTATTATTTAAAGTGGGCAATAAGATTTTTTTCTACCTTAATTCTGAGTTTCTTATACAACTATGAAGTCCCACTAGCAGGAATATTTAACACAGATAATATAATAAATACCAGGCAGAGTTTTTCTTTCACAGTCTTTTTTTGGGCATTTGTTGTTGTTGTTGTTTGAGGTTTTTTTGTTTGATTTTTTTCTTGCTAGCTATAGGGATGCCATGTAGAATACTATAATCTTCCTGTGCATCTAGTCAGAATCATTTTTATCCTATGTATTTTTAGATAGTCCCACCCTTTTAAAGACCTTGGTTAGGTATGTGTATGAGAATTTCTAAGAGTGTATATAAATTTTCAGAGCCTTAATATGTCATATGACATATGTAATTGATCCAAAGATTATGCATAAAATAAGATTAGTAGTATGTAATTCTATTTTTAAACTGGCTTTTTATGTCAGAGAAGTTTCCTAGAGAAGTTACCACAGTAAGTCATAGATACTTAACCCTGTATTGCTTTTTCAATTTTAACATGTGACAGTAACTGATAATGCATTTATATAAGTTGTTTTTGAGATGTCATGTCAGCTGTTATTTGGAAACATTGCAAAATATTGTCCCCAGAGTTGTAATACAGAAGTAGTTTCAGACAGTAGCGATAGATTTGTGCTTCAAAAAAGTAGTGATGTGTGAAGGAATTTTTGTGCTCTTATCCTTGGTAGGAACTCTGGCTATTTAGAAATACCACACATAATTTAAAGTTTTGTGTTGTAAGGCTGGAATGTTATTGCAAGCAGTCGACCATTCCTTTCAGACATTCTGATGAAGAGACCATGGACTTTCTTTTGCAGGTAACAGGCCTCATCCTGGGAGACTCTGATACTGCTGATCAATCTTAGTGCACTCTCCTGCTCAGGAGCCCTTTCCAACAAAATAGTCTCGATGTGTTTGACATACTGATTTAGCCAGAGATTTTTCAGTCTGCTTGCTGCTCTCTCTGTTTTCAGAAGTCTGTCTTTTCAGCTGAACCTCATAAACTGTCCCAAGACTCTCCTTAATCTCTTCTTGGTGTTTTCCATCTTCTGTCATGAAGTCACAGATGTAGATAAAAATATGTCTGTTAACAGCCATGTCATATCTTCAAAATACACACATGCACGTAATATCTATCTATACTCACGTATACTGAAATGCGAGGGAGTTCTCTCAGTTCCCCTTATAGTCTCAGTTCTCGTTATCTTCTTCGAAGAGAGACAGGTTTGTGCGTGGAACAAAAAAAATCTCATTTTTTGAGAGATGCTGAACATGTGTCTAAAACTCATGATCCAGAAGTGGCTGGCTGTGGTGTGAGCGTCTGTGATCGTGGGTGATGCAGATACCTGCACTGCAGATCTGCAAGACTGCGTCAGAGGGATCCTGGACAGGGAAACTGACTACCTTTGACCAGGTGGCTGCAGACCTGAGAGACACCTCAGAGCATGGCTTACCTGACATGATCATGGTAGTTTGGGCTGTCATTGGTCAGAGGATTCAGCCGTATCTTTGCTTATTGCATTAAGGTTGAAGTAAATTGCTATAAGGAATTCAGGGAAGTTGAAGACTTTGTTGTCTTCTTCAGTTCAAGTCTCGATGACCTTGAAGTAGACAACGGAAGTGGAGGTGTGTCGGACAGATCCCATGTTCACTACCGTCCCCTCAGTTCTTCACAGGCCATGGCTTCTAGCAGAGATGAACTGGACTCACCTACCAGTGTGCAGCCCAAGGTATTTGACCCTGTCTTGATTTGAATTTCCTTTTAAGTAAATCACTGAAACTATGCAAGAAACATCTGATTCTGAATGGGAAAGATGAGTTCCCAGTTGGCAGTGCTAGTATCTCCAGGGCTGGGGCATTGAGTTGTGAAGCTGAAACTCCCTGGGTATGGCTAGGCTGGTCAGCTGCCATGGAAAGAAAGTGTCCATCGGAGATTTGCCTCAGCTTTAAAAAACACACCGTCTCTCAGAAGCATTTCAAAGGAAATGTTTCAGGTTCAGTGAATCAGCATTTTTTAACCAAAATGTACTTAGTGAGAAAATGTTTAACCAGTTCAAGTTATGTGAAAGAGTAATGCTTTGTAAAGTGTAAAATTGGCCTGCTACCTGTTTTAAAACAATTTCTGTTCTCAGTGCAATTCCGTTTGGATGTCCATTGATCGATATAAATCTCTTCGTTATGGTTTTCTGAAGTATCCTGTCTATGTTAATTTTCATTAGACCACGGTGCCATTTCTGAGGTCTTTTTTTATTGTTGAGATATTTGGTAACTGAAAAATGTTTTCAAGTATAATAATGATAAAAAAAGCAAAAAACAACATCGAGAAAAGTGGTCAATTCCTTTCTTTGGGAACTCTGACATCAGTAATTACTAAGGCATGGCTAAAGTCTCCATGAAATGTTGTTCAAGTATTAAACTATTAAGATTAATGCCTTCCTTGGTAAAAGAAGATAGCTTGGTCATCAGAAATAATGGCCAACAATACTGTGTGGATGTCGCCTGTTACCAAATTGGAGAAGAATGTAAACTTTCTTCTTAAGTAGGTATCTTAGTCTAACTTGCACCCATAACTTATTTCCTTTAGCATATAAAAATTTATCATGGAGGAAGTAGGAAAGACTCCCTAAGAATTCACATGAAGTTGTCAAAAATACAACTTGAAGCCAAGAATATTTATACGAATGGTTAGCAGTTCCTAATTTATTTTGTTTCTGTTGCTGATGCATTTCAAAATGACACAAGATTTCGTTTGCTGGAATTTCTCATAGGAATGCACAGCGTTTGGGATTCGGTCACGCTCCTATTCCTACTCCTCATCCAAAGGTTTGGTAGTAAGACCTCGCATTCCTCGCGACTTTGCAGTTGCAGATTCAAACAGAGGTCAGTTCTTTGGCTTTGCATTATTCAATACCTGCCTGCTTCAGGTCCAATGCTGATGATGTTACTTTACAGAGCTTACCAGTGTGTATGTTTGGTAGCTTTCAGGGATAGTAGTAGCTACTAGACGGTAGCCCTACCATCATCTCTCAATTTTCTCCCATCTACAGCCCCGTCAAGCCCCCATCATGCCCATGATACAGCGATTGTCCTTGACAGGGCATGCAAATGGAGAGAGCAATAGCCACAAAAATGACTGCAGACAAGGGCAGTAATCGTCCTGTTGGAAGGTCCTTACCCTAGCCTCCTGCTAAGTGTCTGACAGAGACCAGGAGGAAGCTCGGAATGACAGAGAAGAAGCATCAAAGAGGACAGATGGTTCCAGCTTCCCACAGATCCTAAGCAATCTCTGAAACATAGGTGGGCTGTGGTATCTCTACAGGCTGGGAAGCAAAACCCACCCACTTCATCAAGTGGAGTCAGAGCTGTCTCTGCAAGAAGCTTGTAATTTTTTATGACTTGTTTCTGACATGCTGTATTTCCAGACGTGTAGTTTCATATTTAGAAGACAACACACACTTTTCTCAGTGAGGGTATGGGTTATATTTAAAAAACCATGCAAAGTGTGAAATACATACACTGTGCTTTTCATACAGCTCACATCACTTAAAAAACACTTGCATTTTATTTGATCTCTGTCTCAGAAAGCCTGTCCATTGCCATATACTTCCAGCTTGTTTCTCACACCAATATACCTTTAGTTTTTCACTAGTCCAGGGCAAGAGACAGGACATGTGAGCCACAGTGAGCAAAATGGATTGGACACCTAGAGAAGTTTTGGATGCTATATAATTGGAATGTTCAAGGCCAGGTTGAATGGGGCTTTGAGCAACCTTGTCTAGTGGTGACATCTCTGCCTGTGGCAGCAGGGTTGGAAGTAGACAGAATAATGTAATTAAGGTCTACCCAATCAATGAGGAAATTCTTCTTGACATCCAATCTGAACCTCCCTTGGAGCAGTTTGAGACTGTTTTCTTTTGTGCTGTCGCTTGTTGACTTGGAGAACAGGCTGACCATCACCTGGCTACACACTCCTTCTAGGCAGTTGTAGAGAGTGAGAAGGTCTTCCTGAGCTTCCTTTTCTTCAGGCTGAACAACCCCAGCTCCCTCAGCTGCTCCTCATAGGACTTATTCTCTAGACCATTCACCAGCTCTGTTGCCCTTCTTTGGAATGCTCCAACACTTCAGTGTTCCTGGAGTGAGGGGCTTAAAACTCAATACAGGATTTGAGGTGTGGCCTCACCAGAGCTGAGTACAGGGGAACAACCCCTGCCCTGCTCCTGCTGCCACTCTGTTGCTGCTCCAGGCCAGGATGCCCTTGGCCCTCTTGGCCACCTGGGCACTGCTGGCTCACGCTCAGCTGCTGTCACCAGCACCCCCAGGGCCTTTTCCTGTGGGCAGCTCTGCAGCCCCTCTGCCCCAGCCTGTGGCACTGCCTGGGGCTGTTGTGCCCCAAGGGCAGGACCAGCACTGGCCTTGTTGTACCTCACACCACTGGGCTTGGCCATGATCCAGCCTGCCCAGATCCCTCTGCAGAGCCTTCCTGCCCCCAGCAGATCAGCACTCCCACCCAGCTTTGTGACATCTGTGAACTGAGTGTGCACTCAAATGTCCTCACCCAGATCAGCACTAAAGATGCTAAACATGATTGGCCTCAATGCCGCCGCCTAAGGAACAGCATTGCTGACAGACTCAAACTGGATGCAACTCCATTCACCACCACTCTCTGGGCCCAGCCATTCAGACAGTTTTTATCCAGCAGAGTGCACCTGTCCAAGCCAAGAACTGCCAGCTTCTTCAGGAGATGCTGGCTAGGTCTGATGCCCTGACTGTCCTGTATGTGTCAGTCATCACACTCAAGATGCTCTGTTCCATGACCTTGCCCAGCACTGAGGTCACCAAGGTCAGGCTGACAGGCCACAGTTCCCCAGATCTTGCTTCTGACCCTTCTTGTAGGTGGGCACCACACTTGCAAATCTCGTTATCTGGGGTGCCCCTGGTTAAACTAGGATTGATCATTAAGTGATGCAGAGTGGCTTGGCAAGCTCTTCTGCCAGCTCCCTCAGTACTCCAATGATCTTTGAGATCCTTTCCAACCCTAACTACTCTGATTCTTTGACATTCAATGTGAAAACATACAAAAAGTGTGAAAATGTTGTCATCAATTTTGAAAGCATTTAACAACTTCAAAAACTGTTGTAGGGGTGAGAAATAAAATGTCTGCAAGCTTCCTTTTTCCTAAGAAACTGAATTAAGCAGTGCAGCAAATAACTTATTTAATGTTAGTCAAATTCACTGCATGATTTCAGTCACCTTGTAAGGAGGAGTAAGTATTGTAGTCTGCAGCATGAAGCTGTGTTGTATTTTCCTCCATCTCCTAAAATGTTTGTAAGCATTTATATTCAACACTTTAAGTGAGAAGTCTTTAAAAAAAACAAGGCAGAAGAAAAAGCTAGAAGTATGTCACAGAATTAAAAGCTAGCAGAATAGTAAATCCCTGTATCATGCTTAAAGTTAAAGCAATTCCTTTGACACCACAGCTAAGGGACTTCCTTGGTGTCACAGCCCCTTGAGTTTCACCCAGACACCATTACTTACCCTGACTTGGTATGGACTTGGGTCCATATCCTTTTCATTCTTTCTCCCCTTACTCTGGGAACAGTGAGTGTTGGAGCTTTACATGTGTTGTGGAGAAAGTGGAAACCCATTCTTGTCCAGACTTCAGAAGCAGGGTGTTCTATGCCTGCACCACAGATGCGGTGTAATGCTGGGAGCATGGTGGTCTGCTTCTGGAGCGTTCTGCTGGGACTTCCTTCCACCAGCACCTCCTGCATTGTGCCTCTTTTTGCCAGCATTTTCCAAAGATGGGAGCATTGAACACAGTGTTTAGCAGCTGGCAGTGGTGATTATTATTTGTGTAAGGCAGGCGCACCTGTGCTCACTTTGAGCAGGTTTGTGTGGGTATGGAACTGGCCCAGGAACTTGGTAGAAGCTGGCAGATAGCTCATCCTGATCTCTGTGGACTGTAGGATTATGTCTTGGCCTGTCAGGAGTCTGCACATGGAAGACCTACCCTTTCATCTCTGTCTAACTGCCAACACTTTTCAAATCTTGCTTAGGGTTTATCTATGCAAGAAGGAGCGCAGCTGCCCTTGCACCTTGCAAAAAATTCTAAGCCACAGATGAATTCAAAATGACAACAAGGTGTTTTTTCCCAAACAAAATATGAGGAAAAAAGAGGCAAAACACCATCCTTTTCTTTTGGAAACTTTAAAATATGCTCAGATTCAAAACATACTACCTGCCTTTATTTGAGAGGGTATAACCAGGCTGTAACAGTAAAAGATTTGTGCCTGCTCTGTAGATGGTGTGCTCGTGAACAGTGATTCATGCCTCCTTCAGGCCCTTACACTCTTTAAGTCACTGTCTCAGCTCCACGATGCTGTTTTGCATGAGGTCATCTTCATCTCCCATGGATATGAGATGTTGGTTTCTTACAGAAGCACCCTGTGGCACCAGTTGTGCCTGACAACTAACTGAAATGCCATTTTTGTTTTGCTGCCTCTTTGGTAAATATTCTAGCTCTTGTCTCTGATGTCTGAATTCGTCTGTGGAGATGTGGATTCAGCAAAGGGTGTTTAAGCCTGTATCTAACATCAAAGAAAGCATAGTCTGGTGCTTTGACTTAGGCAAGTACTTACCTTTCTGAACCATACTTGTGTTAGCTTTGCTAAAAACGTTTGCAAAAGGGAGTGGCTTTTAATCTGAAAATGGTAGTATTCTCTATAGTTTTGGGCTTATTTTCTTCCAAATCAACCCGACTGAGTTGTTGTGGTAAGTATCTCCTTGGGTCATCTGTTTATAGGACCATAGAATTGTAGAAGACACAAATTTATAGCACATTAAACATCCTAGGCAGCACTTATAGTAGTAGTATTCCTCTTCGTGGAGAAGGATTTAGGTTTTATATGGATAAAGCTGCATAAGATGTGTCACTGCAAAAGTTAGAAGAATGTCATCAAGATGTTTTATAGCTAATAATATAAAAAGCAAAATGAAGGGAGAGTCATTGAAGTCTGTGTTGTTAAGGAAAAACAAATAATTTTTGCTGTTCTTAAAAACAGTCTGTTTGCAGAGACTGGCATTCAGTAATATCCTTCTCAGTTCTGGTAGAACCTGTCAACTAAGCTTAGTAGGAAGTGGTCTTAACCTAGAAAAAGCTGTTTCTAATGTATGTATGTTTTTGCCTTCCTAATTTTCAAATAACTATGCAACCCCTTAATGGTAGGCTTATGGCTGGTGGAGGTCGAGAGTTTCAAATAAACCTGATGACCCTGCAGTCTGAGTGCCCTGTTTGTGTCTTGCAGAGCGAGTGTGCAGTCTGCCTGAGCAGTCCCAGGAGCAAAGGTACAGTGTGTGTCACCGAGAGCCGGGTCTGTGCAGGAATGCCATCTAGGGAGTCGTGCGGGGAAGAGACCTTCCATGTGGGCTTTGACCAGCTGTGTAGGGGCCCGTGGCTTCTGTGTACTATGCCTAAACCCTGTGCCAAGCTTAACCCAGCTCTCGCCACACACATCCTGCAGCAGGGATTTACTGTGGGATGTGCAAAGTAGGGATGGGCTCCTGCCTGCTGCTGGGGCTCCTGGCCCCTGTAGGAGTGTCCAAACCACTGCAGTAAAAGAAGGGGAGCTTTTGATACCAACTGTAATCTAGGCAAGCTTGTTACACATTGCACGTGCAGGGGGCTTTTTGGAAAGTGTTACTTCCTTTTGTATAGGGATAGCTATCTTTTGTAATGTGTTAAACCCACAACAAAGCATGTTATTGTAAATGTTAGGTGAAATAAGCATTGTCCAGATTCTGCTAAATGTTAATTAAAGGAGTGTTGCCGCTGGAATGAGGATAATTTTTTCACTGGTCTCTGTTTTAGGATTCAGGAAGAGGAATGGAATGAGTATGTTGTACCTCTAAAAAATGAGGCTGAAAAATATAAAGTAAGTCGGACTTTTAGCTTTCTGATGAACAGGATGACCAGCACACGGAATAAATGCAAGGTAATTTGGGATTTGTGTCTGTTTTATTATGTATGATTATGTCACTGTAATTAAATGAATGGAACCTAATTTTTTATAATAATTTAAAGAACATTTTTTGTTACAAAACCACAAAAGTCACAGGAAGAGTAGCTTCATTTTTCTTTTTTTAAATTTAAAGCATATGCAGGTTACGCTGAAATGGCCTTTGTATGAAAAACCAGCTTTCCTTTGATGTCATTAGTAATTGTTTGGTGATTTAGCCAATATTTGAATATATGAATTACATTTGAGAAACATTTTATTTGTTAAATAAAATTAAGAGATATGGGCCTGTTCTTGAAATTGCTCTCAAAAAGTAATTGAGTATGTAAATTTCTACATTAGGGTGTAATTAGTTGAATTTGCCTTTTTTGAAGTTAATGGGACTTCTTGCATAAGTGAACATGGTGTAGTGTTAGAGAGTTTGAGAATTTAGTATGCAGAGTCAAACATGCCTACTATGAGAGGTAGATTCCAACGTTGTAGTTTAATTCTAAGACATCCTAACTTTAGATTAATGCCATCAGTTAGCAGCTTGAAAGACAGGCTTGGCCTACAGGCTCTTACTGGGTGGCCTTGTGATGGTTTTGCAGGCTCCCTAGTATGCCCTCCTGTGCCCCAGGACATCCTAACATACACAGGTGTGAAGGTGTTTGTCTGAGGCAGTACCTTCAAGAGTATCAGAACTGACCATGAACATGTGAACATGTATGTCTGATCATGCAGCTTGTGCCTCTGTGTTCTCCTAAAGTATAACAGTCAGTAACTATAAGCTATGTGTATAGTTATGCCAACAAGGGTACTGGAAAAACAGGTAGAATTTATTAAATTTTTTACCACTCATTAAAAATAGGTTGTTTCTAATGTCTTCTAAGATCTAAAGACAACTTGTCTAAATTTGCATAACTGCACCTCTATCTGCAGAGGCATGAGCTGTATACATGTAGAGGATACATGCAGTGTGTACAGTACATCAACAACTGTTCTAATATTTTGTTTACTGTCCCTCCCCTTTTTTAGATTTTTAAACATATTTCTGCCAGTCTTTCTCAATAATGCTTCCAGGCTTAGCTGCCAGTAAAAACAATACCTATATGATTTTAGGGCTTCAGCAATATTGGGTGTAAGAGTACAGTATGCTGTTGCAAGTCTTCCAGGACAGGGATTAAATATTCTAGAATAATTTGGTTTTATAAGGGAATATTTTATTGGTTTTAAGATTGAATAACTTTATTAATTAATAAATTTGTTCATTTATTTATTTACTTTCCTGCCTCTGTTTTTGGGGATGAAGACAAAAAATAAAGATACCAAAGATAAGGAGAAACCAACCAGGCACAATTTTACAAACGGGACTTTCCCAGGAGTTATCCCATGTATGGTCTGTGAAAAGGCCCTCCTAGGAAAGGAGTCACTGCAGTGCTCTTGTAAGTAACTGCTGGCTTTTACTTGTGCATTTATAGTGCTCTGAATGCTGTTCTGACATCCTGGTCCAGTGTGTTGTTTGAAACCTTGTCATCATCTGGTGGGGACAAGGTTTCAAACCTTTAATTTATGTAATGAGCTGAGGCTGACAAGGGAGAGAGAGGAAGGACATCAGGGAACAGATTCAGAAAGAACCTTGTTATCCCCTGTCCGACTAGGCAAGAACTTCCTTCTAGCCGGTATTTGTACATCAAAGAATTCTGAGGATCACTTTAGTAAGTGAACCGGAAAAAGGAAAAACTGAAGCCTCAGAGTACATTTTTTTTGGCAGACTGGGGACCCTGTTGGTTCCAGGCTTTGAAACGTACCTTCTCTTTCAGATTGCAGTGTGATTGTGCATAAAAGCTGCAAGGAGTGCGCTCCTGTGTGCACCAAGGTAACCTCCTACACTGATATCTCTAGAGGATACTTACTTTCCAAGGGGTTGGAAACATGATCAAGGAAAAAAGAAAATACATACAGTCTGCCCAGACCTAATGTCTGTGTGTGAAGGGCTGCAAGGGTGTCAAAATGGCTAATGTGGGCAACACTGTTTGCTCTGTGCACTTGAATAACAATTCTTAGTGGGGGCTGAAAATGAGTTTCAAGAAGTATTTATATTTTTGAAGGGTTGCAAGCTCAGGCTGTGAAATGGTGTGCCTGGAGGGTTACAGAACAGATTGAAAAGAAAGGCTTCTCAAAACCACAGAGAGAAAGGACCCTTGTGTATTGGGGGGGATTCCATAAGTTTGGAATAATGGAAAGCAGAGACGGAAGAGGATCTGGCAGGTGACCTCATCCACCTCCTCACCCTTGGGCTGGCTAGGTAACAGTTTGGGCAGATATTTGTTCTAGGTAACAATTTGGGCAGATCTTTGTTTCACCCATTCTGGGAAATCTCTGGAGGAGGAAATTCCACAGCTGCCTGTCTAGGCAGTTGTTTCCAGTGTTCAGCTGCTTCTGAGCAGGGCAAAACCAGCACTAGAGCTGATGGTTACTACCTTAACAGTTAAGAAGGAATGCATGCATGGTGAGGTTATCATAACAAAGACATAATCTTGAAAGCCAGATGTGTTAGGCTACTGCCCTCAAGAAATAAAATAAGACTTAAAGAGAAATGTGCCACAAGGATGCGGGTCATTTTTCACATTTGCGGAGCGTGTCTTTCTTGTGTAGCTGTTTTTACATCTTGGTGGCTTTCAAGGAGAGCATTATTCCATACTCATTCCTTAGCATAAACAAGCCTTAAACTGTACATAAATCAAGTAGGTTTAATTTTGTTTATAATTTTCATGTCTTGGTCTTGCACTAATTTCTGGGAAGCTTTAGGCTGAACTGAGAGCTTTGGTTCCTGGGGGTGGTGGGTTACTTGCAAGAGGACACAAGAGCCCTCATCTTAGCAAGAATGCAGTGCAGGAAGTGTTCACTGACCCACTGAAGTGAAGTATATGCCCAAGCACAGCAGGTTTTTGGTACAGATTTTGCAGAAGTCCACTTCGGAAGGGGGAGCAACTCTGCCTTTGGTACCCATGCTTCAGATAGTGTACTACCACAAATGTTTTGATCTTATTTAAATATTAAGTCCTGAACGTGCACTTTTCTTGCAGCTTGCAAGCAATGCTCATATAGAGAAAATAGAATATTGTAACTCAGTCTGCTTAGAATAAATAGTTTTGTTGTACAAATTGTCATACAAATAGTATTCTACTTTGAATATTATTATCTACCAATAACTAATAAAATTAGTTATTGGAAGGAATTAGTACCATAATTTAAAACCACTTTCTTAGTGTGATGGTATATGTGAATGATTTACTGACTTGACTGTTAAGTATATTATCAGCTATGTGATTTAAAAAAAAATTTTTTTTTCAGAAATCCCAGGAGAAATACTATAATAAAAACAAGCTCCAAGTTGGTGTAACAAGTAAGTTAAGTATAAATGTAGCATTTCTAAGGTAGGCCTTGATAAAAATCATGGGAAAGACAGCATGAACTTTCCCATATAATTTATCTTTTTTAAATTTTTGTTTCAATATCTGTAAGAAAAGGTGTGTGTTATTAATATGAGTGGATTTTTTTGAGAGATCACTGTTTAATTAACTAGTCCTCTACTAAAATGAGTGTGAATTTACTATATTTTCAGTGAAAACAAAAAAAAAGCAGTAGTCAGTTCTGTCTGTCATTTATCTTGAGCACAAGTAGTTGCACACCTATAGAGCATGTATGATTTGAGATTGTTTCCTTATCAAATGATAGCCACTCTGGGGCTATTCTGCATTACCTATAGGCTTATTTTTATATTCTGTGAGAGAGCATTGTGGTCATGTACCTTGGCAAGTGGTCATTCTTGATGCCTGATGTAGGTCAATATGATCACTAGGTAGCATTTCTCAGTATAAGTGTGCTATTGATGACATACTCTGTCAAATAATGACAAACTCATTGTTTGTCAGAATATTGTGTTGTGCTTTGCTTCATAGATTCTCTGCCTGGAGACATTTCACAGATGGTGCTGTCCTCAGTGCATCCTTCTTTCTCTGTGCCTATTGGACTGTCTCCTGGAAAGAGGGAAGCTTCACAACAGCCCTACCTCTTGTCCAGAAGTGTCCCCAGTGCCAGTTTGGAAAGGTAGAGGGGCAGTTGCCAATGGACTATGCTAAATACATCCTTCAGGATTTCTAGGAAGATTAAAGACATGAAATAAATGTGTTGTGGTTTTTGTTTTTTTTTAATTTCTGCTCTAGAAGAGCTACACAGTTTTCTGGACAGGACTTGGAGACTAGCACCTGGAAGTCCAAGTCACAGTCAGAGGAGATGTTACAAGCATTAGGGACCTTTTCTTCAATGGATGCTTTTATGATGGAAGGTGAGAATATTGCACAGATATTGTGTCTTATAGCTCGTATTGGAAAGTGAAAACCAGAAAAACTTCTTAGCTGATTTAGGAAGGCACTTCATCTTCTCAAAGAAGAGCATTGTTTTTGATAATTACAGTTGCACCCCTCTTTAAAATGATGAAATTAAACATGTTAGTCTTAAAAGAGAACTTTTCCATTTGTCCTTGTAACTAACTATTTTATAACATTTGGAATATTTTAGTTTGTTATTGCCATTTTAAAGTAACGGGGATAAATGTGTTGGCATCCTTGCAGAAACAGAATAGTAATATACTTTTCCTTTACATTCATCCAGTTGACTCTGTTAACAATGTCCATTGCAAATTGTAAACCTGCAACAATTTTATTTCCTCAGTAGCTCAAATTCTTCACTCCTACTGTTGAGCTGTGCTCTTACAATAGCTGCATGGCCTTATGAAGCAAATAGAAATAGATTTTTTCTGTAGCTAGGTGTGAGACTGAATTTGAAAACTGAAGGGCTTTCATTCACATAGGATGGTGCACATTCCACTAATTGGACTGCTATTGGAAATGTTGAATTTTATGTTTAAATTTTAAAAGGTTTCTTCAAGCAAAGAGTTATAAAAATGATTTTATTTGAGGAAAGAAGAGTGGTTTTTTACCTATTCTCCTCCCCTTCTGTCACAAAAGCAATTCAACACTTTGGTAATAATATTGACATCTGGTAAACTTTGCTGTAGTAAAGACAGTGCCAGCGTTTGCCTAAGTCCTACCTGTAGTTCATCTCTGCAATGTGTTCCCCTTACTATATGAATTGATCTGCATGTGCTAAGGGACTTCCCTTACTCTTTATGTATATGGTGTTAAAGAAATATAAATTTTGTCATAGATGATGTGGATGTGTCTCAGTGGACTGATCTCTGCACAGATGCAGAAGAGTTTGAGGCAGACTCCTGGAGTCTTGTTGTGGATCCGATGTTCTGTAGCAAGCAAGAAAAGGATGTCATCAAGCGGCAGGATGTCATATTTGGTCAGTATTCAAAGCTGTGTGTAGGTTTAAATGCAATTTGGTGTATCAGCTAGAGAGGGAACCTACATCATTTAGGGCAGAAGAATAAATGCTTCAACTTGAAACAACAAGAAGGTTCAAAGAACATTTTTATCACGAAGTATAATAGCTCCTAAACTAAGGAAATTGATAATAGTGGCTGCCAGAAACATACCTAGCTTGTTCACAGAATGGTTGAAACTGGAAGGGTCCTTATCCAATCCTCAGCTCAATATATTATGACCACAGCTTGTTCAGTGGGATACAGAGAGAATTGTGTCAGAGCCAGATAAATGAAGTCTTCCTACTGACATAATTGATTAGAATTGAGGCTCACACAGAAAAAGGAATTATGACTGTGTATTTGATAGACTAAAGTCTGCCTTGTAAGGTGTGCAAAATATTCAGGTGATTAGTACACTATCCTTTTTTCTTTTATACTGCAGAGCTGATGCAAACAGAAGTACATCACATCCATACCCTGTTCATTATGTCTGAAATATTCAGGAAAGGGATGAAGGAAGAGCTACAGCTTGACCATGGAATTGTGGACAGAATATTTCCCTGCTTGGATGAGCTAATGGAGGTGCACAGGCAATTCTTCTGCAGAATGAAGGACAGGCGGCAGGAATCATGTACGGCAGGGAGCGAGCGTAATTTTGTCATCAGCAGAATTGGAGACATCCTTGTACAGCAGGTAGAAGCATCAGTTCTGTTAATCCTTTCAGTGCTCAGGATTCCAAATGTAAAAGATTTTTTTACTCCAAAACTTCTATGGGCAAGAAGACAGTTATGGTTGCCTCAAAAAGATTCAAAACCTGTCCTCCCCTGATTATTTCAGGATGAAATAGCAATGTGAAAAAATATAATTATTGTCAAGTAACTGTGGTGAACTTGGGGTGGACTTCTCCCTCTGTGGTATGAGTGACAAGGAAAGTGATGAACTTGGTCATGTTTGCAGTAGAAGGCTGCTGTCGTACTACAAACTACAAAAAATGGACATAATGGATTCACTTTATCAGCTGAGGAGAGATGTGAAGAACTGATGATGGAAAGGAAACTACTCATTAATTTCTTGCAGTAATCTGGCATGCCAGATCAGTTACATCCCAGGATACTACTCAGTAGGGAAGGTGTGGTTGCAAGGTGTTTCCTGTGGCTGAAGAATAGCTAACTGAGGCTTGGCATTTGCACCTCAGCTCCTTGTGAAAGGGAGGTGTAGCTTTTCATCTTCTGTCAATCTTTTTTCACTCCACTGAAACAAAGAGTTGAGCGGTTACCTTGTAAAGAAGCAATGTGGAGATGAGACAAAAGTAAATGAACCTCAGAGGGTTGTGTTTGAAAAGAGGTGAAGGAAATGCTGTTATAATGTTCTAGCTGTTAACTGGCAAGAGTACAGTGGAGGTTCCTTGTGCTCTCTTCAGCCTGCATTCCTCTTCTTGCTCCTACGAACAGCTAGCCTATTTTCATTCTCTAGTGACAGGCCTTGTTAGTGAAATTCAGAGAACTCAATAAACCAGTAATGTAAAAGTTCCCTGTTTGTACAAAATTCACTAGTTAAAGGTATACACTTCCCTGTCAGATAGAATGTTGAGCTCAATTCACCTATTAATTTCTTCAGTTTTCAGAGGAAAATGCAACTAAAATGGAGAAAATATATGGAGAGTTCTGTAGCCATCAGAAGGAAGCTGTTAATCTCTTCAAAGAGCTGCAACAAAACAAGAAGTTCCAGAATTTTATTAAAGTAAGTTAATGTGGAATCATGAGCAGTATTGACAAAATGCTCAGGAAAAAGGTACATAGCTATTACTTAGATTTAGGGTTGGAATTATATTCAGTAATTCACTTTAAATGGCTAATAAAAATGGCAAAAGTTTTTTCTCCTTAACTAGTCAGCCGATAAATCACAGTTTTCTTTCAAATTTTAGAATGCTTTGGCATGCAGTGTGTATTACACACATGTTCCTGTTACAGTACGCCTCATCCCTCAGCAGAGCAACTGTTCCTTGGGGATGGTTCTGATTACCCAGCATTTGTTTTAACTTATTCTAATGCTTTTAGATCATATTTCTTATTAGTCAATTGGTGGTTTGATATGCATTTACTACCTAAGGTATATATTTCTATCTGTGCAGCTGAGAAATAGCAACCTGTTGGCACGACGCCGAGGAATCCCTGAATGCATTTTGCTTGTCACCCAGCGAATCACCAAATACCCTGTTCTGGTTGAAAGGATAATGCAATACTCCAAAGGTAAATAAAAGCTAAAGGCTTGCTTCATGTCTTTGCACAGTTACAGTATCACAAAAGATTAAATTCACTGCTCTCTTGAGATATAACCAGAGCAACATAAATACCTAATGTTCAGGCAAATGTCGCCTGAACAGGGCTGTCTGGTCTATATAGGTCTTGTCAAGGATAAGTTGTGAAGATTTCTGATATTCCAGACAGGCCATAGAAGTCCAGAAGAGAATACTTGTTTTAGGAATAGACCTTGACTAAAGTATGTGAACTAGGTCAGATGCACATGTACTTTTGGAATTAATTCTGGGGGAGCCTTTTCTAAGTAGGGCTAAACAAACATTTTGTAAATTATTCTCTGTTTTTTCAGGCAAAGCTTGAATGCCCTCTGGAATTTAGTAGAACATTTTACAGTTACTATTAACTTACAGATAATGCCCCCCAAATGCAGTAAATGAGCATTGTAGAAAGTTGCATATACAGTGCAAATCCTTTGTACTTGCAATCCTGTTTCAAGGGTTCTTTTAGTCAGAAAAAATATACTATATGATTTACTTAGCTGTTTTTTTTTTTTTAAGTGCTTGCACCTCATAAATATTCAACGTGTTGTTTTATAGTTAATGAATAAATCTGAGGTACAGGTAAT
Organism: Chloebia gouldiae; assembly: GCA_003676055.1. Lineage (NCBI taxonomy): Eukaryota > Metazoa > Chordata > Aves > Passeriformes > Passeridae > Chloebia > Chloebia gouldiae. The sequence continues at coordinate 1,831,449 of QUSF01000011.1, read as the reverse complement.
GTTTTAATAGGTGAGTCAAAGGTATTACCTCTAAGAATTCTAGTAAGGTGGTTGCAAGGCTAAACTTAAATTAACAAAGTTATCAGTTTAAGGTTTGCCTCATGCTGATTGTTTCCAGAAAGCAAGGAATTATTTCTTCTCTTGAACATATTGACTAGTGTCATGTTGTTTATTGTTTGTTTCATACAGAAGGAACGGAAGAACATAAAGACTTGTACAAAGCCCTTCATCTAATTAAGGATATAATAGCAGCAGTAGATTTGAAAGTGAATGAGTATGAGAAAAAGCAAAAGCTGTTGGAAATTCTCTGTAGAACTGAAAACAAAACATACACAAAGCTGAAAAATGGCCATGTTTTTAGGAAGCAAGACTTGATGAGGAAAGAGAGGATACTTCTTCATGAAGGTGTAGTGTATTGGAAGACAGCGACTGGTCGGTTCAAAGGTATTTCATCTCAACAGTAAAGTCCTTTAACTCTTTATTTACAAATAACATTCAGAAATTGGTTAAAGAATGAAAATACTTTCTTGTGCTATATTGCAAATAAGAATGTCTGAGGTAATACTATTGCCAATATCCCCCTAATTTCTGGATGGTCAGTTCCAGAAGCTGACATGATTTGTGAGTAATCTGCATAAGAACACAAGTTCACATACAATACTATCTGCATTCCTTCTTCCAATCCACTCCTTCTAGTTTTTTGTTTTTCACTTTCATTTCATAATATAATATTTTGACTTGTACATTTTTATAGTTCACAGTATTTTCCATTGAAAATAGCTGATTAACAATTCAGTGGTAATGAGACATCCATAGTAGAAAAGAAATTCTGAAGCCACATTTTGCTGGAGCACAATTTTTACATTCAAGCTCAGATTTTGACTTTTGGTGTTAATCATGTATTAGGGGTTGGGGTTTTTTCAGAGCCTGCTAGTTTTTGCTGTACAACTTTATAAAGCTGTCTGTTGATCATTTTTCAAGAAATGCTTTTAGAAGTGTAATGCTGTGAGTATATGTTACAGCACAGACAAAGAAAGGTTATGTGAGATAGCCTTGGCCAGGCTTAGGGAAGCTCTACTGCCATTGGTGAAAAGGTTTCTTCTTTCCCTGAGCCTGTGTTCCAGCATGGTGCACTTTCCTGGGAGATACAAAGCAGGGATGTGCAAGTGCTTCATGCAGACCATGGGCTAATTCAGACACTTCCCGTCTAGTTTACTGTAGGATTTTACAAGATATTTCTTCCTCAGGGCTTCTGTCTTTATAAAGATAAAGTAAGAATTTAACACTGATTGCACTAATTTTAATTAAAAGTCATTATTTTCCTTTTCTCATTTTAAGACACCTTAGCTCTGCTTCTAACTGATGTACTACTGTTCTTACAAGAAAAGGATCAAAAATACATCTTTGCAGCTGTTGTGAGTATATTATCAGATATTTTAACACATATCTTGCACATTTATTTGTATATTTCTCAAAAAATTTAGTCCTTATCCAGCTCATTCCCATATAACTTATTTTTTTGTAAAATCTTGGTATTGTATGTCAATACATAGAAAATTAAATTTGTTTTCAGAAGTAAATATTTTTTGTGGAGAAGGATAAAAATAACAGAATTATATCTTTAATGTTGTGCCTTACATGACTGCGAAGGTGGGAAGTAGTGCAGGCTCTTTCAGTTGTCTAATATAAATTTTAATTTTTTGTACCATAAAACAAACAGAAGAACAATTATTACTGAAAATATAGTAGTAAACACATGCAAAAACATGAAAGGTCATGGAATATAAATATAAACATCTATTAATATTGTGTCTCAGTGTCAGTGAGCCTCTGAGATTTTCTTTTTAGCATATATCTAGTGCTTAATTTATTCATTAAAAGTGTAACATATTTTAAAAGAATGTCTGATTACTCAAAACTTTCAGTGGTCTGACTATATCAGAACTAGTGTAGTCCAATGAATTTAAAAATCATTTTCTTCCTGTGGTAGTGTGGTATTTTATAAGAAACTAAATTATTATGTGTGTGCTTTGACTGTTTCCTGCAGGACCAGAAGCCTTCAGTTATCTCCCTTCAGAAGCTCATAGTAAGAGAAGTAGCCAATGAAGAAAGGGGGATGTTTCTGATCAGTGCTTCATCTGCAGGGCCTGAGATGTATGAGGTTCATACCAGCTCCAAAGAAGAACGTAACAACTGGATGAGGCATATTCAAGAGGCAGTGGAAAGGTAGGGAAAAAGTGGTTTGGTTTTCATGCTGGTAGTCCAAAGCAGATGGAAGGTTGGTGGGATATTCATGGCAGCATATTCTTTATTCTGCATTGTACTGGGTCCATCTGTAAGTTTGTGTTTTCCTCTGAGCTCCAGGTGCCAAATCCTCTTCATCACTTCTGCCACACTTCCCATATTCCTCCTGGTTTCCCACTGAATCAGCAGACCCTTTTTGTTCCTCATTAGAAATCTTTACCAGCCCTTGTACCAGCCTTCCCTCACCTTTGCCTTTGGCACTGGCTGCCTTCCAGGGTCCTGCAGGTGTCTGTACAACCATTTTAAGTAAATAACAAATCATGCCTGTTATCTTGGTGTCAGCTCATTAAGAATGGTAGGGAAAACCTTGCTTCTGATGGTCCCGAGCTTACGCTTTGGGGGAGCAGATCGGTGGGTGTGCACCAGCTGCTCTCACTGCACAGTGCAGCCTTACCAGAGTAATAGGGAGTCCTTCAGTCTGCTTGATGTCCAGGCAGGCAAATGGCATGCTTCTGGATTGTTGCAAAGGCTGCTGGTGTTGTGTTCTGTTTACTGTGAACATAACATTGTATTGAAGATGAATATATGATGTGCAGATTTTGCTTTATCCACCTTTGTCTCTTATCTTGGAAGTTGTCCAGAGGAAGAAGAAGAAATTAAAATGAGTGAATCTGATGAGGACAGGCGTACTGCTGAGGCCAAGGCATACAGAATTCAGAAATATCAAGGTGTGGTACCTTTCCTATCTCTTTGAGAGCTCTGGCATCCTCAGAATTCAGGATGAATCAATCATGCACCCATGCTGGCTGGTGTGTTCAAAGTGGCTCAACAGGCAGAGTCACAGCAGAGACAAATGAGGTAGCCTAATGATATAATGTGGGTGTAGCGGAAGAGAAGCATGTTTTTTCCAAACATTTTGATGTTTTCACTACATTGCTATGACTTAAAAATAAAAATATAAATAAAAATTGATGTTTTCAAAACAAACACTGAATTTCACAGATTTGCATCAGGACCAAGTAGTTCTGAATTTGTGAAAATACCTTGAATCTTCAAAGTTTTGTGGCTTTGTGTTGTTTATGGCACTTTGTCCTTTACTACTAATATTTTTATCAGCAAATAGAGCTAATAAGTATAAATTCTTCTTCTTTGGTGCCCCTGCACCTAACTCCCACATCTTTATACTGCTATGAGGAGAGAAATTACAGCATTGTCTGTCCTATTGAGAGCCACAGGGAAGGGCATCTTGCTGCAAGTAGGTGTTCTCTGAAGTTGAGACTCTGAGTTATTAGCACACATGAGTCAAGTGCTTTTCCAGGAGGTAGAACTAACAAGTTGTTATGAGAAAACTGCAGTAATGAGGGCCAGAGAGGGCAGCCAAAGTCCTACCCTGATGGGTAGAACTTTGACCTAGATTCTGCCAGGGTGTGTGTTAGCTTTCATTTGGACAGACTATGGGATGAGCTTGGATAAATCTCGGTCCTGGCCACTTAAAAGAAGCTTAATTTGAATTAGCACTTTCTACATGGCATAAAGATTAGAAAGGTGAATGGGGAGCATGCTTTCCTGAAGGACAAAAAATGATAATACAGTTGTCAATTTTACACTGTTCAATTTTGGTTGACAGAATCACTGAGTAACCAGGACCAGCAAATCTGCAGTTATTTAGAAGAAAAGTTACGTATCTATGCAGAACTGGGAAATATGTGTGGGTTTGACGATGTCCATGTAGAACCTCACCTACTTATCAAAGCTGATTCTGGAGAAACTCCACAGGCTGCTTCACTGCTGGCAGCAGCACTCAGAGAAGGTGAGTTTCCCACTCAGGGAAGAGTGGATTGGTGGCTCTTCACGTGGGCAGATATTTTACAGCAGCCAAGTGCAGACATGCTGCCTTGTGTTGCAATTCTGTCAAGTCTCTAGAAGTGGCAGTGTCAAAAATTGCCAAGGCCCTAGAAGAAAAATCTGTCACATTTATTTTTGTCAGATACAGGAGATGGTACCTGCTAGATTGTAAAATAAGGGATATGTTTAGGGCATAGCATCAAATATAAGCAGGCAGAGGTATGATGATAGCTTGTTACCTGTCCTTACAGTATAGCTGTAAGCACAGCAGGGGTTGCAGTATGATATTGCACCTTCACCTACCTTGGCTGATTTTGATGTCACTTCAGAATCCTGTATGATGACATACAGAGCAAATCAAATTTCTACAAAGAAACACCTACCAGAATTGCTGTAGGAATCCTGTTTTTTCTGTCTACTATCCAACAAGGTGTTGATAGATAGCTGCACCATCTACAGTGCTGTCGTACAAAGGAAGAAAGGGAATTGTATTTTTAGATATCTTGCCTAGTTGAAATTAAACTTCTTCAACTAAACTTCTCCAACTAAACTTCTGATAAACTCAGTGGGAAAGAGCCCTGGTAAACTGAGTCCTGATTTTAGCATCACCTAAATTGAGAACTGCATGCTACTAACAACATTTCAATCTATAAAGCACTGGAGCTTGGTCTTCATAATAATTATAAATTCAAAGAGCATTTTATTGATAAAATTGCTTAAGCTTGTGTAGGGTAATGTAAGTCAGTGATGAAACAGAAAATACTTAAAATGGCAGCCTATACTTATTACACACCTTATTCTGCCCAGTTCTTCTCTCATGTTGTTGATGTTTTAGATTTCGGGACTTTACAACACTCTGTGTGAGCTTACAATTGTTTACATGGTAGACAATTTGCAAGGATAATTTTCCAGGATGGAAATACTGAGTCCCTGAGTTTATAGCAGACTCTGTGAATAAAGCATTGCTCACCATAGAGCAGGACAGAATTACATAGTACTTAAGCAAATTAGAGATACACAAATCCATGTGATGTGATGGTATAAATCCAAGGCTGCTCAGCAAGCTGTCCAATGTCACTGCTGTTTTCTGTCAACTTTGAAAGTTACAGTGATCAGGAGAGGTTCCTGCTGACTTGAAGAAAGCAAGCCTCACACTCCATGAAGGAATATATAGAGAAAAAAAAAACAGTCTCACCAGCATCTCTGAGATAATCCTTCTGGAAGGTATTTCCAAGAACCTGAAAGACAGAAAGATGATTTAGAACAACTGTCACAGATTAATTAGTGCAAGTTATGTCTGACTAACCTGACAGGTTTTATGGTGAGAGAAGGGTGCATGTTGGTTACCTTGACATCTCTCAGACTACCAACACTCTTCGCACTGGCTGTAGTGTCCTTACATCTGAATTGATGTAAACTGCTTAACTGGGTGGAAGACAGGCTGGACTGCTGGGCTGAAGGGGCCAGTCCTATGACATCCAGTTGGTATCATGTTATTAGGGGATTCTCTTAGGGAGTGTATCCTGAGACCTGAAGTGTTCAACTTATTTATTAATGCAGTTAACCTCAGGATTGAGTACACTCTTAGCAAGCCCATGACTGTCATGGAGAGAGGTGGAGCATTCAGTGAGCTGGAGAGACCTCTACAGATTGGGAAAATGATAAGAGGAACATCTAGACATTTGACAAAGAAAAATATGAAGTCCTGTGTCTCATGATGTGTTGGTAAAGATGACGCTGATCAGGCAGAAAATACCTTTGTGGAGGTGGACTTTGGAGTAGACTCCCAAGGCCTACTCAACAGCAGGTTGACCATGAGGCAGCAGTAGCCCTTGTGGCAAAGATGGCCAACTGCTTCCTGGGCTGCTGCAGGAGGAGGAGAGTTGCCAGTAACTCTCTTAACACTGGTGAGTCCTGTCTGGGCTGCCATGATGAATACTGCGCTTTTTCTGGCCAAGAGTGACATTGACAAAGTAGAACAAATCCAGTGAAAGGCACCAGAATGACTAGAGGGCTGGAGGTCATGATGTCTGAAGAGTAGCTGAGGTAGCTGTCTTGGTGGGATCTCAGTACTGTCCACAACAGCTTAATGGGAGGTTATACAGAAGACGGATTTTTGCAGAGGCACATGACAATAAAAGAATACATGGACAAGAGACAATAGTCATGTGGTGAAACACAGGCAATTCCAATTAACTAAAATGAAAAATTAAATGCCATTAGAGTGTTAAATAACTGGAACAGGTGTCTCAGGAAGACTTTGAAGTTTCCATCTTTGGAGGCATTAAATGCTTGTTGTGCAAATCTCTGAAGTAACATAATTCAGACTGACCAGGTTTTAGTGAAGTGCAGGACTAAGTGACCTCAGAAAGTCCCTTACAAGCTAAATTATTCCATGGTCAATCAATTCAATGTCATTGAGGAACTTGGTGCATTCTTGCACTAAGGAGCTATTTAAGGTGTGTCTGTAATTCTGCATGTTTTCCTCTTTAGTTGAAAGTCTCCACATTGCTGTAACAACATCACAAGTCAGTGAAACAGACAGATTACCAGAGGAAAGTACTGAGGAAATAAGTGTGAAGCATAGATTCACCATGAGTGAAATACTGGAATCTGTTCTGGGTGGTGAGTAAAATGCTTTTACATCTTTAGAGTACTAAAATAATTGATGCCAGATTGGTTTTTTGGAAAGTCTCCATGGTCTAGGACAGAATAAATAGAAAATATTTTAATAAAAGTTGTCTTTGGGCAAATGCTCAGGTAGTGTAAATTGTTACATAACTTTGTTGAAAGTACACTTTCTTTTCATTGTTGTTCAGCTCTGCACCAAGTCTATATTGCAATATATGCCATTTGTCTTTTTGTCAGGAGTTTTGAAAACTGGTATTGATATTCCAATAATTTCAGCTGTAAAGGGTAGCATTAATTTCTCACAAACAAAATTGTGAATAAAGTTGTGTAAAAAACATCACTACAGAGCATTTTTAGTGTTATGGTTACACTAAAAATGTAACTCCAACTTTTCATAAATGAAATAGTGCAAATTTGTAAGGTAGAAAAACTGTGTTGAGCCATGTGTGCTATCATGGCTTGCAAATTTGTTTTTCCCCAGCCTAGGATCTACTATGTAACTACAAACTATAAAAATCACTTCCTTACTGTCCAGAGTAGCTGTAAAAAAACATGCCTTTTGTTTTTCTAGTTAATATATGCTTTGATACCTTATGCATTTTCTTGGGGCTTTATTTGTTAGATGCAGAAAAAAAAGAAATTGAAGAATCACCAGAAATTGATCTCAGTGTTGAAAATGAAATGGCAGGTGCTGATCTTGAGGATGAGGTATTGTAACCAGTTTTTCTTCCTGCGTTGCACACAGCAGTCTGGGCACTGTGCATGTACATGCTATTCAAATTTTTATGGGGATTTTCAATCAGATCAAGGTGAAGGTCTCCTGTAGCTAATGCAAGGTACATTGGAAGAACTTTGTCCTGAGAACAAGCATGTAAGATAGGATGGATGTTTTTACATCAGCTTGCTTCAGAATTTGAATCAAAACAAAATGGAGCAATTAGAGAATAGAAGAGAAAATGCCCATTTTGCGTAATTCTATAGCTGACAGAGAAAAGCAGAATCAAAAATCAGTGCTGGACAAGACTAGGAATCACAAATTTTATGTAGCAGCAGAGTGTTGGAGTAAGCAACGTGAATTACTGTGTGGAAATAAAGTGAACTGTAATACTGTAGTTCTTAGGTGGAGAGTAAGAATCACAAAAGAAATAAAGGGGAGAGACAAAAATGTCAGATACAGACTTTGAAATAGAAAGAAAACTTTACTTGAAAGTTTAGAATTAACATATTGTCTTTGCATCAGGTCTGACAGAGGCCTTGAGTGCCTGAAACCTTGTGTTTGTTTGTTTGTTTTCTATATTGAGAATGCTCTTGCTAATACACTAATCTCATTATAATCTCACTTTATGCTTAACACTAGATCATCTTACTTACCAGACTGCAGATAGAAGGGAGCAGGAAATGTGAGTGGAAAAAATTGTTTGAAAACCAAAGTCGTGGTGAGGGAGCAGGTGAAGAGGAACAGAATCTAGAGAGGGTAGAGGGGCTATATAGGCTACTAAAAATTGCAGTAGCTCTACATGAAAACTTTGCCATTGGGCTTATAGAGAAGGTGGAGCTGGGCTTTTTTTCAGGAATGTACAGCAAAAGGATGAGTGTCCAAGACTGCAAGTTGCAGCAAGGGAAATTCTGAGTGTATATAAGGAAAAAAAATTCAGTGCAAGGATGATCAAGGAGCAATTTTTATCCAAAGAGGTTGTGGGGGTCTCTGCTATTGGAGGTATCCTGGATTTGACTGGAGAAGGCCTTCAGCAACCTCCTCTAACTTTGAAGCTATGCCTATTCATAAAGCTGGAGGGACCTGCACCCAACTCTTCCACCCTATGTCATTATCCTGTTATTTTTGGCCTCTTGTATGGGCAAGGTATATAGCACATCTTCGGATACCATGTGAGAAACAGACTTACCAGGAGGTGGCAGAACGAGCAAAGAAAACAGGCAAGGCAAGGGCTTTCCAGGGAGGTGGGCGTGCAGTCCCATGGTTGTGGGGGGACAGCTCTGGACTCAGGCCAACTAGCTTGGGAAAACGGGGGCTGGACAGGGGGGCAAGAGCTCCTAGCTTGGAGGTTAGAAGAGCTTTGGAAGGAAGAGCATTGTCCCTGCAACATGAGGAGTCCCCAGTGGGCAGCTGTGAAAAGTGATCCCATCTTGTCTACACTGCTCCTGCCTTTTAAGTGTATCTCCACAGGCATTGTTCAAAGCACAGTGCAGCCTGCCCTGGAATCTGACCATCCTCATCTCTCTGAACCAGGGTGATCAAGAACAGCGGCAGAGAGGCGATGGTGGCCTTCAGCACAGTTAAACACCTGAAATTACTGCTTCACTCCTAGCTGGACTTGCATGTGCCAGCTCAGCTACCATGTCCTAATGCCTCAGCCCCATGTCCTAGTGCTCAAGTGGTGCTGCAGTGAGGGGACCATGGGCACTGGGACTGGCCACCTGAAACTCCTTGGTCAAGCAAATGCCAGATAAACCCTTCCCCTGTGCACACCTGTTTTCAAATTAAAAAGGGTTTAAAAACCTGAAAGGAACCCTGCTCTTATTCAATGTACAGGTTCTCCTTTGTACACTCTTCTTCACCGTTCCAGCATTACCTTCTTTCTCTCCCTCTTGGCCCTGTGCTGCCTCCTTACCCACTGCTCCCCATCCAGCTAAGGAAAAGCAGAGCTAGCTTGAGTCCATTCTTGTACTGCACAAAGACATCTGTGCAAAATCCTCTGCTTTCACAGCAAAACTGAATTTTTCTATGGCTTGTGAGTACAGTGAGGAGGAGGAGGTGAAGATGTGGAGGGGGAGTGGAAGGAAATACTGAAGAGATATAATGAGAGAAAGAGTAGTGGAGGAAATGATGCAGCTGGTACTCCCGTTGCCCCATAGGTGTCTGTGCTGGGTTGTGTTCAGGGGGCTGGTCTTTCTCATTTTAATTTTCAGTTTATTGCACCTAAGTGTAGCAGACGCTTTGCTCTCTGTGGTGGAAAATGAGACTCAGTAGAGAACTTAAGAGAATCAGAGAGAAAACAAATATTCCCAAACTCTCCTCAGCTTATTTGGAGAAAAAAAAAGAAAAAAGAAAAAAATACTGGAAGTCTTTTCAGCATAGTCTTAGAAGGGATTGTGTTTGAAACAGTCCCCACCATTTCATCTTATCTTTCTCAGAGGAGCTTTCTTCATGCTGAAGGGATTATGGATAGCTTCGCCCCATAAATTTAGAGAGCTTCTTAGGAAAAAGGAGCAGGATGGAAAGTGGGAAGGGGCTGTGCCTTGCTGCAGAGGACAGTAATAACCATGCTGGTGCCTTTTGTAGCGTGTACTGGGCACATCATCTCACAGGGCACTTAAGGCATTTTTGGGATCTAGTAACATGACTTCCTGCTAGTTTCTTAGTACATTATTATCTCTATTTTTGAAGAGTCTTATGCTGTTTCATCCTACTGTAATTAATCTAAACCCACTGTGCTGTATGTACAGAAATCTGGTTCCTGTGTTTCAAAATTGTCAGGTAAACAAAGAATGAATTGAAATGTCTTTTCCATTTAGCATTACTCACAAGAGATTAAAATTGTAGATGAAATAGTTTTATTTGTACAGTTGTGTTCAGAATCTCTAGTAATTTCCATGGAAACTCCATTATTCATGTATTCTTAGTCTTTACATATTGTTGCTTCTGTCTTAATATACCCACATAAAGGGTTGACTCAATACACATTTCCTAGCCACATGTCCACACTAGTTTACATTAATGATACAACTTTAAAATTTAAAACAACTTTTTAAAGCTACTTGTGTTTATTTTAGGGAGGAAGTATGAATTTTTCAGGATCTACAGGGACAGAGGTGAGTTAATTTAAACTTCAGATAGAATGTAGTAACTATTTAGTTAGCAGTGGTCAAACCTTTGAAAATCCTTCTCTTTTATTTTCTAGATTGTACAAGCAATCCAGAACTTAACCCGTCTCTTATACAGCATGCAGGTGACTACTCCACTACTAACTTCAGAGAGTAATTAATTTGTCCTAATAATTTACTTTTAAAGAGTTGTTTTCATGTTGTCCTACTTTTAGACACTATTATAACTGATCCTGATCTCTTATGACTGTTGCATAAGTTGTCACACAATATAGTTTTATTCTACATCAGTGGTAGGTTTCTTTTAAGAACTGAATAATACTAACCTGCTTGGAGATCACTGCATCCTCCCAAAGAGGATGTCTGTACAGTCCAAAAACCTAGCAGGAAATTAAAATTATGGCTCCACTTGAACTGATGTCATTCCACATACAGATTTCTGAAATTATAGTTCAAAAAAATTAAAAAAAAATTCATATTTTGATTAGATTGTTCTCCTGGCTAGTAGTGAGCAGTAACTTTCCCAGGTAGCTCAGGCAGCAAATTCAACCTATTTTAGATGCTTAAATCTCACTGACTTTGGGCCTTACTTACTTTACTTACTACACTTACTGTAGGGACTTAGTATGAAGTATTTGCCTCTTTTATGCTAAGCTTGAATGTCTTAACTTATTTCTTCTTATTTAGCTGCACTTTTATAATTCTATTTTTAAATGTTTCATTTGAGTATACTTAATTTTTAGACTCTATTAACCTTAGCATATTTCATAATAATCCCGGAAACCTTAGGGTTAGAAGTTAACTGTATTGAAATAATACAAAAGCATAATAAAAATACTGTAATTCAGGCAAAATTCTTTGAGTAATTGAAAAACAAATAGGGACAGTAAAGTAAGGTTTAGGATCATGTCTTAATTGCTCAGAGCATGAATGGGCAATCAGGTGCCGAGAAACAAGCAGAGGATCTTGTCCTGTTTACAAGTCACTGGAACTGACCCAATACTGGAGGAAGAGGCAAGGAAAGTGCAGATGGCACATTGCATGAAGTTAAAAACTTTCTAGGATGAACAGCACCCCCACTGCCACGTGGGGGTATGTGAGTTCTCTGGGAATATCTGCTGAAATAGATTCCCATGTCAGCTCTTGAACATAGCGCAGTAAGTGCCACAGCAGATCTAGGGTTTTCTTGCTTTTCTTTCTTCTTAATCCCAACCATTTGTTTTTCTGTTATTGGAGGTTGTCACAACCTTTAATGCAAACAATGTCACAACATCCTCGTGAAGGATGAAGTATAGAACTCTGGGCTGTAAAATAGGAACATCAAACATGAAACCATTCCTATACTGCAGGATTATGTTTGCACTGACACCTCGGTCATGTGCGTGTAGTGGTGCGGTCCTGGTGACATGGCTGTGTTGGCAGGTGCCTGTAGGTGTTGGTTGGACTGCAGTGTTGCAGGTTAGCAAGGAAAGCCTTAAAGACAGAGTGAACTCTCTTAGAAACAATACAGTTTTATGTGTAGAAGTCACAGCTGTGTTAGGAATACTTGGGTGAGTATAACATTCCCAATGCCTTATTGCCCTCTTCAGCCATGAAATATCGTTTTTCCTGTGTGTCTTTACATCCTCTGACAGAACAGGACCCCAGCTGTAATTGAAGTGCATATGCACAGTTGTAACATAAACATGTATAATAATACTAAGTGTAAACCAGAAGCTTTTTTAAAGTGCTCAAAAGAGTTGAGTTTTATTTTAGAAATACCTCTGTGTAAAGGTATTACCACAGAATTTTATCTATTTGCTTGAGGAATAACCTCCCAAAAAAGGTCAAGCATTTTTATATAATGATTCTATGTAAAAACACAGAAATGGACGAATGCTGATATTTAAACATTTGTGTCTGATTTTGTTGTGGTGTCTAGGCAGCACTGGCTATCCAGGACAGCCACAAAGAAATCCATAGGTTACTACTGCAAGAGATTGAGAAGACCAGTCGGAGCCATGGTTCTCGGCTGAACCTCGTTTTGGAACAAGAGAAATATCCAAATCTGGAAAAACAAAGAGTGGAACTGGCCAACATACATAGAATGAAGCAGCAGTTTCAGCAAGAGCAGCAGCGGTGGGTGCGTGAATGTGACCAGCGGCAGCGGGAGCAGGAGGCGAGGGCAGCCCGGCTGGAGCAGCGCGAACGGGAGTGCAAATCCGAGGAAGAGCTGCTGGAGCAGAGCCGACTGAGACTGGCCCTGCAGCTGCAGGAGTACCAGCAGAGTCTGGAGAGGCTCCAGGAAGGCCAGAAAATGGTGGAGAGAGAAAGAGACAGTGTGAAAATGCAGAAGAAACTCGTGTGGCACTGGAAGCATGGTCAGCAAAACAGCCTGTTTTCACACACAGGGGACTATGAGGTTTGTTAACCCATTGTAATTATACCCCTGACTGCATTCCTAGAGATCCACCTTGACGAATAGGCCAGGATATCTGGGTTTTGCTGGTTGTTAAAGTAATGAGTGAACATATGGGAAGCTGAGATTCAGGCATATCTAAGCATTTTCTTTGAATGTCATGAAGTTTAAGCAAGGAAGGTGCAAAGTCCTGCCTCTGGGAAGGTGCATGGGTAGATGCTGGGGATCACCTACTGGAAATCAGCTTGACTTTCTAAAGCTGCCTGAAAGGAGGTTGTAGCAAGATGGGAATCAGCCTCTTTTACCGGGCAACTAGTAAGAGGACAAGAGGAATTCAAACTGTGACAGGAAAGGTTTGGTTTCTACATTTCTTTACTGTAAGGGTGGTCAGGCATTGAAACAGGCTGCCTACAGAGGTGGTGGAGTCACCATCCCTGGAAGTGTTCAGAAAGTGACTGGACATGGTAGTTAGTGGTATGATTTAGTTGATGTGATGGTGGTATGTTGGGTCAAATGTTGGACTTGAAGATCTTGGAGATTTTTTCCAGCCTTAATGATTCTATGATTCTGTGAAAAGGATCTGGGAGTCCTGGCATAGAACATGAGCAAACGATGTGTCCTTCTGCAGAGATAGCACATAATCTCCAGGGCTACACTGGGTAAAGTATTGCTAGTAGGTCAAATGAGGGGATCCTTCCTCTCTGCTCTGGACACACCTAGAGTCTGGCTCCCCCAGTACAAGAAAGGCATAGAGCTGTGGGGTGGAGACGAGGTAAAGACAGGAGGATGGATGTCTGGTGAAGTGCCTGTTTGAGAGGCAGGGACATCTCTCCAGTAAGGAGGGCTGAGACTGTTCAGCCTGGAGAAAAAATTGTTCTTATTAATGGAGGTTCCTTTTAATGTATAAAAATACCTAAATAGTATTTAGGTATACCTGGCTCCACCTCTAAAGGACATGGAGCCAGGCTCTTTATAGTGGCACCCAGTGACAAAACCAGAGATAATGGGTACAAACAAAACCACCAAAGATTCATTTTGAATGTCAGAAAATATTTTTTCTTGTGAGGGTGATGGAGCCCTGGCACAGGTTGCTAAGGGAAGTTGCTGAGTCTCTAGCATTGGAGATATTCAAAAGCCACCTGGACATAGTCCTTGGCAACCATCTCTATGTGGCCCTGCTTCAGCAGGGTATTAGACCAGATGTCTTCTAGAGGTCCTTTCCAACCTCAACCATTCTGTGATTTTAAGCTAGATAGCCTACAAAATCCAAACTTAGGCAGATGTTTATTAAATTGAGAAGACAGAAATTATAAATATGAGAATCCGTGTTTTATTCTGCTTTGCTGCTGTGTTTGTAAGATACATTGTGTCTCTGCATCTTGAAGAAAAAATTAATTATTGTAATGCTTAAGCATAAAAACCACTTAATAAAGGTTTTGGTTGCTGTTCTTTTTCCTGGACCACTAGCTCCAGGGAGGAAAAGGTGCACCTCCAGGAGTAACAAACATCAGGCTCTTGTGAACACCACATATCAGGCCCTGCTGTCATGTTCCGTGAAACAAGCAGCCCCCTAAGGGAAGAGGTTGGTGTGTGGCTCCATCCCTGACAGATTAAATCCTTGGAATGCTTATTATTTGGGGGTGCAATTTAAAGTAGCCTGGAAGCCTACTGGCTTAAGTGTTTAATAATAAAAATGATTAAGTTTTTGTTGAGAGTGAAGGATGCAGCCTACCTCTGAACTCAGCTGTCTGGGTGCTCACCTTCCAGGTAGGTTCTCATCTCCAATACGTGCTTTGTCATTGTGGTCTTGATATCCATAACTGTTCTCTAAAGCACCTGAAAATCAAAACATTTTGTCTGGCTTTTCCGCATATAGAAAGCTCACTGACCCAAACAGCTTCCTTTTCCCCTCAGGTTCTCATTTTCACAAGAAAATCTGTAGAGCCTTTCTTCAAGCCGTCACCTCCAGAGTTTTTCAGCTGGCAACTCACCCATAACCATTTGGCATCTAAGATTGTGTGTGCCTGAGGGGTTAAAGGATTGGCCTCTGACCTCCCCTTTTTCATCTGGCTTATGTGATCACAGTGTCAACATGACTTACCCATATATACTTGCTAGCCCAAACAACGAAGACACTTTTTACTAGCATAGCATGTGCTGCAGTTTTGACTTGTTTAGTTGTTCTTAAGAAGTGGATGATAAAACCAAAACTGAAGTTTCCCATTAGCTTTAAGCTGAAATCTTTCGAGAAGGGGAAGTTGAAGGATAATAGTCTAATACAGGGATATCTGGATTGCACAGAGAGGTGAAGTAATTCAATGCTGAGTATCAGAGTGTAGTAGTTTTTGTAATTGAATATATAATTTGTAAGTCTACTTGTATTTTTTTTTTCAAGTAGACTACATGGCTTTGAATCCATCCAGACCATGCAGCAGTGGAATAGGTTGAGTGATTGTCAATCAGCTGGTATTGCCCTCCCAATTTTTTTGTATTACACGCAGCCTAGATAGTTTTGTATGACCAGACAATGCAATAATTTACTCTAATACTCTTGCCTTTTTTTTTTTTTTTTTTTTTTGTGAGATTGGCCTTAATAAACACCTGCAGACAAAGAGTCTGCAGGAGTTGCATTTTCTGCCCTTGGGAGCCACAGCTTGCTTGTTATAGCTGTTTGCCATCCCCAGTTTGACTGCTGCAGCCCTGTTCTCTGTGATTGCCTCTCTGTGTGAGGTACAGTGTTATTTTTGGATTGTAGAGTACACAGATTTACATATGGAAAGTGTTATTTTTTTGAGCCATGAGGCAAAATATTAACCCTCTGGAAGAAGTCAGCAGAGCTCTATGCATCCCACATAGTGGTCCTTTTTTATCTGTTACTTTGCTGTTATTACATCTTTCAAGGTGAGTGAAGACCAGATCTGCTAGGTGATTGCTGTTTATTCCTGAATGCACATCACATTTAATGTGTTTTGAGGTTAACCTCTGGCAGGTTAGATAACTATTTGCTATGAATCCCCATTCTGTCTGGCAGTTAATTTTCTGCATCCTGGTATAAGGATTTTCAGGATGATGCTTACAGTCATGCAGTTTAGTTTTACATCGTGAGAAGCAGGGAGTTGGACTCCATGATTCCTTTGAGTCCTTTCTAACTTGACATACTGTGTGATTCTCTGGCTCCGTTACTTAACAAAGGTGAAAATAAAATTCTCTCTTCTGTTTCTTGCTGGTTTTTTTCCCCTTCTGCAGATTATGGGACATAATCAAGTGGACAGCTTACATGGTGAAAATGCATTCTACTTCAATGAAGCTGTAGTGTGTGTGTCTCTAAGAAGAATCAACAGATCAAATTCTTCTCTCGTTTATGAGGATGGTGTGTATGGGATGAATATCTCAAATTCTGATGTAGCAGAGACTAGTGAAAATCAGGTGGACCTCGAAATGGACACTTCTTGTCAGCCAGCATTAACTAGTGCACTGTGGAAATCCACTAGTCCTTACCAGCAGATGTCTTTTTCCTACAAAAGCAACAACGATTCATTTAATGATGGTAATTAATACTTTATTTAATTAAGTAGTAGTACAGGCAGTTTCCCCCCCTCTGGCTGAACACTCCTAGGAACAAAGACAGCTTGGCAATAGTGGAAACAAGATATTTTGATAAAATAGTCGCATGTTTCTTTGCAAGATTTTTGATGTTAGGTGAGAAAATCAGCAGAACAGAAATACAGAAAATTACTGAAAACACCCAAAAACCTCATTTTTGTGTCTGCATAATAGTATTCAGAATGTGTTTTTTTCTCAGTTTTTTTCCCAAAGCTTTTTAGGAGCAGAAATCACTCTTCTTCAAGTGCATTTTTTTGATTGTTTGAGAACATATGTGCATTACTTGAGGATTTCTGGTTAGAATAACTTTTGATTTCCTGTCTTAGAATGATAATCTGTGTTCAAACACCCTTTTCTTTCTTTACTGAGGAATGAAAATATCTTGAAAGGTCTGTGGACAGACAATTGTATTACTTCTAAGGAATAATGTAATCTTTGAAATAAGTTACATCAGTAACTCTTACTGCATGACCTTTCTTTATTCTTTCATTTTACCAGTACCCCCAGAGATATGTAGACTGCATGGTAGTTGCTGATGGTGGCTACCAAAATGAGTAGAAGAAGCTGCCTATCTGAGCACTGCATGCACTGAAAATTCCTTGAGGGTCTTAAAAACTTATGAGAAACTCTAAACTGGTTTATTTCTCATTTTGCACAATATTAGTTTTGATCTAATTTATTTCATTAATGTGAGTAGCAGACCAGGATGTAAAGACACAACAGTAAAATTCTTGGGAGCCAAGGTGCACTTTTAGTGTAATAGATTAAATTATTTGGTGGGGTTTTCTCCACAGTTGTGAAATTCAGGAGACGTGGCATATCAATGCTGCAGCAGTACCTGAGCTCCCATTTTTCTGCAGTTGGCAGTACAGAATAGCTTCTGTTCTCACACCAGCTTCATGCAGGTCAGGTCGTGGCAAAGACCAGTGTGCAGCAGAATTAGGAATTGAAAACATACACAGGTACAATTGTTAATTGTTTACATCCGTGATTAAGGAACTTGCTCCTTAGTACTCCTTGTAATGTATTAAACAGACATCCAGTACAGCCTTACTAGTCTTTGGTATGTGGACTGCCAAAACAACATGTTATAATCAAAGGCAGGGCAGGCTAGTCACATCACCACAATCAGCAAACCAAGCTGATTAGTAAAAGAGATTAATATTTCTAAAAATGCCTAAATAAGTAGCCTGGTGAAACTTGTTCTTGTTTGGCTGCAGCTGTCATTTTAATTAGTGCAAATTTGAAAAGGAGCACATATGTGGGTTTAAACCTCTCAAAAGGCTTACCCTGCACTGGCAAACATACAGATAACAACTAACCAGGATACTTTCTGTTGAGCCCACATGAGAGCATCTTTTTAAATTTAATTGGCTTGTACCAGTTAAATTGCACTGATTCTAAGATAAGCTGGTGGAGCGTCTGTGTCTCAAGACACAATGGACCAGCTTTGTGTTCAGCTGTTGTCAATGTGTAGACATCCTTCTCTTGCACCAAAGCAGTTCCAGTACTCTTGGGGACAAGCTCTGGCTACAGATCCCACCCAAGAGGCCAATATAAGTCTCTCTGACCAAGCTGTGTTGGCAAAATGTTCAGTTACTGCCCTGGTGGTGCTACAAGACACTTTATGCAAGGAGTGAAGCAAATCCTTGCAGCATTCTTATGGTTCAGATGATGCTGTGAAGCCTACCACTGCATTGCTGGAGCAGGCAGGGCTGGAAACCTCCCCCCCAGAGAGATGTGACATCACATTCCATAGCTGCATTTGTAATTGAGAAAGTGACAAGAATTTTATGCTCTGAACATGCAGTGCATGAGTCTGCATGATTAAGACTTGCTTCTGTCTTGCATCAGGACCACTGTACAGGGAGAGTCTGGGGAATGAGAAGAGTGCTGAATTTCCACAAGGGACTATGCACATGGAAATTATGCAAATCTCTTGTTCCTAAGCAAAGTCAATCAAATTGAACAATACAAACATTTCATACTAAGAAACTGATTTTCTTATTCTTGAGTATTTTTGGTCATGTTTTCTTCCCCAGAGAGTTTAGCAAATTTCAGGAAATTTCCAACCTTGTGCCTCAGCTTTCTGACACCTCTGCAGGATATAGTCAGTTCCAATCACTTTGAAGGAAAAGCAACTTAAGTGCAATGAGGGAAAGAACTTAAAAGTTAGCTGAAATCTTCAATATTTTCATGTAGATGACTGTCTCATGGCATTTTCTCATGTTTCCATGTGTTTTCCAGCTAGCTTTGTTTATAAAATCTCATAATCATCTTTAAAAAAATTATTAAATAATTTGTCAACATAGAAAAAAAAAAGAAACAAATACTGAACATGGTTTACTGCTTATAGCCATGCACCACATACATACATGTCCAGACCTAATATATGATTTAAGTTTTGTATGTACACAAAAGAAATTTCTTGGGTTTGATTAACTTTCACAGAAATATTAGGCACTTTGTACAAAGTCTGCTCTGTCAATAAAACCCACTTAAATTATTTAAAGGGAAGCACCATCTAAACTCCTTTCCAAGGAGTTAATCACATTGCATTCTACCATATGTTAAGTACTATTCAATTAAGCTTCATAAATATACAGAAATGGAAATGGCTACATTACTGTAGTGCACAATTTTATATTCATATTTCCTAAGGTAAGACATAGGTCTCTTCACATAGCTAACACCACGATTATATATCATTGTTCTATGTGTATGGGAGGGAACTTCAGTAAAGACCTTCAGGCAAGTTCCCACTGAACTGAAACTGGCATAAGTCACCTCGCTAGAAAAGGTGTGTCAGTCAACGGGAGGAAAATATCATTGAAAGAAAAATGTGTTAATGCTTTACAGGAATGGTTATGAAATTATCTGCATGAAAGAAGCAAGTACTTCGGCTAATTAGGAAGGAGGGGAAGTATAGGTTTTGTGTCAGACTAGACTGAGAATTGAATAAATTAGTCTTGCATTTAATTGACATGTCAGGTTAACTAGTCAAAGTGATGCCTGAGGATTTACCTATGGATTCACCTCTTTGATTTCAGGAATCAGGGCAATTTGAATTCTTCTAAGCTTTGAAGTGAACCGCATTGTTTGCTGCTGCTACCTTAACTTCATTCTTTGAGACATTGTAGCTACAGAATTAGAATTGAAAAGTGATAGATCTGGAAAGCTGCTGAAACTTGAATGTGGGAAGGTTTTACCTCAGACATTTAGTATGAAGGATCTATATATGTGACAAAGTGAAAAACAGATTGAATCTTTATGGGGAACATAGAAAAACCAGTGATTTTCATGAACAGCCAAATGCAAGGAGCAAAAAGAGGACTCTATTTGACTAATGTGATTTACATTTTTTTTAAAGGACAGAAATTTTTACATATATGAGTATAAACAAATGAGACAGTTTGATTTTGGAAAAAGAATTTATTTATAGTGGCTTTCATCAAAATAAGTGGTTTCTGGAGATGTAGAATATTTAATTTGCAAGAGAAAAAGCAAAGATTCCAGAAACAATGTGTCATATCCTATCACTGTATGGTTTATATGAAATTTCCTTCCTATTCCCTAAGGCAGATTATGATAATAGTGATTACTCTGTTAAACCTATTCTTAAAACTGTGTATCAGATTAATTTGCTTTGGTTCCCATTGTTAATTTAGATGGCATTTAGAACATTGCATTTTTGTCTGTGCTGGTTTCAGCTGGGGTAGAGCTAATTTTCTTCTCAGTGGCTGCTATGGGGCTGTGTTTTGGATTTGTGCTGAAACAGAGTTGACAATATAGAGATGTTTTTGTTATTTCTGAGCAGAGCTTGCACAGAGCCAAGGCCTTTTCTGCTTTTGGTACTGCCACACTGGGGAGGGGACTGGGGGTGCTTGGCAGGATGGGAGGAGACAGAGCCAGGACAGGTCACCCAAACTGACCAAAGGGATATTCCAGACCATGTGGCACCAAGATCTGTGTATAGAAGAGGAAAGAAAGAAGGAGGGGGAACGAAGCAGGAAAGGAAGGGACATTTGTGGTGATGTCATTTGTCCAAGTAACCACATAAGCTGAGCATGATGGGGCCCAGCTCTCCTGGAGATGGTTGAACACCTGCCTGCTCATGGGAAGCACTGAATTAATTCCTTGGTTTGTTTTGCTTGTGTGCCCAGCCTTTGCTTTCCCTATTAAACAGTCTTTTTCTTAGCCCATGAGTTCTCCAGCTTTTACCCTTCTGATCCTCTCCTTTTGGTCGGAGAGGGCCGTGTGGGGTTTAGTTTCTGGCTGGGGGGAAACCACCACTAAGGCTACCTTAGCTAATAAAAGTTCTGGCCTAAAGACATTGCGTAAAAGTATCTGCTCTATGTTTGCATCAGGGAGCTTGAGAATAATAGGTCTGGGTCTTTTCTCATATTTATGTTAAGGTGAATTTGTTGCAGTCAGGAGAGATATACAATGTAAAACTGATGCAAGTGTGATAAAAAAAAAGGTGAAATATGCTTTGCACTATAGTGTTAAAAAGCCACCTGAAGTGGTACAGGCTCTTTGCCTATGCTTCCAACTCAACACAGGCTTTTGGCAAGGAGGAAATTTCAGTAACTCAGGGCCTTATTCAGATAGCATAGCTGCTGCTGCCAGTGCTGGAGGTGGCTGATGGGATCTGCTGATGAGGACTTAATTGAGTAAGATTGCTTTTATCACATGGAATCTGGTAAATAATGATTAGCAACACCACCCAAAAAGTCACCACAGTTCTGCATATGTAATCATTGTGAGTTAATTTGTATATTGTTGTTGCTGAAAGAACTCATTCTGAGTACATTTGGTTTTTCTGACCTGGAATGTAAGTATCTCATACAGCACACACTTCAAAACAGCATCCTTTGGAGTCAGTGGCAGGCCAGCCCCATACCACCTGCAGAATTGCATATGAAGATATGTTTCAAACTTTTTTTTTTTTCTGGTATGTCTAATAATATTTTTAATAGTGCCATTTTTTTTTTCACTGTCCCATAGTGGCCAAATTCTTTCTGATTTTCTTTCACTTGGAAAGAGGGATATTTTTAAAAAGCAAAGGATGATATGACCCATGGAACTCTCAGTTTGTCAGGGAGCCTCCTGAGCAGGTGGGATATTTTGAGCTACTTTAATTTTTTGTCTTTTTTAACTGAGTAAAGAGTAAGATGCCATATTGAGAACAATTCTGAATTGATTTTTCTGTGTTCAACATATCCCTACTACTGTAAGTGTGGATGGCTACACAGGTGAGCGCAGAGCCCATTCAGTGCTCAGTGTAAGTATACTGAGAATAAAATTAAATGGAAATATATAAAAATATGAAGCTGAGTAACATCAGCATCAGCATCTTCCAAGTTCAAAATCTCATTGATATATTAGAACACTTAAGCTGTTAGTTTTGACTCTGCAACAGACATCAGCAAATTTTCCTCTTCTCCATACCACAAAACTGATCTTCATGCTCTGCTGGAGGATTTCTGTGTCTCTGAGATACTTGGAGGAAATGAATCAGAGAGGAAGTATTTTTTTTCCCTCTAGGGAATAACACTGCTGTTTGTTTAAAGCAAATGGCAAAAGGGATTAAATCACATGGCATTGCGATACCAAAGTGAAAAATATGTCATTATGTGTCACCTGCAATTAGTGCATTTCAAGTAACACTTGCTTTTCACTTCTGCAGCAGTCAGATTTTGTTGTTCTGTTACTGATTTTCTCATGTCAAAACACTTTTCTCATTTCTTAAAATAACCACAGTAGATGCAGTATTATAATATAACCCTTTAATTAAGGCAGATAAAGATATTCTGGTTTTATTTTGTACATTAATGTAAGTAATGACTATCCTGTGTAATGCCTGTCTGATTTTATTCTTTCTATTCTCTTCTCCTTTAGAATTTATTTATTTGTGGAGGGAAGTTTAAAATCTTGCAAATCTTTGACGTTTTGAATGGAGTAAAAAAGATTGCCTGACCGTGTCTTTTGAGGTACCACTGATGTTAGTGTAAATCTGCACACCACATTCAGGTTTTCACTGACTTCAGACTTATTAAATAGCAACAGGATGGTGGCTGAATCTTTCTCATTTTTCTCACACTTATGGTTCCACCAACTTCAGTGTGGTGGTTTGTGGAGTCAGTGGAATTAGTGGCATCAATGAAATTGGAATTGTGTGGATGATCCCCTGTATCTGCAGATTTAGTCTTTACTTAGTTTGTGTTTTTACCAGTAGGTAGAGGTTTCAGGAAAGTAGAAGGATGAAAGGAGAACATTTCAAAGCAGAAAACCATGTGCAGAGGGATTATAGCCAGACAACTGGTTTATAGTGAGCTGGATCCTGACCTCCAGCTCAGGGATGTACAGAGAAGTGATTTGGATAGCAAGTCTTCAGGGAAAGAGGTGATCTGTCAGGAAAAGGGCCACAAAACAACAGTCTTGCCGGTTGTTAGATGTCAAGAAGATTCTTTAGGAGGTCTTTGTTTTCCTTGGGAAATGCTCTCTATGAGTGGAGACCTGGCTGCAGTGTCCTGCTTTAGTACATTCAAATATTTTGTATGTATTTTGTAATGAAGTTAGAGCCTCAAATAGATGCACTAGTGTAAATAAATAATTCATTCTAATAGCTGAGAGAAGCTGTTTATGGATGATCAAATTTTGCAAGATACTGAGTATGGAAACGCACCCTGTAAAACCATGTAGCTGAATCACCAAGTGTATCTGTCTGCTTATTTTGAAAAGTACAATCTAATTTTATTTATTTAGTATAATACTTTACATATTCCAAGAAATGGCCTGTAGCATGCTGTACAAAAATAATGAAGTGTTAGTAACATGAAACCTCCTCAGCATCATCTGCTGTTAAATATTTATAAGGACACTGGGAAGATTGTCTGTCTTTTGCTGGTATTCATCACAGGGGCACCCAACTGCCTTCCACTAAATTTCATTGACTGTCACCAAACTGGTAGAGGAGATTTTATGGAGTATCTTGTTACCCATTGCCAGATGCTGTAGAAAATTTGGTTTTTAGTGGGGCAGTAAAGAGGAGGAACCTTGGTGCTCGTATGGAAGTTGTTTATAGTTTAATCAAATGGGAAAACTTCAAGCAATCACCTGCTGAGGTTCCTTGAGGGATCCTTGAATTTTGATGTAGAACTGGGACATAAATTATAAAAAAAAATAGATACGATTTTTCTGTATTTGCTTAGGATCTGTTGTAGAAAAATCAAAGCCATGTAATTTAAAAGTCACTGAATGTATTCCATGATAAAGAACACAGGAAAGACAGGGAAAGAAGGGTATTTGGCAGGGATATTTTTTTTCCTCTTTATTAATTGAACTTGAAAATATAAAGGTAATTGTTGCTGACCAAAAAACTGCAGGGAAGCTGTCTTCTGTGCAGAGCAACTTGCCATTGAAGCACAATGCCACTGGGGAGGGGATGAAGGTCTGAGGACGGCTCCTGCATTAAACAAACACAGGCAGCTGAGAGCTGAAATGAAATTGAACACAAGCAGGTGTTTTAAAACTTGTAGTACAGGTGAGGTAGAAGGAGAAGACAATGAATGTGGGCTTAAGTGTAAGACCAGTGCTGCTCATACAAGGGAGAAGTGGGAGCAGAAGTGAGGAAAGTAGATCCAAGTGCTCTCCATGCACTCATGGGATGGACACACATGCTTATTTGATAATTGTGGGGTTTTATGGCTCTGATGTACAATCTTTCCTTCTTATGCAAACTGTTTTCACAGCAGTTGCACATTCACAGAGCTTTTAGCAAACAGTTAAAAAGGGCATTTATTTCAAAATATTCAATCACACTGAAAATTCCTATGCTTACAATGCAAAATATGGGGAATTTGCAACTTTTCCAGTTTTTCTTGATTTTTTTTCAAGGACTCCAAGAAGAAAACATGAGCGCATATACTTCCTGCCAAAAATGAATAAAAATGGCAGTGCTAATACTCAATACACAATCAAAAATTAGTGAGTATTTCCCTCAGTTTTGACCTTGGGAGAGAACAAGTATCTCTGTGACTATAGATACGAAGCTTCTCTCAGATGCTCACTCATGTGGTTGTGCTTGTATTTTTTGCTGTATTAATCAAAAACAGCAGCCTTTATTAAAGGGTAAGATTAGCATGTAATTGATTTGAAACAGGTGCTTTGCCTGATTTTTTTCTTCTGCAGCAATTCTGTATATTGACTTAGTGCTCTTCTGCTGGTCTCTTTGAGTTTTGATCTCATCAGCTTTCATGAGTAAGAAGTGGTGGATCTGGTCTGTTGGGAAATTACCCTATAAAACCAAAGTGCTTAGGAGGAGACTTGAGTGTTTTATAAATTACCTCACCTTTTGGCTTTTGTAAGAGAGCTGTGCCCTTCTGCTACTCAAGAAAATGTTTGGCAAAGTCCAGAGCACACTTCTTTATATTGCACCTGAAAGACTGGCCAAACTCTGGGGACTAAATTGACTTTTTGCCAAGGTCTTTGATTTCATGTTTATTTCAAAGTGAAAAAACCCCAACAAAACAACCTGCAACCAAAGAGCATCCATAAAATGAGGCAGAGTTAATCAACACTCTAACATCTGTCTGTGGTAACAGCTCAAAAGAGGAGTTTTGATGTGTAAATGTCCCCTTTTGTTTCAAAGGGAATGACTTCATGTTCCAGAGACTGTTTTTTCAGGGTTAATGCTAGCCGTTTCTCTTTTTTCAGGAGGGAGGGAGATAAAGCCTCACTGCAGTGTTTTATCTTCAGGGTGCATATTGGGACAGTGGGTGAGGGAAGCGTGGGGATGTGCTGGCAGGCAGCAGAAAGGGGAGCTGGTCCATTGTCCCTTGAGTCCTTGGTAGCTGTTTGTGTCTGTAACTTTATGGGGTTTCTGTTTCTCCATTAAACATTAAAGCAGGAGCGTTCCCGACTGATGGCAGTTTGTTTTGACTTCAGCCTGCTGGCCAAATGACCTCAGCAGATGATGGGCTAGGAGGAAATGGTTGCAGCCCACTTCGTTTACACCCGCTCTGGACAGCTGAAAGAGGAGGCTGTGGGGGTTTTCAGTGTTTCCCCAGCACTGTTGTCAGTGGGCAGAGGAGCTGCTGCTCTGTGTGGGTGTGCTGCTGCCCTGGGTGGGGCAGTGGCCCTGGGGCGGCAGCTGGTCACGTTCCTTATGATCCTGTGTAGGAAGAGTGTTCTTGGGGTTTTATGGTTCTTTCCTCTTGATCATTTGAGTGCAGCTGTGTTTAATGAGCTGGAAAAGAAGTAGGTCAATAAAACATGTGTTCGTTGTTAGCAGAATACCTGTTGGACCGCGTGTTTGTCTGTAATTGACCATCTAAAGCTTCAAAGCTTAGCACAAAGACAATTTAATAGGGAATTCATACTTAAATAAATTAATAATAAGCAGAAGCAGACAGCTGTCAGGCAGTCTGCCATCCCAAGGTGAGACTGTGGGTATTTAATGCACAGACAAATTATGATTTCAAGTCAGACATATTTTTAAGTGTCTCTTATTGATATGCAGTAGAAAAACAGCATGCCAAAAATAGTTTAGAACCTGTGTGCTTTAAAAACCAATGCAACTCAAAACATAGCCATGTAACTAGGTTAAAATTTTAATCAACCTAATCAATTTTAATCAGCATGCTATGAATTTGATAGTGTCAAAGTGACACTATCAGTATTTGAGCTTGTGTTAGTTTTAAAAGATTTTCTTCAGTAAACACCAGTGTTAGAAGTAGTATGTTTACTGGGCCTTAATAAAAGAAAAATTACTGCATCATCACATTACTCCAAAATCTGGAGTATGAGTTGGAACTTTATGATAAATGTCATTTTTGTGAAATAAATATGTATTTTGTGTTTCTTGTGCCAAGAATTAGTTCCAAATTGTCTAGACGGAACTTCTCTGAAGACTTATGAGGCAAAACCTGAAAACGGAACTGCATTACCTAAGCCAGCAACTACACAAAGAGTAGAAACATGCAGAATAATGGTAATCCCAGTAATTTTACTATGATAAAAAATGCAGCATACAGATGTAGAGAAGAGTAATGTTGCAGACCTTTTTCCTCATAGACTTTGAATTCTGTCTGTCTTGTAACAAAAAATGGACCAAAAGTTGCTAAGACAAATTAATGTAGGATCCCTTCTGAAAGAATTCCTCATCTGCTTTTTGTGGAAAGATTTCTTACTTATGAAGGTGCTTGTTTGCTTAAGAAATACAGTGGCTACTTTTTCACAGGCTTGTCTGGTCAAAAGTAAATAACAGCACTACAATTCCCAGGCCGATTTTCTTGTCTTATTCAGTCAGCTGGGAAATGGATTAGGCTCCTCTTTCCTTGGTAGCTTTAGGGTCAAAATATTTTTTTCCCAGTGCTTTTTTGAGATGCAATGCCAAATTCAGTTCCTGCGGTGAAATCAGCTTTATTGAGCTGTGAAGGGCCTGGTTTGTTGATGGTATGTGGGATTTCAACTGTCAGTGAATCTGATGGGAATTGTCCTCAGATCATCAAGGCTCACACATAACTTTTCTATAGCAAGTGTTCTGTTCTGAACTGGTAGCAGCAGTATCTTTGTTGTTTCAGGGTGATGCCATGGTGTTCCTGGTGCCCAGTACCACTGCTTGGTGTGCCCTTTCTTCTGCCAGCTTTAAAACAACCTGCAGTATGGAAAATCCATTGCAATTTGGGAAAGTCTTAGTAGGCATTTAAAAAAAACAATCAAAACTGGTCATGGTGCCTTTCATGGTGAGGAAAGGGAGAGAGGCTGAGGTGTTTGGAGTTCCTGGGGGAATAGGCTGTCTGTTGCTAATGAAGACCACTGGGAGCATCATTAGAGACAAAGATCTACCGTGGGATTTGCCAGTGGGTTTTTCAGTGGATCCCATGGGAGTTAGGCTGCCATTTGCTGTTGAACTGTGGTGGCAAATGAGAGCCTGTTACCCTTGAATTCCTTTGAATACCCCAGACCCGGTGGATTTAGCACTGGTTGTTAGGTGTCTGCTTGTGCTTTGCATTATGCATGAGTGCCGGTGTGGGGATTAAATAGAGCAGCTCTGCCATTTCAAATAGCTGTGGCCTGAAGCTGATGTGTCAGCTGTCAGTCCAAATGAACTAGGTACCCGTTGTTATAAGTACATGTAAAACCAAAATCTAACTCTATTTATTATTTCAGAAGGTTAGTGTTTTTGTGACTCTTCAACGTATTTGTTGCTAAAAGTGGAATAAATCGCTCTTCATTTAATGCAGTTTTATTTTGTAAAGAGGGCCAATGTGACAGATCTCAGAGAGTCACAGCAAGATAATTGTCTACAAAATCTGTGTGGTGTTTTCCTTCTACCTCCCCCCCCACTTTTTTTTCCACTTTTTTCTTCCCTTTTTTTTTTTTTCCCTTCCTTTTCAGAAATGACTAAGAAATAAAAAAGTAAGCAGCCTGGCCTGACCTCGGAGGTAACCCAGCTTTGAGGAGGAGTTTGAATTCAAGGCCTTCTGAGAGCCCTTCCAACTTGAATTATCCTGTGAAGCTGTGAAACCAGGGTCAGAGCTGAAAGAGGAACACTAAGGGCTTGCTATTGAAAACACAGAGACTTGAGAGGTGTTTTGCTTGAAGTGTTTCTTAGTACCCTGGTTCTCCTCTCCTTCCCATATTCTTCACTGTGTGTGCTCTAGCCTTAACATCAAGAGCTCTGATCCTGGGGGAGGGAGAAGAGGGGTGAAGGGGGTGAAGGAGAAAATTTGTGGCATTTATTTGATGTGGAAGTGCTTACATCCTATGACAACAGACAGGAGGTGAGAATCAGTGTGACTAATGAGTTGTTTACTTGGCTTTTGTATCCCCCGCCCCCCAGGTATATGGGCTGTGTTTCTTTTTATATGTATTGATTTCAGATTCCTGCAAATACCATTCCTTTGTCCTTCATCTTGTCAGCAGTTTGTGAGATACTACTAATCCTGTCTCTTAGTGCTGTAGAAAAGGTAGGGGAGTTAGGATGCAGATTGCTACTTGTTTTTGCTTTCTTTTCCTGTACAACAGTACCATGCTTTTATCCAGGAGCTGTTGTTTCTTAGAGTTGGGACCCAGACCCTGGTTGGAAAACTGCGATCCCCTTATAAACTCCCTTGAGAACTGATCACACATACAACAGGCTTGCCATCTGCCATTGTTTTTATACTGAGGTGGTCTAAAAAAGTATGGAAAGAGTAGAGTGCCTCCCTGAAGTTTGT
The DNA here is from genome assembly GCA_003676055.1 of Chloebia gouldiae. Lineage (NCBI taxonomy): Eukaryota > Metazoa > Chordata > Aves > Passeriformes > Passeridae > Chloebia > Chloebia gouldiae. Next base: position 1,802,661 of record QUSF01000011.1, on the reverse strand, counting down.
TGATGCTTATCCTCATGGTACCAGACCTAAACCCAAGGAAAATGGGGGGAAAATAGAATTTGTTTTTAGTGTTGAATTTAACAGTATCTGTGTGAAAGAGACAATTTGTGATTTGATCCAGAATTTGTTAGAAACAGCCTCTAACTACTTTTGCAAAAATTGGTGGGGAAGACTGCTGGGAATGCCTGGGGTTTCTTTAGCTGAGATGAAAAGGAGTAAAAGCTGTACTTCAGGAGTATTTAATACCGAGGTGTGGCACAGGCTACAGGTCCCAAAAAGGCTGAAGTGCTATCACAGATTACCTAATATTTGGTCACCAGTCGCAAGCATACCTTTTTTGCCTATGGTGTTTGACCAGCCTATCTTTGAAAGAGTGCATTTCTCTGGTCTGCTGTTCACTTTTACCTAGGATATATATGGTGCAGTTGCGGATCTGGCTTGTTCTTAAGGAAGGACTTACCTGGAATATTGTAGGAGAAACATATTTTATGTGAGAAACAGGTAAAGGGGGGTTTCACTTTGCACATAAATTCTGGGGTCCAGGGTACAGAGAGATGCTGACAGCTCTTGGCTGGTGCAGAAGTGGGAGGGAGCAGAAAGCTGTGTCAAAAGTAGACTGTGGAAGGATCTGGGCTACAGCTCAGTTTTGTTAAAGCTTTGGAAATAGGGAGTATTTTCTGCATTTATCTAACTATGAAAGAAAAATAGTGTAAATGAGCAAGTGGATGGCTATGGCCAGGTAGAGTCCTCTCCATGAGGGTGTGGGAGCACGGCAGCAGGCAGAGCCCAGCCCGGACAGCAAGGGTGTGGGCAGGGGCTGTACCCCAGCTTTTGCCGGGTGCTGGTGAAGTGGTGCTGGTCTGGCGGGCGCGCTGTGGAGCCAAACACAGCCTGCCAGAGAGAGCATCTGTTGGGTGCTTGGAGGAGAGCAGAAAAAAGGGTAAGTAAATGCCGATTTTAAACAAAAGGAATAACTCAGAACTCATTTTATAGCTGATGTTGACAGGTGAATTACAATCACATTGAAGGAAGCTCATAAAAGGCCACCGGGCTGTATGTGCCTGACTTTTGATCCATAGTGAATTCTGACGTTTTTCTCAGTGCAGCAGAGAATGGGCCTGGAGAGGGACTGGGGAGTTTCTATGGGTGCCCCAGCTGCCAGGGGATCATGGGAGAGCTTCTTGAGTGTTGCTTTCTGATAGCAGCCCCTTTGCCTTGCTGTCTACACAAACAATCAGTTTGTTTTCCTTTTTTATTTTCATTAAGCATCCTCAGCTCTCAGAGTTCTTTAGTAGACAGCAGTTGATGCTTTCAAGTCTGGTTTCAGAAGTGTCCTCTTTGTTTTGGGAGAGCATTTCAAGAGGAAGATTTCTCCCACCTTTCTCCTGCTTGGTGACACGGGCAACTCCATTTCCCCATGCTATACCAGAGAGCTCAGGGAAGGCTTCTTGGCTGCTGTTACTGTTCTACATTACAACAACCAAAGCTGACTGGCAATTCAGTCCACTTTTCCCAGTCTCCCTTCACCTGAAACTGTTTTTACCATTTCTAGCACTTCTTCCACACTTTACATGCATCTACCCTTGGGGCACATCGTGCCTGTGATGCCAGCTGGTCTGCTGGCTCAGCTGCTGCCAGCATGGCACTGGGCAGAGAGACAGCAGCCACCCTCCCCAATGGCAGGCTGAGTGTGTTGGCCTTGGGGACACATTGTGCTTTTATGAGGCAGAGTCTGTGTTGAGTGCCACCTGAAGTGCATCCAAAACCAGCCCCTTCCCTCCTCAGTTGGATTAAGCACAATCCCTTCCAGCCTAAAGCCACTTGGCACCCCAGCAGCAGCTGTGCTCTTACCTCCTGGGTGCTCTCCTGCTCTTCAGGTTTCCCATATGCAATGTATTTAGGGAAAAAAAAAAAAAAAGAAAAGAAGCTGAAGTAGTGATAAATAATTTATTTTGATAGTGACAGGATCTGATTTGTTTTTCCAGAATGCTGACAGTTTCCACTGCTCAGCTCTGCTGCTTGTAGTTATAACAGTTAATGAGAAATTATTTGGAAACAGCTACTGTTTTAATTGGTGAAGCAATTACTGTTTAGTTTTGACGGTGGAACATAATTGCATGTAAGGTGTTTATTTTCTGTGTATTTTCAAATTTGTAATTAGGCTTCTCAAATTATGTACTTCATAAACTTTGGAAACAGATCTTTCAAATAAGTATTTACTCTCTGGTATTCTTATGTAGATAACTTGGGTAATGTGAATAGACTCATAGGACTTAAAAGAAATATTAATGTAGGTAAAATTATCTGAAAATGTAAGTGTTTAGAAGGTGAGGAACTTCTACTAGTAGGGCTTTTTTTTTAATAAATAAACCAAATGCATCCAGTTTTTATAAAGACAGGCAGACATAATTTTGCTTTCTTCTTTGGGCTGCAAGTTGCAGTTCTAATACAGCCATCAAAAAAAAATTTAGACATCATCTTCAAAAAAATCAAGCCTGTTTGACTAAATTAGGGAGTCAAGACTTTCTGTGTTATGTATTGCAAATAACACACTTGCAATCAAGACTTACTCTGGATTTTCATCAAGGCTGAAATTTAATCCAATATGGAACAGTAAAAGAAAGACAATTTATGACTAATTTTTGTAACATTCTGTGTCATTCCACTATGACTAAGCTCATTTATAAATACCTTGCCCCTGCCATTGCCTCTGCAGTCTTGGCAGCAAGAATAAGATGCATGTAGTTTATGCTGGGAGCTGCAGCCCCAAAGCCTCTTTGTTCCCCCCAGCTGTGAGAATATCAAAGAGGAGAAGATGCTGAAGGCAGAGGCTGCGATATGATGTGTTCCCACATGCCCACTGCATAATCATCCCACACCCCATGCCAGGAAGCAGTCAGAGAGCCTAGGCTTTTCAGGGTGCCAGCAAGCTTGTTTTGCCTTGAACTCCAGCCTCAGTGAACAAGACTGATGAAAGTCACATATATTTGGGGAATGCCAAATGTGGGCATGTGTCATTATGATTTGCCACCAGTTAAGTGACATGATGTGTAAAAATGCAATAGATCATTCATAGCAGATTTCCATTGCACCTACATGTGAGAAGTAGGGACCAGAGCAAGCATGAAATGTCTCTGCAGCTCTGCATGAGTGATCAAGGCTCAAAGAATCCCAGTTCTTGGTTTGTGTGCTTCTGGCATTACCATGCTCTACAAGGAGTTCAAAGCTCCCTTTCTTTCTACAGAGTCCTTTTTTTGAGAGGGAAGAATGAAAATTTAACCCTCCTGTTGTAATAGAAGAGTTGGTCAGGCTAATACTACAGTGAAAATTATTGCAGCTATTTTTATAAATTACAGCTATTTTTCATCGCTATGCATGAGGATACACATTATTTGTTACACAGCTTGTTTTTATAGTAAAGTGGCTTTGAAGAAATACAGATGTAGAAAAGCCAACTACTGAGATGCAGGTCCTGATGGCCCAAAGTGCTACAAAATGCTGACTAGGGATAAGACCCAACTGTAGCCATGTTGTTTTGGTTTATAAAGTGATATATGGATCATCATAGAAGTGTTCATTGTGGAATGCTGGAAAATAAGTACTTGATTTTTCTACATTTGTGGAAGAAAATTGGAAAGATAATAAGATCCTAGTGAAAAAATGTTCTAGTGTTTAGATGCAAGTTTCTCTCTCTCCATGTCATGCCAAAAAGATAAAGACAGAATAGAGTAGGTAGTTTGAGTCTATAAACACAGATATATTTGGTAGAAAAAGCTGAATGCAAGTGCCAGACATGTAGACTTTGTTCACTTAATTCTTTTACATCCATAAAAGGAAGGCTTACAAAAAAAATTCTGTGTAATAATGAAAACTGTATTAATGTTACAGATGTATTATTACTAACAAAGGTACTGATTATATGCTGTGTGTTTTCCCTGGGCTCAATTCTAACCTCATTTATGTCTTTCCATGATTGTGTGCCTGTTTAGTAAAGTCTGGCCACACATTTATAACTATTATTATTACTTGAATAGATTTCACTAACTTTGGGTAAGGTATCTGTCACCTGTAGTATGATTTGTTCTAGAGTACTGTTTTCCTTTACAGACAGATGCAGCAAACTAGAAAATGGTGCTAATGAAAACATCAGAATTTGCCCTTTTTGATGGCATGGGCATGGCAGAAAATGCATTGTCCTTCTCTTTTGTGTTACAGATCTGAACACATCACAGACCCGAAGTCCCCAGACAAGTGTTCCAGACCAGGGATCCATCCAGTTACCACAGGTAGATGAACTGCTGCTGAACCACCAGCCTGAGAGCCTGGAGGATGCAGAAAGTGGAGCCAGAGTAGAGGAAAAGATTGTTTACCTCTGATAACTTGTTTTCTATTCTCAGTAGCACTTTGGAAAGATAACTGTGTTTGTTTTTCTAAGTTTCTGTAGTTCTCTGTATGACCATCTGGCTGTAAGGATAGTATTTAATAGCAAATGCAAATTTTTCCCTGTGATAAATCTAGCAAGTAAGTTATTTTGAAGCCTTTGTTGTATAATCTTTAATTTATGACATGATTTCAAGTGCTTTGCAAGAATCAGTGAGTAGCAGATGAGACATAACCTTCTGAAATTGTAAAGGTGCCACTAAGGACTGTGAAAGCTAGTCTTGATTTTCGTGAGTCCTCTTCTTACAAGGATGAGCTAAGACATTTGCTACTTGAGATTTCAGAGTGTGTATCACTAACAGTTGTGATATAACATGAAAAGACAGCAATGTAACAATGCTGGCTTGAGTCTTTGTTGAAATGTGCTTAGTTGAAATGTGAAATATACCCTTAGGTCTTGGGTCATTTTCCTTATCTTCTAGCTCAGGAACTGCTCAGAAGGGGATTTTTTTATGGTCTGAGCATAATTGCATAATTGTAAGTGTTTTTTCATGTCCCAAAGCTTATTATCATTTTGATACTACTGCCAATTTCTGTGCAGAGATGCACTAAATCAGTTATTGTATTATGACTGTTTCTCATTTCAGTAAGTGTCCTTACACATTAAAATTTACCAGATGAAACCATCTCACTGGTCAAAAGAAAAAAAAGGGGATAAATAATAGGCTTCGGGTAATTGAACTCTTCTGAACCTCCACTGCTTTCCTGTGCAGATATCAGATAGCTTTCTGCTTTCAGATTCATGGGATTCTCTGTCTTGGGCAGTAAGAAACCCTTTTTGTGCCTTTTTATGCCTTTTTGTCTTTCTGAAAAATTTCTACGCGTCTGTCAAACTAAATAAATGTTCTGTGCATTTCTAGAAAACTGTAAATTTGATTAATTGTGAGATCCTCCAGAGAAATAAAACAAAAAAAAAAAAAAAAAAAAAAGGATCCAGGCCTTGTTTGCACTGAGTTTTGTTGCAGATGAGTGTTGCTGATCCAGGATAGCCAAAGCTATGTATTTCAACTCGCAAAACCATGGACATACCTATCACTGCTTAGCATGGCTGATGGCATTGACAGAGGTGCAGCAGAAACGCAGCTGCACAGCTCCTGAAGGCTCCTGCACAGCTGCCTCACATCTGCCCAGCTCAAGGAGCAGAGGAGCACAGGATTGCTCCCACCCATTTGACTGGGTCACCCCCTGGCTGCCAGTGGTTTCCATTTTACCCTAAGCCTTGTGTTGTGCAACATCTTTTGCAGGGCACAGAGTTTTAGATGTGTGCATTTTTCAGCAAGGACTTCCTGACTGAGAGGGATTCTCTTCCAGGGACTTGGGTGCTTCAGGGGTACCCTAAATCAGAACTTTCTGAGCTGCATCTTATTGGACTCCAGAGTAGTTGTTCACGTTGTCTCTTGGGCAAACAACCGAGCACGATGAGCAGGACGTGATTCTCAGCTCTACTGACTTATGTGCAAATTCCATCAGGGAAAGACTGGGCCTGCAGATGTGGTTTCCAGTCTCTGTGTTCAGCCTCCAAGACTCCTGCTAACCTGACAGCACTTTAAAAGTATGTCTCTTTATAAGAGAAAAAAACCCCTCTTTTAGAATTTCTAGAATTGTTTTATCTTCTTTCCTTTTCACAGTTAGATTAAAATTAAAATGTGGATCCAACTTCTCTTAAGAGCTGGGCAGTAGTGACAGAGAGTCAGCAATGAATTCTGGGCTGCCACCTAAACAGCTTTTTGGCAAATTTCTGAGTAGCTAGACTAATTTCTTGGGATGCTGTATACTCCACGATATGTGCCTTGCCTGGAGTCCCATGGGAAATTGAGAAAAAATGAGCAGTTTTCTCCACAGTTTCTCTGCATTTTATTATGCCTTGGCTGAAACATCTGGTATTGGTTACTGTCAAATCCAAGCTGCTGGATGGATTGCTGCTGTCCCAGTTTGGTGTGGGAATTCCCACGTAAGCGTCTTGCCACCGGGAGAGGAAGAGATGATACTGCTGCTCTCATCAGTTTTAATTGAGGGGCTGGGAGCTGAAAAGTGTCTGGCCCAGATTTCAGTGTTGTGCAAATTCTTTAAGTCCCTTAAAATCAGGCAGCATCGTATTTTGCTCACCTGTGTTTACAGTAAAACTTCTGGCATTTCAGAAAGGCAAAGGCAGGAAACAGGTGGTCTCTAGATTTAGGTATTTTAATTGTAGAAAATGTTTAAAGTATAGGCCAGTATGGCCTTGGCAGGTGCTCTTTATAACAAGATGTATTATGCACCCCTGAACTCTGCCCATTATTTAGGCATTTCTTAATACTTAGCAGAATTTAAACACAGCCCCAGTGAGACTCAGCTATTTTAGCAGTCTGTGTTTTCAGTTATCGCCAGGCATATATTAATGTTGGGTCGTCTTTCTTAATTAGAAAAATATATTCAGAAATTCACTTCACCTTTTTTATATTATTTTGAAGCTGGATTATTTGCAAAGCCTATTGTTTTGCACTCATCCCATATATTGTGTTTTCTTTTTGCTATTATTCTCAAAGTATCTTGCCTCTGAAAACTCAGAATCTAATTTAGTCATTAATTTCAGTGCTTAAATTAAAGGAACAGTTGCTGTACTACAAATATTCATGACACCAGGAGGAGGTTTGGTTTTTTTTTTCTTATTTTACATTTTTTTCTCCATCTTCTAAAAAAGAAGGGATTTCTTTGCTGTAATGCTTTGACTTTTCCAGCATTTTCTCCTTTATGTTGTATGCTAGTAAAGTTGTCATATCAAGCAACTTTAAAAGACTTTTAAGAGAGACTTGAAACAAATCTTTTCTTCAGCAAGTCTACAGTAATGGTAGAGAATAAATTAATGAAGAGCTTGAGCTTACAGTGTGCCAGATCCACGTCTTTGGATTTGTGCATTCAGTCATTCGTAGAATGAGGCCAAAAGGGAGCAAATTCTTCACTTGGATGATGTTTGAGTATTAAGGTAAACAACACACTTAGCTGCATTTCTAAAAGATTTTTCACAAGGGTCATACAAGTTATTTTCAAATTACTAAATTAAATACAGATTAGGCTATCACCAAGACTCTCCAAAGTTTGTTTACTGAAATGATTGAAAAAAACATGTTGATGTTCCATGTAAGGAACACAAATAATTTTACTTAGAGAGGGCTGTTAGCTGCATTTGTTTATATGCCACCCACCTAGTTCAAAAAAGTCAGTAAGATTTTTTGCTGCATCTTAATCAAGTAGGTGCCTATTTTGTAATGTGCCATATTGCAGCTAAAAACATTTTTGCAGTGTGAGTGTTCATTCAAAGAAAAATACATTATGCTTTGGTAGGTGCTCAGGCTGAATTTTGAAAGCAATGAAGATTTGCAGATGAGGCAGTTTTCCTTGTGCATTTGATGACAAAATGGGGAAATAGCATGATTATTGATGACTAATGGGGAATAGTGTTTGGATAACTTCTAATGAATATTCTGTTTGACAATTCCAACCCCAAATCCTTCCCATCCAAAACCTTCACTGTGCCCAGTTTATATTACAGAAGGAGAAACATGTTGTGGAGCATTAGCATACTGAAACAGGCTGGATGTCTGCTTTTACAGAATTGTGGACCTGCAGTTGATTTCTTCCATTTTTCCAAGGCAAATGGATACGTTTGTTGTTTTCTCATCCCTAGTAAAGGTTTGTATGTAGAAGCACTGCAAAAATAACTATGAGTGTTCTTGATACTCTTAATCATAAGGACAGCTACATGTTAACCTCTAGAAAGATTTTTCTGAATTGCTGCAAAATAGTGAGGATGACCTGTGAGGATGGCCTGAATTCAATGGTTTGAATTTTGCAAAAAGGCTCCCTTTGGCAGGCTAATGTCAAAGAGTATTTCATTTCTTCAGTATAAAGGAAAAACCTCTAAAGATAACCTTTGAGGCATTATTCTAAAGTGAGGCTGGCATCAATCCAGCCCTTTGCTCTGAAAAAGTGCATCAGACAGTAATCTACTAGACTTCTATGAGGAGCTCATCAAAGGCTACACAAGGAGCTCATCAAAGCTTCCACATTGTGGAAGAATTTGCAAGGGTGTGAAATGATCCACGTATCTCACCTGGAAATGTCGATGTTTTTCCCTGACATGCAGAGCGGTGTTGGAAGCCGCTCTATGCAGGTCAGTAGTTGGCTCACAAATTTCCAGAGAGCTATGTTTCTTATTTCATGGATCATCTCTGCTGAAGTTTCTTCCTCTTCTCCTCATTCCATCTCAGGCCCAGATCAGGATGTTGCCACCTGGAAAGGTTCTGCCAGAGGGGTGTCTGCAGCGCCCACCAAAATCTGAGTTTGCGTCTTGAAATATTCTGGGTGGAGACCAAGAGAAGAGAAACATGAAAAAGCTGCTCTGGGTGTAGAAAAACCTGGAAGAGTGTTCACTCTAATTAGATGTTTCTAAGCTCCTTTGTGGAACAAGCTTTTTTATTCAGATGGAAAAAACCTCTATTTATCACACTACTATTGATTCCAGTGCCATAGAGAGCAAGTACCCTAGATATACAAAAGGGACAGTGAGACGTAAGTTCAGACAAATAATTTCTCCTGTGGAGGCTTAACAGACCTAAGGGAAATTTCTTATCAGATTTCTGTAAAACTGCCAAGCCATACTACAAGATCTATGCAGAGGCATGAACCTTCTACTCACCCAGATTACCACTACTAACAACAAAGACTGACATCAATTGCATGAACTGAAGACAGCTTGTGAAGGTCAGCATGAGCCCTGGCCTTCCCATGCAAGTGAACAAACAGGATGACTGCATTCCCTGTGTCTAGCTCATTGAAGATGCTCAGGCCAAGCTATGAACCCATTTGTGCTCCTTTTGAGTAGTACAAGAAACATGAGAAATTGGTGCTGTTCCTCGTTAACGTAAGTAATGTCTCATTTGAAATGGAAACTGTCCCCGTTTCCTACATGCACACAGCTGTCCTGGCATTGTTGAACAAATGTTAAAGCAAGCCATTAAAGGTCAATTGAAGATACAAAGCAGACAAGTGGACAAAAATAAATTTATTAGCACTGACTGAGCATCTCCTGCTTTCAGTCAGTGGAGGCTAACTAACCTTATCCTCTGGGAATCCTTTCCAGCTTCTAATTAAGGAACAAGTTTTCACAATGTCATACTCAAACTGTCACTGAAAAGAAAAACATTAAGAGTGAAAGCTACAAGGATAGTCCTCTGGATGGCCTCTAAGGGAAATCCTGAGTGCTGAGGGAAGGGTTCCAGCTCTAGGGTTTGTACATGAATATCATCAATTCAATGGTGCTGGCAGTTTGGTAATCTGGAAAACCAAATCTGGTTGTGGACCCAAGCCATTTGGTGTCGTTGAAGCTGATGCCTGGGAGCACGGGTGCATGTCCAATCCTGCTTTAGCACACAGCAGAGTGGTGGGGCCCTGGGGTAACCTGTGCATCACTCAGGTCACCCCCCTGCCTGGCTCCCATCCCTTCAGTGCCTATCTTGAAGCTTGATGGTTGTGTGCAGCCTGTGAGAGATGGCTTGCAGCCTTGGGAAACCTCTCTTGGCATATACAAAAGATGCTGAGCACTGAAGGACATTTCACACAAAGCAATTATTGACAGGAGGTGAGATGCATATGCTGTTTTATCATTTGCACAGCACAAGTCCACTTGCTAATCCTGACTCCAGCTGTTCTCATTTAATTTACAGCATCATTCTTCAAAGGGATTGGGATAACAACTTTCAATAACAAGATACGAACCCACTAAAAGGCAAAGAAGTTTAGTTTATTGGTAAATGGTTGGTTACTTCTGCTTGTCCTAGAAGCAGGACTGTTGAAATCTCATGAACTAAAAACCCCATGAAATGGCATACTTCCAACATATTTCTCAAGGACACTGATCATGAGTAACAGCATGGTTTGCAGACACCAAACACAAAATATTCTTCTTTCTGGGAAATTTGTAGTTCAGAACACCTGGACTATTGAAAGTCACCAGAAGACAGTCCTTACATCTATAATTTCAATTAAATGGAAGTCAACTATGCTCACCATTTAATTTCACAATTGCCTTCTGATAAGCAGAAACATTTCCCTAAATATTGGTTAGATGCTTCCAACCTATTATTTCTGCCACTACCATAAACAGTTTTGGGGTAATTATAGAGATGGGCCTGAACATAAAAGAGATGTCAGATATTTGGAACATGCAAATCTGGATCCAAGCTTGACAGACTCAGACAAAATGCTTCACTTCCGCATAAATTTAGATTATGAACTGTCAGGCAAAGTGATAGGGACTCAAAAATAAGTGACTGTAGAAATAAGCAGCACAAGCAATAGTGGAAACTACTTCTTTTGTACAGCATTCAGGGAGTCACTGACAAATACACCTGTATAGGTATTCTGTGAAATTACATTTTTATAACAATTATGTCTTATTATATGATTAAGGATTTTGTTAATGTGTATTAAGTGTATAATTAAACTACTGGGTACCTCTAGTGATGAAAGTAAAGCTGAGTAAGATGGACTGGGATATAAAATTTTATGGACAGGTAGCAGGAAGTATTTTTATGGATCAAGAATCTATAGTGGGCAGAGAAGGAGAATGAGATTACATTATCTAATCTCCTGGAGATAGTCTTGCCTGTTTTGGTCTACTGCTGTGTCATGATTGCCTCCCCAACACGAAGTCAGGGTGCCTCTGGGCCCTTTGCAGCAAGCATCTGGCCTGGGTTTGTCTCCCCAGGGGCAGAGATGTTAGGGTGTGGGGAACCCACAGATGTGCCCCATTCTGGTGAGGATGGCTTCCCTGTGCTGCCAGCAGCCTCTCTATGCTAAAAGAGGGATTTTACTCTGTATTGCAGAGAAACTATGCCCCACACATATCACACACTCAGCCTCTGATATATTTGTTGCTCTCTTTCATGTTGCCATGTAATAAAAGGCAATTGACAAGGATATGAAGTACTGCCTTCTAAAACACAACATCTCTGTGAAAATTCAAAATGTGTTCAAATTTTTGTGAAGTAACAAGGGTCAAGTATAGTTATCATAATTAACAACATGTGTGTTGTTTAATCTTCAAAGCAAGCTTTACCTTTAGACGTCCATAATTTACTCAGTAAATATTGTTTCTCTTACTTCAAAAGGAAGCAATAATTAGATTATGCCTGGACTCAGATTAACATTTAATTTGTGCATAGTTTCAGACCAACATAGTTGTCTGCATACAATAGCAAAATATTTTTAACTCTGTATGCTGCCAGTGTTTAAAGTTGTAATTTAATACCCAGGGGAAAGGTATGGCAGAGTAAGAGATGCAAACACTCAGAGGTTCTCTAAGCCAACATTCCCTCCATCCACTTGTCACTTGTGCAGTATCACAGACTAAAGTAGCCTGCTCCTTCCTTCTTCCCATCTACTGTTTCATCAAAATCCCTACTTAAATTGATTGTCAGGGATGTTTTTTGGAGGTTTTTGCTGTTTGTTTTTTTGGTCGGTTGGGTGTTGTTTTTGAGCTTGGTGGGGCTTTTTTTTAATGTCCTGCTCTAGCCCCACCAAGGGAGCCTGACCTACAGGCGCAGGGGTCCTATGAGGGCCCCTTCCTACAGCTGTCCCTGAGAAGAGGCAGCTGGGCATGTGCAAAGTGGAAAACAGCTGAGATAGCAGTCCTTCCTGCTTTGAGGCTGGCCTAAAAGGATTTATCTAAACAGCCTCCCAGTGCTGTGCTGGCTATGGGAAAAGATGGCTTGTGGGCAATGGTTTGCGACTGACCTTTGGCCAACAGGACTACCTTCCCTAGGCGGGGCTGAGACAAGATTTTAATTCCTGGCACTGTCGTGGCAGAGAAATCCAATCCCGTGCCTCCTTCAATATAGTTGGGTACAAAATAAAACCAAGAATGGGGGCCCATTGCCCACAGAATAACTGAAATAAACAGCTTTTCCATTAGCTGAAACAACCTCTCTTACTCCAGCCTCTGTTAACATCTAAATTATGGGGATCATACCTTGCCAAAAGGTATGTATTTGGAGCCTAAGCTGACAAGATAAGAGGACTAGTGAGATAATAAATACACCACAGAAATTCTTATTTTCGTAATCATCTTTATGATATGAGTTGCAGACGCAGCACTGCAAAACATTCCTATCCATTCTATGAAGCCTGAAATTTTTTTTTAAATGTAAAAAAGTAGTAATGGACTTCTTTCTAGGCTTTGAAAAAGAGTGTGTCTGCTTTAATGTGACTTAGCTTGAATGCTATTATACATTTTAATGAGGTAATGTATGAGGAGGGGTCAAGTAGAGCAAGGACTCATTCTGTTCACAACAGCACTACTTTACTGGCAAAGGAGTAGTTCTGCAGCCATAATTTGAATAAAATATGGAATGTAAAGTGCTGTATTAAATATTCCAAATCAGGGTAGTCTGTTGAGCATTGTTGCCATGGGGACTGTGTGAAGGTTGGATTAATTAAGGCCTGAGCAGATGCGTTGGAGTATGTGGTGTCATTTGTGCTTTCTGCTTAAATTAAAGTGTAATTAAAGTGCATGTGTGTAGGGGGAAAAATGGGGAAGAGAGAGATACCCACCTTAATTTGTGTGTGACAGCTTCTCAGGTAATATGAATTATTGTTATATGAAAAGTGATTCTTCTACACATACTAAAAATGCAGATTAAAAAAGAAATGATAAATAGGAAAACCAAAATCAGCATCTAGCTGCGTCAGTGTGTTTAGTATGAGAATGCCAGAATCAATGATACAAACTTCCCACCTTGTTACTACAAGATTTAGGAACTCAAAAGAGCCACTTCATTTCTGAAATAGATTAAGATTAAAGAGCATCTTTTAATCTTATCATATAAAACTAAAATTTATCATAGCCCTGAGGGGTATTTTTATACATACACAATTTTATGCACACAAAGAGAAAGGAGATAGTTTATTTTAGGAGCATGTGTATAAAGTTAGGTCTACTTTCTGGTTTTCAGGAGTCTGTTTGAGCTGCTGAGCTCAAAGGAAGCAGTGAAATAAAATTCCAAATCACTTTCCCTATGCTCAATAAGCATTTGGTGTTGTTGTACCAGGGCTTGAAACTTTTAAGATAAAACCTTTTCTGCTATGCCAGATGATGAAAGAGTAATGTCCAGGTTTTTACAAGTGCTTCAGAACACGACCTGAGCTTTGCAGGGAATGTTTTTGGGGTATAAGGAATCACACATAGGAGCAACACCTTCCAAAGAGGGTGGTGAATATGGTGGTGGTCACCTTCTGTCCCACAGTCACTCTTGTTCTCTCTCTACCTTTGCACGGGGACGTGGAGATGCCAAATTTTTCACAGGCTCATTCAAAAGCAAGAGAGAGGAAAAAATTCATAACTTATCCTATCTAAAAATAATGTATGAACTTTTTCTTTTGAGCTTTTAGAAGTCGGAATACATTACCTCAGAGGAGCCACAGTTGTTGTGTGACTACCTGGTGGCATGGGAATCACAGCTGCTAGAAAAAGAAATCCAAAGAAGTGTTCACAGTGTTTCCTATAAGTACTCAACTGAAAAGAGATGAACCCCTCAAAACTGCACATATATTGTACAGTGAAAGAAAAGTCACCACAGTGCTTCCAAGTGAAACTTTGCAAAAGCCCAACAGCTCCCTCTTTTAGGATGACAAATTTCCCACCTTTCGTGATTAGAAGACGAGTTCCTACCATTCCTAGTAGTAAGACAAAATTAGTCATTTTAATCTAAATATGTAGAGGGCAAAAGCAAGGATATTAACTTGCTAAGTGCTATTAAATGAAATATTTATGTAGGACAGTTATTATCCTGGCTCCTATTTTAAAAAATCATTTTTAGACATTCTTGGCAAACTTGTGTACCTGAGTCTGCTGCTTATAGAGCAATCAGGGTCTTGAAATACATGTTTTTTAAAAAATAAAATTATTTGTAGTGTAAAACTCTCTGAATGGACTGTATGGATGTGCAAAAGTGATGGATGTTTTTCTCCAGATTGTGAGAAAGAATAGTCAGGCTAATGAATGCTGAAGCATGTTTCTTTCCCAGGTGCTTAGTTCTCTCTCTCTCTAATTTGCCTGCTAAATCTGCTGCATTTTCCTCTTGTTTCTTAATGTTTAAGGATTATCTCATATGCTCTCTTGGGAAATGTGGCTTGCTTAGGGTTATGGAAGTAATTAGAAAAGATTGCAGCCTGCTTTTTGAATGAGTCTGGATTTATTTCTGTTTTTCTTTTTGCTAATGAGAGGCTTGCTTGTTCTTGCTTTGATTTAGAAGGTTTTTTTTCAGAAAGAAAAGTAAAGTCTAATTCACAATGTGAAGAAATAAATGTTTGAGTAAAAGCTGAAAAATCCACAGAATTGTCTGGATGCTTTTGACTAAATGAACATGCTTAAATTAAACACAGACACCCTTCTAAATAGAAAGGACTGGAACAGACTGGAGGTATTGATTCAGTTACTGTGTCACTAGGAAAGTAAATGAAAAATGAATCTTCTAGGAAGAATATCCCCAGATTTGTGATGAAATCCAAGAAAATTTACACTTGTCTCTGCCCCAGCTCTGAACCTTGAAGAAAATGAAATCTGTACCCTCTCTATAAGTACACATAGACTTGTCTCTTTAGACACATAGGACAGTTTTATCAAGAGTGTACTTTCTTACTCCAGACTTTCCTTATGTGGATTGTTTCTGAATGCATATATTTAGTTACCACCTACTTGATTTCAATGACAATTTAGATGTTTTGTCTGTTTTAGGTAAACGTCCAAATAAAATTTTGCCCTGGCCCCTGCTCCTTCACTCTGGGGTTTTAGAAGCTGTTGGCTGATCTTACAGATACATGCCATCTTTAATATAAAGAACTATTTTACCCGTCCATTAGTAATATACAGTGGGTTTTGTTTTTATAATACTTTCTGGAAAGCCTCCCTAGAATTCGTTATTAGATCACCCTCACATACTATTCTTCCTTCCTTCAGATTAGTCTGTATTTTCCCTGAGGTCCTTATTTGTCTGTCTTCCTGAATGAAACA
Source organism: Chloebia gouldiae (assembly GCA_003676055.1). Taxonomy (NCBI): domain Eukaryota; kingdom Metazoa; phylum Chordata; class Aves; order Passeriformes; family Passeridae; genus Chloebia; species Chloebia gouldiae. The sequence continues at coordinate 1,787,174 of QUSF01000011.1, read as the reverse complement.
GTAACTGAACGATAAATCTTGAAATTACCTGTGTCTGAAGGTCCTTGGAATATACCTACAACAACCAACACCTTTAAAAGGATTAGAAGCCTTCAGCTAGGTATAACTCAGCTGGGAAACCAGACAAATTTGTAGCTGTGACAACCTCAAGAGGCCTATGTGCCTTGGCATGGAGAACGAGCTGTAGTGAGTGCCATACAGGTCTGTCTGCAGTGTTTGTGGTTTCCAAACTAACTGGCTGAAAGAGAGCTTGACTATTGGCAAGGCATTTTGCATCTTATATATAAAAAAAGCCCAGGGATGTCTCAGGAATTGTTTGGTGCTAAAACTGTTACATAGAGCAGGTATTCATGTTCTGCATTTATGTCTTAATTTCTTTCCCTGGCACTTATTACTAAATTTATGACTGGATATATTTATCAAGACCTTTGACATGACTTCTCATGTTATTCCTAAAATCAAAACGGACGAGGTATTTGTCAATAAAGAAAAATTCAAAGCCTTACATTTTGTTCTGGAATAATGCTGAACAGCAGCAGAAATCTGAGAGATCCAGACCCAAGGGACATGGAGACCCAGAAAAGGAGTGGTGAGCCACAGTGGAGCAGCCAGTATGTTGAACAAAGCAATTATTTTTCTCCATTTGGTACTTGTGAGGTTATTTTAAGATACCATGTCCAGCTAGGGGACCCAGCACAAGATAGTTACTGGAAAACAGAGCTCAGGAGTCCAGAGAAGGATGTGGTGGGTGCCATACAAGAAGAGTCTAAGGTAACCCCAGCGGCTTGGTCCATGGGCGGCAGACTTGGGCTGGGATCCTACTGCTGTCTTCACCTGCCTAATGGGGAATAGAGAGGAGGGGGGGATTTCTCTTAGAGTTGCCCAGTGGAAGGACAGGAGGCAAGAGATGGGAACAGCAGCAAGGGGAATTCCTACTGCATTTAGAAGCAAAACTTTACCAAGGTGTAGAACACATACTGAAACAGTTTGTACAGAGAGGCAGTGCCATCTCTACTCCTAGATATTTTCAAAATGTCTGTAGCCAAGCTCCTGGGTAGCAGGACTTAACCTGGCTTTAGCCATACTTTGAGAAGGAGATTGGATCAACTGCTTCTTGAGAGCTCCTTCCACTAAGATTATTCTCTGATTTTGTGGGAATTCCTATTAAATTTAATCTGTCCCCTCCCATGTATGATCATATCAAAGCTTTATTGTTTGTATTGCTCCATTACAGACTTAAGGTTCCATTTTGGGCTTTTACCACCTCCCTACCTCTGATTCTGATTTCGAAGACTTTTAACACACATTTAGTACTGTGAACAGATAAGTTTTTACTCTCATTTCAAATTACACCCTCTGAAATTACACAGAATTATTTTTTTAATCAATACAATCCTAGCGGTCACCATTCTTTATCCTGGATTTTATTATGCACTCACTGGTCTCTGAATAGAACAATATATGTCTGTGTTACCTTAAATATAATGCCAAAATGGAGATTTGCTTCTCTGGATGATTTCTTTTGTTTCACCTTCAATGGAGATTTGCTTCTCTGGATGATTTGCTTTGTTTCACCTTCAATTTTCCTAATCTTATGAGGTCAGTAGATTCAGGAGGTGGCATGGAATATTTTCAGGAGGCAGACTGGAATATTTTCTCTTAAGATATACTTTTTGGACTCAAGAACATAAGCCTTGGCTTCACAGGCTATATAGAAATAATACCTAAGGCAATCAAGTATCTGTAACATGATAAACATCAGTCTACATTGTTTCACAGAATAAAATCTTAACTAACATAGACTTTGTTGATGAAAACCTGTGATCTTAATAGGTATTTTTGTATACCAGCTATGGTATATACTCAAAGCAATTTGTGCCTCTTTTTTATAATTTAAATCCTACTAATTATTTTCAAAACAGAGGGTTGAATTTCAAGTTTGTTTACTTGCACCAACATGAAGTTTGAGGTTATGTAGGGTTTTCTTTAAGCTTTTAAAGAAATCTAATGATACAAAGGGGAAGAGTCACACTAGCTTTAATGAGCCCGGCACGAATACCTTTGTGAACTTCTGGTAGAGTGTCAGCCAGATACACAGTTGTCCCCTTATTTACCAGGGACAGAAGCACTTGTAGTGCAAAAGCCATTGCCAGACCACACATGTCACCCAAAGGGGTGACAAAGACAGCAGGGGAATTTGGACCTTCTTCCATTGACCTTGATGGGGCTGCCTGGGACTGCTGACTGCAGCCACAGCTCAGGGGTGAGTTTCTGCCTCCCAGGAGCACAATAGAGATCCCTAGCTCCCATTTGGAGCTGCCAGAAGGGGATGAAGTCATGTTACTTAATGACCAGCTGGCCAGTGTGTGAGGAATTAATTTTTCAAGGAAGTGAAAGAATTTGGCCACTTCTGCTTGAGCCCATTCAGAAAGACAGATCTTGACAGCTGGACCTAGCATCAGCAAAAGGAATGTCTGATCCCACATGCTGAGCATGGGGAGAAAATTTTCAGACTCCTCTTGCCACAGTGAGCGCTTTCTGCACTGGGGTTTAGCACATAGCACTGGGAGATGCTGCTGAGGCTCAGGGCATGTGAGCAAAGACTCCAGCATTTCGGTACTGCACTGTTCTTATGGCTTACAGATAGGCTTACAGATAGGCTTTAGGAATGGATGCAATGGATTAGCAAATCATAGCAAAGAGGAGATGATGAGCTGTTTGACAGACATTGGTAAATGTTTTTTGAAAAACAAATAACCTCTGCTATTCTTTGGTGGAAGACTATGATGTCAGGGCTGCACTGACCTGAGATGATGTAGTATTTGTCATTTTCAACATATTTTTGCTCATTAATTGTTAAAGTTGGGTTTTTTCCACCTTGCTAAAGGAAAGAGCAAAGGCTAGTGGGGGTATGTCTAGCATCTGCCACATCTGAGGATGAGGTACCCAATTTGTTCTGTTTCTTAAATGTTACCACTTCTTTTGATATTCTATTATCAGTAACTGTGTGACTTTCCCTTTTGACAGCCAAGAAAAATTATTTGGAAAACAAAAGCAGTTACAAACACTAAAGATCCTTGTCAGTCTGGCCAACATAGCTGCATGCCTCTCCCCTTGAAACCCAAGTGGGCTAAGATGTGAGAGAGAGAAAATAGGCACTGTTTAGTGGTGTTGTATCATTCAACCATCCATTAGGCTAGAGGGAAATACAGGGCATTGTGCTTCCTATCTTTCTGTGGTCATATAGGGTCAGGAGGAACATGGTTTTCCTCATTCCTGACTCATCCTGGCCATTCCTTGTGTGACCCTTCTCTCACCAGTTCTAGTTATCTGTGAGAAATAGGGTGTATCATTAGTCCTCCCTTGGGTTGCAGGTTGCAGACCTGAGTGTCTTGCTGCAAAAACAAACTTTATGCAACTGCAGGAGGAAGGGAAATTAATTTTCCTTTTATGCTTGAGAGTTGAAGAAGAACTGATTTACTAAAGCAAAGAGTGACAAAGTTTTCAGCACCCATGATTATCTCAAACGTCTGGTCCTATTCATCACAGATGTGATGAATAGCAATGCTTCCTAGCACAGAGCCATTGGGAGGGCATGAATGCTGTAAAAGCAAGGGCCTGGGGAAGCTTTAATGAAGTTCTTGGGACCATCGAAGGACTAACATGGATTTCCCAAGACTCTCCTATCTGCCTGATCACAGCCTAGCTCTTCAGCATGCCAGACTAGCAATTTTTTGGGAAGCACAGAGATAAGGTGCACTCAGGGAAACAATTAATTCAAAGTTCTGCAGGTGTGTCCTTTCACACAAACAGGTACATTTTACTAATAGAGAGGGGATACATATAAACAAACAGACAAAAAAAAATCTGAAAAAAACCACAGCCAACAGTAAATCTCCTGTACTTCCACTAGCTGCAAGGGTTTTAACCCTATTTGCATAAAAAAGCTGATACTTCTGCCTATGAGCATTCTCCATTCTGTTGATTCAAATCAGCGTTGTACTGGTCAGCTGGACCTGCTGACAGATGAGGTACGAAAATTCAGGTGTATTGCTTTCTCCCTCTCTCTCACTCTAACTTCGGCTCTTTTTCCTCCCCTCTCTTTTCCTCTCCACCTCTGTATTTTCTTGTCTGACTATAATTCACTGAGCAGATATGGGACCAGTCTTGATTTATGCTGGTGTAAACCTGTAACTCTATCTTTGACTTCTATGAGTTCATGCCCATCTACATCTCTAGAGAGTGACACATTTGTTCCAATAATTTGGCACTTCTCAAGCTACCTCCTTCCACCTCATGTGGGAGACATGAAATAACAGACTAGTGTCTCTGCTGAAATGCTTTCCCTCCATTGGGTATTCCTTGGTGAATGTATCTCAGGCTGCAGAAAAGAAAAAGAAAAGAAAAAGATAATTGTTTCTGTTTTAGCAGTTTTTAGTTTTGTTGCCTTTGAGCACTCTCTGGAAGCAAATACCTTTTTGCTTTGTTTTCCTCTGGAGGCTTTCAGGAGATCTGCTTTCAGGCAGTTTAATGAGCAACAAGCCCCTGTTGACAATGTTTAAGGAATGTGATTAATTGCTTGATTTGAGAGTTGCAGCATGCCTCCATCTAATACCTAGAAGAGCAGGAGTAAGGGGCAGGAGTGTGCCTTTTCAGCAGTGTGTCTGTTCCTTGGTGCGAAATAATCCCATGCATCCCCTCCTACACATCCCCAAGCTCTAAAATGTGATGCTGCCAACAGGCAATGTGACCCCCTGTTTGGGTCCCATCCCTACATCTTTCTCTTGCAGATTTGCCACCTGGACATTTCTGTGCCTTGAAGACTGTGCCTTGTGTCTAGATATTGAATATCCAGGGAGGTTCTGCCAGGTGTGTTGCAGCAGCCTTGCTACAGGGAAGTGAACAACAGCTTAAAAATCCTGTATTCATGGAGAATAGATGGGTCTCTGGTTCTCCCAGCTCTGCTGAAAAGCAGCAGGGCACGCTCAGATCACAGGCTCTAAATTTGCATGGGTTCCAGGATAAACTGGGTAAGCTCATGGTCCAGGATCACCAGGATGTGAGGCTGTGGTTCTGCTTGGAGCTGAGACCACCTGGCTGTGGGATGATTCCAGTTTCCTAAAGCAGAGTCTGGCACACTCTTACAAACAAGTGCCATGGAAGGAAAGAAGGCTAGCACCGGCTTGCCCCCATCACCAAGTCTCTTCAGAGACTAAAAAATCCTGGAAAATGCTAACAGTAATTTGATGACCTTGGGACCTTTGGGGCATCATTTCTGGTACTTTTGCTTTCCTGATACATGATATTCCTGGTACTCCTGAGGTAGAGGAGACCCTTAGAAGGGGTCCTTGATATTTCAGAGGGCTGTTTCCTCCAGGAGTCAACTTCCCTCTGTCCATATAAAGATTTTCTGCCACAGAAGCTGCGTCAAAAGTTCTGGGATCTATCAGCAGGGTTTGAACTTCTTCTGACCTCTCTGCTTAGAGAAGGGATGCATGCCCTGCACCTCAGCATTTTCTTTCTACACTTGTGAGCACTTTTAAAATTAATTTATCAGTTTTCCCCCTCTTGTAACAGCATGGCAAAAAGGCTTAGTGCTTGTATTTGATTGATGGCCTAGAAAATGAAGGGACAGCTATGTTTCTTCTGGCCTAAAACAGACTGTCAGCAGAAACATTGCCACTCATTTCCATGGGGAACAAGTCTTTGCCTCTGCCTGAAAGAAAGTGATCAAGATTTGAGCTGGGTCTCTAAGGTCCCAGTTTTGCAACTTGGTTTCCAGCCCCTCATACAGACCAGATTTGTTTCTGCCTAAGGAAGTGTCCTTCTCTGTGCTACTTTGGAGCTGGAAATGAATCACAGCACTACTTTCCAAACAAGGACTCCCAAAGAACATGTATAGATTGAGAAAATGATAATTCCTTCTTGAAAAAATTGAGAAAGACACAGTGGAAAAACTATTTTCTAGTTTTCTGCACAGTTTTAAATCATCAAAAGGCACCTCTAACACAATTCCCTTTAGTTTTCTTAGGGCCAGAATCATGGAATCACAGAACCACAGAATCACAGGGTTGGAAGAAACCTTCAAGATCATCGACTCCAACCCAGCCCTAACACCTCAACTAAACCATGGCACCAAGTGCCACATCCAGGCTTTTTAAACACATCCAGGGATGGTGACTCCACCACTCCCCAGGCAGGCCATTGCAGAACTTTATCACTATATCAGTGAAAAACTTTTTCTTAATTTCTTACCTGTATTTCCCTTAAAGCAGCTTGAGACTGTGACCTCTTGTTCTCTCAGCTGCTGCCTGGTGAAAGAGACCAGCCCCACCTGATTACCTTTTAGGGATTTGTAGAGAGTGATAAGGTCACCTCTGAGTCTCCTTTTCTCCAGGCTAAACAACCCAGGCTCCCTCAGCCATTCCTCACATTCCTTGTGTTCCAAGCCCCTCACCAGCCTCGTTGCCTCCTCTGGACGTGCTCAAGCATCTCAAGGTCCTTCCCAAACTGAGGGCCCAGAACTGGACACAGCACTCAAGGTGTGGCCTCACCAGTGCTGAGTACAGGGGGAGAATGACCTCCCTGCTCCTGCTGGTCACACAATTCCTGACACAGACCAGGATGCCCTTGGCCTTCTTGGCCACCAGGGCACACGGCTGGCTCATGTCCATCAGCTGTCACCAGCACCTCCAGGTTCCTTTCCAGCCACACCGTCCCCAGCCTGTAACACTGCAGGGGGTAACTGTGGCCAAAATGCAGGACTCAGCACTTGGACTTAGTAAACATCATCTTATTGGACTCTGCCAATCCATCTAAGCATTCCAGGTCTCTCTGCAGAGCCCTCCTACCCTCCAAGAGATCGACACATGCTCCCAGCTTAGTGTCATCTGCAAATTTACTAATGAAGGACTGAATCCCCTCATCCATGTCCTCAATAAAGATATTGAACAGAGCTGGTCCCAGCACAGAGCCCTGAGGGACACCACTGGTGGCTGGCCCCAGCTGGATGCAGCACCGCTCACCAGCACTCTCTGGGCCGGCCATCAGCCAGTTCTGAGCCCAGCACAGAGTGCTCCTGTCCCAGCCGTGGGCTGCAGCTTCTCCAGGAGTCTGCTGGGGGAGACAGTGCCAAAGGCCTTGCTGGAGGCTAAATAGACAACATCCACAGCCTTTCCTGCATCCACTAGGCAGGTCACCTCATCACAGAAGGAGACCAGGTTGGTCAAACATGACCTTCCCCTCCTAAACCCCTGCTGGCTGGGTCTGATATTATGGCCACCCTGTAATTGCTGTGTGATGACACTCAGTATAAATTGCTCCATTATCTTACCTGGTACTGAGGTCAGGCTGGCTGGTCTGTAACTACCAGGATCCTCCTTCCCACCCTTTTTGTGAATGGGTGTCACATTGGGCAGCTTCCAGTCCTCTAGAACCTCACCAGTGAGCCAGGAGTGTTGGGAAATGATGGAGAGCGGCTTCACAAGCTCATCTGCCAGCTCCCTCATCACCCTGGGATGGATCCCATCTGGTCCCATAGATTTATGAACGTCCAAGTGGCTCAGCAGTTCTCTGACTGCCTCTTCTTGGATAACCCTGGGACCATTCTGTTCCCTGGCACCATCAACCAACACAGTCTGTCTTCCCACTCAAGACTGAGGCAAAGGCCTTCTCCTCATCTGTACTTACTAAGTTCCCTCCCTCATCCAGTAAAGAAAAAAGGTTACCATTAATATATTTGTAAAAACATTTTTTATTATGCTTATACAGAAGTTGCCATTTTAAGTTTAAACTGATCTTTGGCCTCCCTAATTTTTTTCCTACGTGCTCTAGCAGCCCCTTTAAATACTTCTTGAGAAGCCTGGCCCTCCTTCCAAAGATGATAAATCCTCCTTTTATTCCCAAGTTCCTTCAAACCCTCCTTGCCCATCCAGGCTGGATGTTTGCCTCATCTACTTGTCTTTCAGCACACAGGGACAGCCTGTTCATGTGCTGTCAAGATTTCTGTTTCGAAGCACGCCTACCTTTCCTGGACTCCTTTGTTTGTAAGGGCTGTTTCCCAAAAAAACTCTTTGAATAAGTCTCCTAAATAGGCCATAGTCTGCCCTCCAGAAGTCCTGGGTAAAGTCTTAGTGATGTTCCTCCTGATTTCACCAAATATCAAGAACTCCGTCATTCATGATTAACTGTGCATCAAGTGGCCTCCAACCTCCACATCTCCCACCAGCCCATCTCTATTTGAGAACAACAGGTATAACACAGTCCCTCCTCTGCTGGGCTCACCCAGCAGCTGCGACAAAAAGTTGTCCTCCACTTAACTCTAAAAACTTTCCGGACTGCCTCTTTTCTGTGGTATTAAGTTCCCAGCAGATGTCTGGTAGGCTAAAGTCACCTACAAGAGCAAGGGCTGGTGATCCTGAAATGTTCTCCATCTGCTTATAAAGTTCCCCACCTCTTCATCCTGGTTAGGTGGACGATAGCAGACTCCCAGTAGGATGTCAGCCTTGTTGCCCTTCCCCTTAAATCTTACCCAAGGGACAGTCTGAAGTAATTTATTTCTTTCCACCACATGTATTATGCTTGAGGGAAAATAAAAAAGCAAGAAACAAGTCTGCAAATATTCACTAGTTTTCACATTTGATTACTGGATGCCCAACATAATATGGTTCTTAAAATGGTGATTGACCAATTTGGATTGAGGAAATATGTTGGGAAAAAAGGTTGTGAAAGGGTAACATTTTTCTCTCTTGCCACTTCTGGCACTTATTGACATGGAAAGCAAGAAATGTTATGAGGTAAATGCAAAGGCTGACAGCTGACATGACTAAAGCAGGGTGAAAAAACTCCAAACACTGAAGGGAAAGGTGTGAGGGAAAGGTGAGGGAAGCAGACTAATACTGTTTGTCTCTGTTGTGCTGGATTAACTCACCCTAGTGTCTATTGCATGTATTTTTAAATTAGAAATGATACTGCAAAAAAGCTACGGGAGCAGGCAGGAAGATTTTCAGAGCCAGGTGTAGAGTCTGCTTCATTCATGGGACATTAATTAGGACTTAGGCCTGCAGTAATTCTTAGTTATTAATATGTGATTCATTCTTCTGGTTATATCATACACAGTTATTTATGCTTTTGGGAAGGAGTAAGCTCTGGCTGTAAAACATGAAGAGGTTTTACATTCATTATTTTCTTTCATTGCCTATGGATTTCAGAAAGCTCAGAAATCACATCCATGAATATATATATATATACACATATGTATAAAAATATATATGTATTATTTCTGTATTAATTTTATCCCCTGTAAATGCTATGGCATGCTTACAAAGCTTTGATTACTCACCCCACCCCAAGCTGAGAAACTGCTGATCCCCACAAAAATCAAAAGGGAAGACTTTGAAGTCTTCCAGCATTGGTTGGTCATGGAGTGAATGAACTTGAAAGAGAAATGTAAACCCTTACTTCTGATATAGTAAAGAGCTGGCAAGTTCCTACAGATTTTTACTCCCAAATGACATCACTTACTCTCCAGCAACTTGCAGCTTGTCTGGCACTGCAAGGTAAATATAGCCATGACACATAGTGCTCATCACCTCAGAAAGTGTCTTCATGTCTTCCATGCTGAATCCAGGATATCAACAACCTGCAGAGCAGATGGTGTGTGAATCTGCAAGGGCACATCTGCAACCAGTGGGCATTGGCATATCTCCCATGTAGTGGAGACAGAAGTTATGCTGAATTATACCCTTTGAGATTCCAGCCCAAGGTAATGGCAACTTCATCTGTGACTTTAATAGAAGCAGGCACTGGTGTTGGGAGTGAGGCTTCCTTCCACTAGAGAAAAACACAGCTGGAACACAAAGTTGAAGGAAGAATTAGCATTAAAAAACTGCCACAACAGCAGTGGTTAGATTTAAAAACTGTGCACACCTTTAATGTTCCTAAGAGCCAAGTTTCTGATGTGTAAGTGCATTTTTTGTCTGATGCCAAGAAAACAGATGTGAGAGTTATTTCCTAATAGCCAAAGGCATTGTCACATGACTAATTCAGCATCTTCCAAAGCTGGGTGCCTGCCTAGGCATGTGATGGAAAGATGGGAGGAAATTGCCTGGCTATGTGGATTCCTTGTGGTAAGGCAAATGTAGCTCAGTGAAGCCCATGACTAACAAATACCAAGCACTCAACTTCTCAAATTATAGAATCACAACACCCTGAAACCCGTTGATAAGCTTTCACAAAGCTTGGAGTTTTTGGATGAAAGCAGAGCTTTATAGGATTCAGAAAGAGAATTTCGTGGTGGCAAATAGGTGTGTGCCTTAGATGTTCTATTTTGGAATTTAGCCACAGCAAAATACATTTGAGAGAGTGTGTTCTGCAGTTGTAACTGGTTTAAGAAGTAATATTTAAAAACAGCCACTCTTGCAGGTTATTCTCTGTTTTGTAACTGCCATGAAATTCATGTGAAAGAATTTGATGGTACTATCTTCTGGCATGGAGCTGTGGGAGTAGGTCACTCTCAGAACAAACTACTTCATAGACCATTAAACTAAAGTTTTTCCATTTTAAGAAAATATCTCAACATTAATGATGGAACTAGAACATCCTCCTCTGATTACCTTGCAATTTGTCATTCTCTAATTACCCAGTGAGGTACACCCTGCTGCTTCATCAGCTCTTTGCAGCACTCTATATAGCTCTGCTGTTGGCTGCTTTTGTTTCTCTGCACCTCTTATCTCCGAGCATGCCCGGCCAGGAACAAAAATTTAACCCTGTCAGCTCTGCAATGTTTCCTGAGCTATGTCTGTGCTGCAGAATCACCTCCTTCAGTCCAAGCTAAATTTTTGACTAGAGCTCTTTAAAACTGTACATGATTCTGATCCACAGTGTACTCTTGTCCCTCTGTAGCCAGCACTTATTTCAATGTTTTTTGTCTCTTGTTTTTATAGTTGGATAGCCAGGTTTTTGTCATAGAGCTGTGTGTGCCTGCTGTGTCCACCACATGCTTCTTGCCTGAGGATTGCAACTTACAAGTGCTACATTGTTCACAGATGACAAATATCCATAGAGTAATATCAAGTTTACAGTTGAAGTGTGTATATCTAATCTGTGAGTCAAACTCATAGTGAGAAAGTTTGTTGATCTACATTCAGGTAAAATGCAAGGTACTTTTCATCGAAACTTATTCTGAAAAAGCCTAGCCTGTAGAGAGGCTTATACTATGCACATAGGCATATATTTAAAAATATCTCACCTTAATGCAAGGCAAATTAAAAGCTTTCCCTTTAGTTATTTTTATTCTGCTTTTTAATTTTTATTCTTACTTTCCCATGTTTTTTTTTATTCTCATTCAATTAAAATGAGATATATATTCACAAATCAAAAATTCACCTGACATGATATCACAAATCACACTTTTAAAAGGTTTCTGGTTTCATGAAAAAGTCCATTAAAATAGCAGATAAAAACATTGCAGTTACATCAATTATTTCTCAATAGATTAAATTCAAGTCCCTGTATTAACATCTTTTGGTCAGCTAGCCACAGAACTGCCTGTGATGTAGAACCCTGGAAAAATTTTCTTTATTTATTTACCTTTCATTTATATCAGATAGGTTGTGTAAGTCCCACACAGGAAGCAAATGAAAAAGATAGGCCAATAAATTCCACCCATGTAGTGAGTCTATGATCTTTTATGAAAAAATGAAGTTAATATGCCAACATTGGTGGGCATTTGGGGGACCCCCTTTGAAAGGCTGGTAGATCCTGACAGGTGCAAGGAGATTTTTACACCTAGAATTGTTGTATTTTGCACTTCCTGAACAACCTGCACAGACACACAAGCTGGACTGGGTCTTCACCAGGAAAAAGGTGGTGGTGTGAACTGTCACCTACAGGAGAAGAAAGGCTTGGGGGGAGTGTTTTACAAAAAATGGGGTGAGGTAGCCTTCAGGTTGTCTGAAGGAATGGAGAAAATAAAAAATTATAAACCTGAAGACAAAGAGAGAGAACTAAAGGTATCGCTCTGAGGAGCACAGGGGAAGCTAAGGACGTAGGGGAAGCTAGGGGCATAGGAAGGTACGGGCTTGGTGACCATAAAACACAGCTTTGGCTGTTTTCTAAGCTGGAGAAGACAGGCCCTTGTGGAGTCCCAGGGATCTCAGAGTAGAGTGTAACTGGTTTGGAAAATTTTTCACTTAAGGGTTTTTTGTAGTGGTATCTGACCTCAAGTGTTTTATTTCATAAGGAAATGTAACAGTATATTTACACAGCCTCCGGAAAGGCTATTTATATCTGCATGTCTGCTTCCTTCTCCCTGTCCAAGGCCTCACAAGGGTATTTTTTAGGACAGAAGATTCAGCCTGTTGTAAGCTCAGATGAGCTTATACTCAAGAACCAGGACTGCATCTGAGAAACAGAGAATAGGAATCTAAGTGTTGGGCAGAGATTGTAGACCAGAGGCCCCAGGGTTTAAAGGAAGGTACCTATGGATGACTGGACTCAGAAGCTATCAGACACCCTGGGAAACAGGGATTGGATCTCCTAGTACCTACATGATAAGCAGTAAGGACATTTTGACAAATACCATCACAGCTGAATCACTACTTGCAAAGCTGAGTTATTACTGGTTTTATTTATAAAAGTGGCTGCTTCAGGAGCATGTACAACACCCCATTTAAAATTCCCCATTTTAATAAACATATTGAAAGAAATTGCAGCTGCTTATGTTTTTGCCCTGCCACACCACTGTCTGCCTGATGGTAGATTAACATGCCTCAGTCTAGTTGTCACTTGTCAAGAAACAGACTGTAGTGCCCCTGGGACTGCAGCAGCTGTCCTCAGTAATTTTTTGCAAGAAGGAGACCAAAAAGCAAAGCTCATCAAAGGAGAAAAGTGAATGCAGTGCTAATACCCTCCATGATTCCCCTCCCTGCCTTCCTCTTGGTTCCATGTCCTCAGAGCTGCCACATCAGTGCAGATCCTCTGCATAAGAATGCAGGCTGGTCTTGCATGTCCCAGCAGCTCATGGCCTTCTATACCATTCTCAGAGACCTGGCAAGGGAGACAGCTCTTCTGCAAAATATCCAGGCAGGTTGGGTAGTTCAGTTTCTATTCATTTAAACCCCTTTTAAAATATGCTGTAGGGTGATAGAACAGTAACTCACATTTGTTGTAACCCTGATGGTTTAAAGGCATGAGCAGGGCTTAGGAGAGACAATGCAGTGCAGCTGTCTGTTGAAGACTTCAAAGTGAATAATACTTTTGACTAAACACAAGAGTTCACATTCCACCACTTTCACAACTGTTTTAATACTGAAAAATAATAGAATCATTAGGAAGCCTGTTACTGTAACCAGTGGCATTTGCTGTATCTTGGTCCAAAGACATGTCATTCTTTTTAAAGAAAATTACTTTAATTTTGGATGAAAACTTTGAGGATTCTTTTAAAAGTACTGCAGTGCCCTTGTTTAGCTAGGAGATTTTTTTCATGCAGTGTGTTTCATCATTTCTGCTCTCATGCATAATTTTTCAAATCTTCCCTCATCAAATTACCACAGCTTTAGGGGTCCTGAAGAAATTAGTATAATCACTCACTGCAATTAAATATTTCATATTTTATTAAACACTGCGTGCAATATGCTGCATGGAGATCTCACACAGAGCCTGCCATATCTTTATGTATATCTCACACACCTGATCGCATCAGTAAGTGCAAAGATTTATTTCCCTCACATCTTTTGTGTTGCAGAGATGATGTATTTTATTGTGTCAGGGAGGATTTGTCATTGAAATTGGCAGCTGTCATGAATGGCCTCACCTGCATCAGAACATAAGGCAAAGGAAGACAACATGAAGTCATGTTGTACAGACAATAGCCTGCTCTTCTTAAGATGGAGAGATAAAAAAGGACTGAGGAGAGGCCCAAAAAAACACAGCTTTGTTGTGCATCTTGGTACAACCAGAAGTCCTCAATTGTAGTTTTGAACATCTCTAAAAGGGAGTTTTCTTCCTTCATCCAGGACTTGGTCATGCAGACTAAACAATTAAAATTGTCCATGTAAGTCTCAGAAAACTGTCAAGAAATTAGGAATTTGGCATCAAATTATATTGCTGGGAGGATTTTTGTGGTCTCAGCTTTCAAAAGCTGAAGTGTCATTAGTGAATTTATGGGGTACTGTGGAAGGAAATTTTTGTTGTTGCAACATTACTGAGAAGCCTGAAAGAACTAGTTCAGAAATAAACTAAGAGCCTACAACCATTAACTCATAAAATAAGGAGAGAGTGATATTAGTTATAAATGCCTCATCTCCTGTGTTGCTCCTGAAGGACCTGCCTGGGAGTTCCTAGGAAGTGATGCTCTTGCTCCAGAGGGAATGAGGCCCTTCCCACATTTATTTATCACTTTGGATGTTGTCTTTGTTTTCCAGATCTAGTTTTCTTTATCTGCTCGGTATAAAATAAAAAAGGAGACACAATGTGACGACCACATGAAATGTATTACTTGAAACCATGATCCCCAGAGACAGAGGAAACCATGCAAGCAGACCTGTAAAAGAGAGAAAAACAAAAGAAAATTTAATAAGTTGCAACAGAACAGGAAGTTCAATGACATCAACAACATGAGAGAAAAAATAATCAGAACTGTAAAATTCAGAATGAAAGCAAAGAAGCAACAAGAAACATTTGTTCCAGAACAGAAGGAGAAAAAATAAAAGAAAGAACAAAAATAAAGGAGATATATTACAAGTTACCTTAAACATAACATTGAATCTATGCCACCACACTGGTTTGCTCAGGACCTATATTTTGCGACATCAGCACATTTTAAGCTCCAGATATTGCCTCAGAAACCTGAGCTAGGGTTGTGTACTCTGACAACCGTGTCCACATCATTGCTCCCAAAGTCCTGCAGTCCAGGCTGTGCAGTGAGAGGGCCACTATCCTCCTCTTTGTGCATTGCCAAAAGTTCTCACCCCTTCTTTGCAGCAGGGGAAACAGTCATAATTTAATTACAGCATGCTGCTTGAGTTACAGGTTGCCCTTATTGTTAACAAGCTGCTTTCCCATGATACTAAAAAGTGTAATCCTGATGACAAGGCTGAACTGGGATGCAGGGACCCAGCCTGCTCTACCCAGGCATACCCTTGGCCTATTTTGGGATTATGGGTACATTTTGCTATCTTCTTAGTAGGATACATTTTATGATTGTGCTAGATGTAAAATACAAGTACATAAATGTCTTCATGTAGATGCATATATATACACATATATGAATATATTAAGTGTTATATTTTTTGCCTTCTTGATGCTTAATGCTTGTATGAATGGAAAACCAAATTGTATCACCCATTATTGTTTTTGACTTAGTAGCTCTCTTTAAATCAGTCATACTCAGGAGACACTACACAGATATAGGACAGTTCCTAGATATTGTGAATCTCAGGAACCATCAGATCATGCTCTTCTGCAGTTCTGATCCATTCTGCTGTTTGTGCTAGTGCTGGCTGGAGGTGTCACGCCTCAGCACTGATGCCCATCTGGCCGACACACCTGGGTAAAGCAGGGAACAAAGATCAATTACTTCCATCACTCACTCCTTCACAGTTTTTTCACCCAGGGAAAGCAGTTGAAAATGTCTTTCCTAAGTAAGACATCCCATTTCCAGTGTCAGTCCCATAATCAGACAGGAGAACAAAAGATTGGTCATTTCAAACTTGGCATGCACCTGCTGATGTCACTGCCAGCAAATCCGCCGTAGACAAAGACAGGGGCTGGGAAAATTACTGGTTCAGCAGGTACTGATAAAATGCTAATTTTAACAGATCATATTTTTTAAAGCATTTGAAAAATACATTGTGGTCAGATGTCTTGTTGTGAGAGGGTTTTAATAAAACCTACAGCTTTACAGCTTTTCCTTATTATTTGCTGATCAAGCTGAGACCGAGTTTGTCACATGTTTGTTTCTGTACAGTAAGCACCTAAACACACAGTGCACTGGAAACCTGAGTTGCCTTATAGAACAGCCCTCTATAAAGCTTTCCAGAAGAATACACGGCTAGCAATGGTGAGGCCGTACAAATGATATGATAAATTGATGGGTACCTTTTTTCTCTGTGTTTGTATCACAACACATGCATAGACAAGCAACGAGGCTAAAACACATTATTAAGATTGTCCAGTCAATTAAACAAAATGTATGAAATGCCAGAATAAAGATTGCCTGTATGCTCTTGTTTCTGTTGCTCTTTTACCTTATGCAGCATGCACAATTTTGACAATATCCTGTATTAATTTTCCCATATGCCTATGCCTCATTAAATGCACAGTATAGATGAATCCCCTTAGTGAGCAATTATTCAGTGTTTTATTCCAGCCTTGCTATTTAATATGAGGTTTTACACCTTATTTATTACTCATCCCGATAAATCCTGCTGCAAGAATGAAGTTATTAACTTCTTTATAGGCTTTTCTGTGGTACATACAATTATGAAGCCTGAATGTTTTGTAAAAAATAATGAATATATTCTCCCACTAGCTCTGTAGGATAATAGTAAGAGTTATCTCCATCTTAGAGTGGGCAATTTGAAGTATAGAATTAGTAGAATCAGAACTATGCCCTAAGTTTAGAGACTTAGTTTTGAGAATATGGACTACTAGACTAACTACTACAGACATTCTGTGTCGTTATTGGAACCACATGTGTTTCACCCTTGAGGGTGAAATGTGTAAATTAGATACTGTTGGAAAAAACATATTGTTACCATGTACCTGAAGTTTGTACTATGCTGCAGTTGGTGCCCAGATGGACAGAACAGTGTTCCTTACAGTCCACTGCTTTTTGCATTAGTTTTTTTAATTTGGTCCCCTTACACAAAAGATGAATTTTAAAACTTTTTGCAGCCAATAGAGGATGAACAGTGAACAATTACAGCTTAGGGCTTAGATCATGACCTGCTCACCCAATCTCCACTTTTTCTCCATACTGAAATTCCAGTCTCTCTTTTTGAGGTCCTCATGCTGACTCTGTCTTTATCAATCTACCAGTACTGCTGCAGCCTACAAATGCTACCAAGAAATACAGCTTCTTACCCAAGGTTAAAAGGCAGCATTGGTGTGAGAAAAAATATTTACCAACTTCCCACTAGGAGATTTAGGCTATAATTTAGTTAGACATCTAAGTATTAGAAAAATATGCAGTATCCTGTCATCCATAGAATGGACAAAGAAAGGCTCTTTTAAGATGCAGATGAGTGAGATTCCAAATGAGCAAGTGTGTCTGTGGTGTCCCCAAGATGGGAGGTATCTTTTATTACTGTGGACACTAGTCCTTTGCTCCTGCCTCAGCCAAAACAGGTTCCTTGGTCTTATCAGGTCCCTTCCACCCCAAGCAAGGTGAGGGCAGGTGCTAAAGTATGTGCATCTAGCTAGAGTCCGTCTTTTTTTGCTTGTATCTAGTGTTCATGGTTCTGAGTCTGTGGTCATGGTAGGGAGAATAAGAGCTTCATTCTCCCACTGGATTTTGTCAGTCAGTCACAGTCAAGATGGATAGACATGGGACTCAAGAGCTCTCTAAGTGTGAACACACCATGATGTGTGCAAGACACTTTTTGCTTTAGCATCAGAATTTCCATTTTGTAGCGGTGATTTTTGTCCACTTACAAACCAGACAAATTTGGGAACAATTTCCCAAGAAGGTAGATGTGTAAGAAGAAAACAATATTATTCAACTTGTCAAATCTTGCCTAAAGGTTACAATATCTTGGTTGCCCAGAGCAAACAGCTCAGAAAGACTTTTTAAACAAATGCAAAGTTATCATCCCTACTGTGATGGTTTAACCCCAACTAGCAACCAAGCCCCATGCTGCCCCTCGCTCACTCTTCCACCAGCAGGACTGGGTAGAGAATTGAAAGGGTAAAAGCTGTGAAACTCATGGTTGGAGAAAAAGACAGTTTAATTGGGAAAGCAAAAGCCACACACAGAAGCAAAGCAAAACAAAAAATCAATTCACTCCTTCCCATGAGTAGAGAGGTGTTCAGCCAAGAGAGCAGAGCCCCATCAAGTATGGTGGTGATTTGGGAAGCAAATACCATTGCTCCAAATGTCCCCCCCCACCCTTACTCCTTCTTCTCCCTATTTTATGCACTGCAAATGATGTCATATGGTCTGGAATATCCCTTTGGTCAGTTGGGGTCCCTTGTCCAGCTCTGTCTCCTCCCAGCCTGCCAAGCACCCCCACTCCCCTCCCCAGTGTGGCAGTACCAAAAGCAGAAAAGGCCTTGGCTCTGCAAGTCCTGCCCAGCAACAGCAAACACATCTCTGTATTATGAACCCTGTGCTCAGCACAAATCCAAAACACAGCCCCACACTAGCAACTGTGAAGAAAATTAACTCTACCCCAGCTGAAATGAACACATCTAGTCATGTAATTTAAAGTTCCTGTACTACAGCTTTCTGCAATTTATACAACTGCAGAAACCATTACTGCAGAAACCTGATGCAAACATCTGGCATACATAAATGTCAATCCAGGCAGTCAATGTTTGGTGTACAAGGAATTGAAAATAGGGTCTTACAATGTAAAGTGTCTGGTAATTTTAACAATGAGTGGGGTTACCAACCATATCTGTAATATTAAATATCATTGTTTCAAAGCAAGTAGCAAGTGCTCTGTGTCCTTGCTGTATGTCCTGTCCTGTTCTTACACAGTCCCTCATGTTGTTACAGTTAGATCTCTCATTCTCTACATGATCACATGAAGATACACACTGTATGTAATTTTTGGGGTGTAATTTATCCAGTGGGGTTCACCAGCTGTGTACTGGATCACAGTTTCATAAGAACAGAAGGAAATGCACATGTGTGCATATGCAGATTCATGTGAGCAGGTGTGCAAGCATGCTGGTGATACTTACTCCATGACTGGTTTCATTCCAGGGCTATGACTGTGTCTTGGCATTTGACAATGGGCTTCAGAGCAGAGGGTTTCATGCTGCTGTTCCACTCCCCAGTAAATACATGCCCCTTGCTGCTCAGGACAGTTTCTTTGCAGTGCCCCTGTACACCAAAGGTGAAAGCATGGCCTTGGGGTTCAGAAATTCCCCCCAGGCAAGGAGGCATGGGGTGGCCAAGGCAGCAGTGCACTGTGTATGTCAGAGCCTGTCTTCACATTGGCTACAGCTCAGAAAGTGCAGAGAAAATTTCCAAGGTGAGGTGGCAATGGGACAACATTTGGGCATCAAAGACATTGCATCGGAGATACAGAAATGTGGAAATCCCTTCTGCGAGCTGCAGCAAAGTCAGGCACGACAGCAGCATCATTCAAAGTGGTGAAGTATCATTGCCAAACTGATAGTAGCTGGGAGGTGCACCAGTCACAGCCTGGGGAGGTGAGCAGCAGCTGAGCAGTCAGAGCACCACCGTGTGCTCAAGTCCCTGCAAGGTGGTGGTGACCCAGGCTTTCAGGCACATCGTAGAAACCATCCCAAAGTGTGATCCCACCTTTAAACAATGAGCTCACTGAGAGCCAAGTGGCAATAGTATTCATCCAGGAAGGGAGATGTTCAATAATTTCTTCATAGAGGTATGAACCTTCGTCTCCACACCTCAGGAGACTGTCCCAGCTGGTGCTCTCACTCTAGGCTGTAGGAAAGCCAGTGATGCTTTCCTTGCAGCTGTGCCTGGTGCAACTGCAAGGAACACTGAGACTCTCCTGGTGATCAAGAGAAGGGTTGCATGCTGAGGACGCAGGGAAGAAAAAATCCCAGCCTCTGCTGCTAACACTGCCACTATGTTTCATCAACGTCTGATCAATGCAAAATGCAGAAATAAAGAAAATTTTACTTTCTTTACACTTGTTTAAACTACAACCCTAAATGCTTTTACTGAATTTGTGTCTGACTCCTATTGAAGATTCTGACCAGGCAGTGAATGGGAAAGAAGTCTTTGACAATACCCTCTAAAGGCCTTTTAAAGATATGTTTTTTCCTGCAAGCAGACTAAATTATGGGATTTTGTTCCTAGCACAGTGACTATAAAAATAGCCTGACCCTCTCACTCTATAAACCTATAGCAGATGAGGAAAATAATTGCTTTAAAGTAGATTTTTTTTATAAAGCATCTACTTGGGATGGCCTGAAATGAAAAGGAATTGCTTTATCTAATCTTGCCAGGAAAAGCATTTCAGCACAGAGGAGTATGAAAGTGAATACTTGACCTTCCTTGGAGGCCAGTTTCCATATGGGGTCAGGCAGAAAGACAGAATCTGATGATAGCTGATGATAAATCCAGGATAAAACACGGAGGCTGACTGAGAGTTCAGTCTTTGTGGTTTATGCTTGAGCCTTATCATCGCTGAAAGAAAATTGAAGTGATTATATAGTACTTTGAACTTAATGGAAAGAAGAAAGATAGTGAATGGTTGATTACATCTCTTGAAGTCCTTCAAGTACAGGCCACTGCCCAATCAATTGTTGCCGGGGCAGCTTTAGCTGGCAGCTAGATAGCTCATGGTCCTCTCTCTAGCCTTCCCTAGTAAAGATTAACTATATAATCTCACTTGCCTTCACCCTTAGAGCCAGTCAGAGCAAAAAGTGCTGCAGGAGATTTCTGCTCTTCTCTGTTGCCTTCAGCTAGGATCCAATGCAGGCTGCAATTAAAACAGCAGGACTCCTGAGCTCCTATGGGGCTGGGACAACCTGATTCTCAGGAACAGAAGAACAATGCTTCCTGCATTTATATAAAACAAGTTACAAGCTGTAACTCCCCAAGAGTTCCTCAAGAATAAAATTACCAAGGATTACAGATGTTTTTCAAGACACTCTCACACAGTGCTGAGGCTTGACTCATGACTGGGAATGTTCATGCTTGGCACGATGCAGCATGCAAGGAACAGACAGAGACGTGTGTGTTGGGTACCCTGAGGTGCTGCAGGAAGGTGTTTTCCTGGGACCTGATGTGAAGAGACTGCTACAAACAAAGGTGGCAAAGTACTAGCCACTACTAACAATAAAATAACTCATTACGCAAGTTACACTGCTGCCACTAATTCAGACATGACAGATTATGAGCTTGCCTATGATGGAATTTTGAGAGGCATAATGAAATTTTAGTAGAGTGGACAGATAGCAGAAAGAGAACAAGTGATGATAGTGACATTGTGACTGTGATTAAATCTCTGCAGTTTTGTCTCCCAGGGTCACCATGTAGGGCCAGCTCAATGCCTATTGCCAGCATTAAGGCTGTCACTCAAGATACTACAGATGGTTTCCAGTTTCCTCCATGGTTCTGCAGGAGTGCTGTAGGTCTCCACAGTAAAATGCTGTCCTGGGAGAAAATAAAACTGAACCTTGCACTAGACTGGGCATGACTAAAAGTGCCCAGGATCCAAATGATAGTGAATAGAATAGCTATGTGCTGATGCAGGCAAAGCCCAAGTGCTGAAGGTGATGTATCAGAGCTTATCATGACTGGCAACAGCAAAGATTTAAACCTGTCAATCAGAGACAGCAAGTGTTAATGCATCCACTTTCACATGAGAAATTCAGAAGTACTGTTGATCTTGCTAGCATTGGGTTGTCCTGGTTTATGAAAGACTTGATCTGGAGCTGATCTACCAGTCAGCAACGTCGTCTTCTCTCCTGTTTCAAAAGAAGGGCAAAAAAGACACTTGTACTACATTTCATTATAAAAATAGTTGAAGTTAGGAATCTAGTGAGAATTTTATTATACTTCCACTGCAGAAATACATTGAAAAGAGATGCTGACCTGCATATAAATTAATTCCAAGTTTAGCCACAGGAAGCAGGCCCTTTTATGCAATTCAGCCAACCAAGAAGATACATATAAAGCAAAATTCTTCTTCATTCAGAAATAGAAAAATTTCTTCCAAGTGGTACATTGTTTGTCTGTTCCCACTAATAGTGACATACATGTGAGTTTTGTTTGGTGGAATAGAAAGAGTGTCTGGGAACAGTTTAGGTACAATAACACTACCTTGGAAGGGAGTGTGATACCATTTTCTTTGCATATTTACAATATGGTTAGGTTATGGTATGTTTCTTAATTTCAGCATATGAGAATGACCTACCCTTACCTCATAGCAACACCACCAGTACCACCAGTACCATGACCACAGTCACGGTCCCCCAAAAGTTTCCAGATTCTTCTTCTGCCATCCACCCACTCACTCCCTGGTCCTCTCTTCTCAAGTCCTTGCTACACCCTGCCAGCAGAAATCTGGGGGGCTTGATTTTCAGGAGAACACCAAGCTGGCTGGTGGAGGAATTGGCAGTCCTAAAACACACCTTTACTGAAGAAATTAATATTGTCCTCTAAGTAACTACTGATTTTATCAGAACTAGGAACTAAGACTTTCTGTCTCTTTGTCAGATGTGATTTCAGTGGGCAATGAATGGAAAAGCTCAGAGGAAAGACAGCCCAAGAGAAAAGTAGTAAAATCAAACTTTTGTAGGACATGGGGGAAATAACAATAAAAATAACCAATTTTTAAGCTCTTCAATTGTGACCTGTCATATGCAGACATGCATTCTGATTTTTAGGTAGTAAAAGAAAAAAAAGGATTTTCTATCCTTTGAAAAGGATAGAAAAGGAATGTATATGCATGCGTATACATAAGTGTATATGAAAAAATGGTAGAATAACTTCAAAACAGAGTTTAGACAGTGAAGTCAAAAAGCATGATTTCTTAAGGCAAACTCAAACCTAAGTCCTACTTAGAATATTTTCTGGACTTTATGGAAAAGATGATGCAAACCTAGATTCATATTCAAATGCCCTAACTCAGTAATGAACTAAACATGGCTCACACACCCTGACATGACTGATGGGATTTTACTACTCCTCCTCATAAAATAATCCAGATAGAAGCTAAAAGTCACATCACTAAGACCATGGCTCATTTCTTATGATGAGCTTCTTAGTTTTAGTCACATTTGCACTTCCAGAGAATGTCTACCTATCTTGACTGCTGGAATCCAACACTTACTATCTCTTCTGAGAAAAAAAAAAATGAAACAAAACAGGTATTTGTGAAACTGCCATCGCCCTGGGCCCCATTAAATTAAGCAGTGTGTCATAAATACTAGAGGTGTTTCAGGGTGTTGTTCTTGTAGCAAGAGTTTCACCTTGGCAAGGTTAATAGGAGACATAAGAACTCTGTAGCTTAAAACAACCCTCATAAGGGTGAAAAGTTGAAGAAGGAAAGGTAAAAGACACTTTGTTTTCGGATGGCACCTTTACAGTGCTGTGCTCTTCTGTGCTCACACAGAAAAGGTTGTCACCAATCTCTTCCCATCCTGGTTGTTGGGTCAGACTCCCACAGTGTGCAACCTCTGAAGGTGGTACAAGAATTTCTGCCTTAAGTGCGCCTGAGGCTTTAATATTGCTTTTTCCTGTGAATGTTCTGTGGTGAGTTTTTTCAATCAGACTCTGTACTCAAAAGATTTCTACTGGCTTGGAAAATACTCTCCAGAGCATCCATGCTTCTGAGCTATCCCAGCACATCCCACTGTGTTGGCAGCCTGCGGGTGCCTTGAACCAGACATGTGTAGGCAATGGAGGATTGTGCTGGGGATGTTTGGAGTGCAGGAGTCCCACACACCCAAGTGGTTGGTTTTTGCTGCACTGATCCCCAGGGCTGCTGCCTCTGTGCTCTGTGTGACACATACCAGGGCAGTCAGGGCTCTCCTCTGGATGCATGGTAGGTGGAACAGCCCCATAATGATCCCTCTTAACATTTTCCTTGTTAATGTACTTCAGCTTCTTCTTCTAAACCATGTTTGTACCAAATGAACTCAGAATTATTTCAGAATTATTTGGCTTTAAGGAGTTAGCTCTGTTTAACTGGTTGTTTCTTTATATTTGACTTATTCCTGGATCTGCAGGACTCCTCTTTGTTTATCTCTGTCTGCTGAGCCCTATCAGACAAGTGCAAACAGGAAAATGGGTAGGTGTATGGTAAATGAACTCCTGCATCAAGCTGGAATTTGTAATTACTTTGTCATTTCCTAATGGGAGAATAATGAAAAATGAAGTATTACAGTCAATGGAAAAAATCAGGATAAGAAATCAAGCCCTGAAAGAGGAATGATATTTCTTAAATGCATGTTGCCAGCTAGCTGTAAAATAATAACAATCTTTGTGTCTTGTTACATGTTGATGATAAACACATCTCACAGAGAGGAAGATAAATAGGACAAAATTATTTCTGCAATGGGCTCTCTGATTCTTGAGATTTCCTGGGATCTGAAAACTCTCTTTTTCATTCTTAATGGTAGTTATTTACTATTATATTTTTTTTCTATTATAAAGGTTGAAGGATGGAAAGGAACATCTGAACTATTTGGCACTCATAATACATAGGTCCCATTGGCTTAATCTGGTCACAAAGCTTACAAGCTTCACCAGCTACGCCAGGAGAGCTTGTAAATTTTCTATTAAATGAAGAGATTAAGTTTTCTGAACATGCAAAAATCTATGATCATTGCCAGTGGAGCTATTAAACTCTGATCCACAGCTGTTTGGCCTGAAATCTCTCATAAGCAAGCTGATCTTCATTCTCCATCCTGCCTTTTGCCAGGTGCAATCTCAAAAGCATCTGAACCTCAGAGGAGCCCAAGTTCCTGTGACTGGGATCTTTGTGTGTGAAGGTGCACATGGTGGGATTTGTCCCACCTTGGTGTTAGCTCTCAGATATGGGGTCTGTCATCTCAGCTGGCTTTCCAGCTCTACCTGTAACCAGCAGGGATACCTGTGAAGACAGCAGGCTGTTCTGAGTGTGGGACACTGCTCCTGTTCTACCCGGAATGCTGAACTACCTGTCTCCTTTCACTAGCTGTGGAAAACTAGCTCCAATTTGATGCTCAGTGGTGATCAGGTGTGATGAATTTCACCCAAAGGACTAACTCAAATGATGGACAGATTAAATGGACAGATGGGCATCTATTTCAACACCCATGTGTGTATGGGATTCATGACCCCTGTGTCTTTGCTTGTAAGTCCTTTGAGGATGTGATCCAAGCCTCACATCATCACGTGATTCCATGCACAAGGACACGTATTTCCATTCCAGGTCTTCTGAGGAATTATTATCTGTTTATAACACAGGTCACATGACAGACTGTATTCCTGCCTCCAGAAAAGGTCCAACTGTTCCTTTTAATTAACTATTTCAATTTCTTAAGGGAACAAGGCTTTTTGCCTTGCCTATCTATCTTCTCAGACAACCCCTTTCAATAAGCTAATTTCCTCTGACTTTCTTCTTCCACAGCCTCACAAAGATTCAGTTTTCAGGTACTAAGTGACATGACTTGAACACAAAAGGTGACTTATCTCTGTGCCCCAGATTCAGCTACAATTTATAGGTCAGGACTCTCATGAAATATTAGAATAATAGAGGTCTGAGCTTTTCAGCCCTCCTCAGCCTTTGCTTGGATGGTTACTTTAGAGATTAATCTATTACATAAAAAACTCACTAGGATCTCCATCCTCATCTTCTTTGACAACCCTGGATCTAGCCTTCATGTAGGATTCATAACTCCTACAGACAAGCCTCTGTTACCTATGCCCAGTGCATTGTTTTAGTTTCCTAAATCCAGATATGATGACAGATTCAACCTCTCTGGACCAGACACCTTTCCACACACCTTTCCATACCAGACTGGGTACACTTTCCAGGTGTGATAGGTGAGGAAGTTCAGACTCTGTAGAAAGGCAGAGGCAGAAACCAGCAGGTATACAACTTCCCTCAGGTCACTACCACCCCAGAGATTTCTGAGGAAACTAAGACTAGAAGATAAGGGCTGATCCATAGGAAGACAAAAAAAGCAAGAATAGCTGTTTTATGAACCCAAAATGAACACTCAAGCTATACACTGAACTAAGTCATCAGTATTTTAATTCACATTAGAGCCCTTAGTTTGGTAAACAAATTGAACTCTCTTAGTCTCTTTGCACAGAGTAAAATTTGTAATCTTACCTCTGGTGTATGAATTTCTTTCTCCAGGATGAGTTTTGGCCTTGTTCTTGATATTCCAAGTAATGTGCTGTACAGGATTTTGAACACTTCCCTATGTCTACTGGAAGTACTTTCCCTAACAATGTCTATAAAGACATTTGCATTTTGTACAGCCCTATCACCCTGGGCTCTCACAGTTACTCTTGTAAGTGAATAAAATAACCCTTTCTTTCTCCTTCTCTTTCACTTCTCCAAATTCTTGGAGACATGTAGTAGTGAATCCCCAGGCTACTGCAGAATCCTCCTGTTAGATGTTAAAGACAATGTCTTGAAATGAGTGCTACACTTCACACTACCCCTGGTTTTCCAGATCTGTAGGTTATCTGTTTCTACCTGTACCATGTTCAGATGTCTTTCTGTGCCATGTTGTCTCTTACAAATGTCTAAAGGGCAAATTTAATTAACACACACTTGCTTCTTCAACCAAAGTTCTTTATGGAGACAGCTGTGAAAAAATTCTGGTTCCCAGAAAAATCTGCAAGTTGTCCTTTAATACAACTGCTTGCCATCTCTTTTTAGAGCCATTTCTGACTTTCTTCCTACAGTTTGTGTGTTTTTCCTTTTTGTCTTTTCCATTTTACGTAGAGATTTCCCATATCACAAGTGTTTCTCAGATGTTTGTACAGCTTAACTTTGTTGCAATTACCTTTCTTAATGCAATCAATCAGCACACTTGCAAGCAGAAGCTTTAGGCTGGTATGGTACCCTCCAGCTGGCAGGCACAGGTTGTTGTCCTTTCTTTTATTTTTCATTAATCATCATATCATTAATTATTCCTTTCACTTAAAATCCTCCGTGTACTCTTGCATACTATTACAATCAAGCTAAGAGGCCTTTAGTTGCAAGTTCACTTTCTTAATTATGGTTACTATATATACTGTTCTCAAATCATGTGGATCCCTCTCCTGCACAGCTTGACAAAATTACATAGACTGGCTGCCAGGTCTTCAAGTGTCCTGTAGTGAAGGATCTACTCCCTGCTGGCTGCACACATCCAGCTCTCAGAGTTCTGTATCTTCCCTGAGGAACTATTTTAAATTTCCTGACAATCATCCCATATCTGTTCTCCTTTTATCCAGAGTTTAATGTTCTTACAGAAAACTGAAGCTGAGCTTCACTTAATATTTTCACACACCTATGCCAGCATTAATTCTCTCAGGATAAAAACATCTTTTTACTTCAATAGCTAAATAACTTTTTATGATTTCCTTTTATTATTACTATTTAATTTCCTCTGCAAATTTCTAATTTGGTTTGACTTTTGGCAGTGCTTTCCTCAGGCCTGTACTTCCTGGCCTCCGAAATGAAGTTTTCTTTGCTGATTAACAGGGCTGGACTTTCTAAGGATCCATTTTCCTCTATAGTCCCTTCCTGCAAGTTTTCCTCTTTTTCTTCTGAAGTGAATTCCACAGAGTTGCTTGCAGCTTTTATTGCATATAAGTTATAGGTCTCCTTCAGCTGAAGTACCTTACAACTCTTTGGACTCCCTGGACTCACTAATCAGTTCACTTTCTGAAAACTGTTCTTTCAGAACTGGAAATCTGACTTGTTTTCATATATGCCTCCATTTCATCTAAAAGCTTGGCTAATGGCTCAGTTTAGCTCTGAAATTATTGTTAGTCTTTCCACTGGCTGTAGAAACTTGGATCTATCCTGTTTAAATGTTCTCCAGGGCTGAGGGTGTAAACACAATGTTATGGGCCATGGTTTCAGCTGGTTTAAATTGCTAAAGCCCTGCTGGACTCTGGCCAGTCAAGAGGAGTCTCTCTTGTCTAAGAAGCTGAAGTTTTCATCAAAGTATTTTGGAAGCAACTGCAGTCTCTTAAATAACTATTAAAGAGATATTTTTGCCATCTTTCCACAGAAGAAACTGCAGTAAGATCTGTGTTTTCTCACTGTTTATAGTAGTCTCCAAATTAATTTATATCTGTCACGATGTATTATTAATGCCTTCCATGTCCATTACCTCATTTGAGATCCTCATATTGTTGCATGCAGCAAATGGCAGGAAAAAAAATAGTGCTACCTACTGGTACAATGTGTACATAGGTACAAACCTTTGAATTGGTTCAATTCTGCATGCCTACACCCTCCCAGTCCTCCTACTTCCAGTGATTGCAACTTACAGTTTAGACAGCTGCAGCAGTAGTGAGAGACTGGGATATGAGGGCCAATCTTCAAAATCTCCAGTGTGCTGAACAGAGCAGGCTACAAAGGGGCAAGAGGCTCGTTATTATACCAAAGTCTGACAAAGTGGTAGCACACTGGATTGGACAGCAAGATTACAAAGCCCATGAGTGTGAGACTCTTATTGCATCTTCCCCTCCACTACACTCCACCACATCTCCATCACCAGGCCTGTCTAAAGACATGCCAGAGGAGAGGAGAGGAGAGGAGAGAGAGAAGCCAAAAGGACCATACCACAAGTGAAGTGTGCCAGTTACTGCTGAAGACACTTTTTATCTTAGGGCAAAACAATACACTTCTGTAAGGGTAAAGGTGAAGTTTTTTCACATGAAGTCATAATAATAACAAATATGCAATGGCTTTCTTCCACCCACCACCCAATGTTAATAATTTCCTGATAGCATGCTGTTACTCATTCAGTGATAGCAGAGCATTAGCTGATGCTAAATAGTTGCTTACACTTGACATACGTTGAAGTATTTGCGTGTGGCTCCTCTGTATTGGGATTTAAACAGAGGGAGGTATGAACTGCAGAACTCAGCTTGTCCTTTTCTTTCTGCATCTCCCAATTTATACCTATGCTGCAACCTTGCCAGCCTTACCAGGAGCTGCTCAATTCATTGTAACAGGCAGGCTAAGAAATAAAGGATGGTCTCAGGGATTACCTGCCTGGCACAGGAACAGAAACCAGCCATTTCATTTTTGCAGGTATAGACTACTGAGGAAATAAAAAAATCCCAGCCATCCTTCTATTTATAACTCTCTGATTGTTACTGTGTTGACTTCAGATTGATTACGAGCCCTACTGCTGAGCACTCCGCCGATGGAGAAGGGAATGCTGTCGGACAGGAGGAGGGAGCTGGGGGCAGCAATGCAGAAAGGAAAACAGGGGCAAAGATGAGTCCCTAAAAGGCAGGGGCATTCCTTTCAGTGGTGGATGCCTGCTCAGACTCTCTCTTCTCTCTGAGGAAGTCGTCAGAAAGGAACAGAGGCTGAGCTGGAGAGAAACAATGGAGCCTGAAAATGTGTGCATTTCCAAATTGTTCTTTTCTTGAGGAATACAGTTCCTTGTTAGGCTAGTGCCACTTAAACCACTTGCACTGCTTAACGCCAAGCTCAGCATTCAGTGATCATGTCCATCTCTTAGCACATGCAGTCTCTCTGGGGCACTAGTCACACACAGTTTCCTCAACATTGAAAGTCCTCAAATCAGAGAGGAGTCATCAAAACTCAAGCACTCCTTGATACAGTATACTTTGAACTAATTTCTCACATTGGTTTTGGATTATTATTAACCTTAAAGAGTGCACAAATAGAAAATCTCACCATCTCTTTTTGTCCTATGTGCAAGACCTTGTTTACTCTTTGGAGGTAAAATCCTAGATACTTGCACACTAAGGCAAAACAGGTCACTGTAGTTTATGTTTAGGCTATAGCAGTTGTTAGGGTTGGTTGTTTTGGGGGTTGTTGGGAGGGTTTTATTTTTGTGGTTTTGTTTAATTTTGTTTAGTTTGCTTGTAGTGATTGCACGCACACATATATAGTAAATTTTAGCCTTACTTTTCTTGGTTGCCTTCTGCAGGCTCTGTAGAGGAAATCCATACATTCCTTGAGGGTTCTGGGGTCCTCAGTCTAAAGAAAGTACTCACTGTACTGTGCAGCAACACAGAGATGAGACTTTCGTGCGCTGTGGTTCTGGGTGCAATGCAGCAGTAGCAGCAATGCAGAAATCTGAATTTTAACCCCTTTTCATGGGTAAAACACTGTGAAAAATGAAGAAAATTGTATCATTATGATTTATCCTAGATAATTTGAGAGACTAGGAAGGTCTGACAAAATGGAAATTAATTGCTTAATGTATTTTAATGTGTTTTAGGATCTTGGCATGAGCTATGTAGGAGACTGTTAGTGTATAAAAATCAAAAGTGGGAATTTAAAATGCTAACAGGTACTCCTACTCTTGTTGATCTGGTGCCTCTTCACTGCTGTGCCTTGTAATCTGCACATATATTAATGTATGTTATATTATATGTATTCTATAATAGCATGGAGTTTAGACTGATATTTTCTGCCAGGCAGCTTAATCCAGTTTGGAAAATCCAGCAGAATACACCGCAGTTAGTACTTTGCTGGCTGTTCCCCACCAACTATCATGCATTTTCTTCCTGCTCTTCAGCCAGAACAAATACATTAATTCTTCATTTTCCCACATTGGTGCCAGCTGCAGTGCCAGAGAAACATGCAGCTCTCAAGTAGAGCAAATGAGCAAATGTGTCTCTCAGGCTGAAGGCTTGCCAAGTGATGGCTGGACAGTACTGCCCTCAAAGCCACAAGCTTTGGGAAGCTTTGAGACCATAAAGCCTTGAGCACTCTTGGCAGTGGCTGAGTGGAGAATGCATCAAATGCTGGCTAGAGCACTCCTATCACCTTCTGTCCATAAGGAATGCTACAATTGTCCTTTCTCCTCAAACAATTGCTTATGTTTTGGAAAGACGTTAAAATGTTGGTATTCTCTAATGCGGTCATCAAACAGCCTTCCTTATTTTACAGTTCACACTCAGAAGTAGCTCTTGGAGGGGTAGCAAGTCACAGTGGTGTAAGGCAGGGTGCGAGCCAGCAGTGCATCAGCTGTGCTGCAGAAACACAGCATGCTCCTGTCTGCAAAAACACAAGGCAGACCCTTAAGCTAAGGAACAGGGTGATTTTCTTTCTTTGTGTTATGATGTGGTGTCTGGAGAGCTGCCTGTAAGCTCATCTAATCAATGGCAGTTTGAAGCCTCACAATCCATCTCTGATGCCCTTTATTGTCCTGTTCCTATAGCTTGCTGTGATGCTGTCATGCTGCTTTTTATGTGGATGGTATTAGTGGAAATTTTATGGTGAAAATTTCCAGCTATCAGGCTTGATCTTGACTGATATTCCAATGTCTCATTTTAGTCAGCATCTATTGCTAGAGGTTTTTATACAGAAAAAAAAACCAAAAAAAAACCCAACAAATAATTTGATGCAGGAATTCATTAATTTGTAGAATAATTTATCACATTAAGGTTTGGCTAGTTCCTTTATGTCCTTCTTCCTCATGAGGAAAGGTATTATGACGCTGCAAAATTTCCCATCTGTTTACTCCCAGTCTAGAACACAACATCTGAGCACAGTAACAAGAAAACTTTCCTATCTCCTTCATGGCTTTGTATTTATTCATAGGTCAGAAATAAAAAGAGGAGGAGGCAGTCAGAGAACTGCTGGGCCACTTGGACATTCATAAATCCATGGGACCAGATGGGATCCATCCCAGGGTGATGAGGGAGCTGGCAGATGAGCTTGTGAAGCCGCTCTCCATCATTTCCCAACACTCCTGGCTCACTGGTGAGGTTCCAGAGGACTGGAAGCTGCCCAATGTGACACCCATTCACAAAAAGGGTGGGAAGGAGGATCCTGGTAGTTACAGACCAGCCAGCCTGACCTCAGTACCAGGTAAGATAATGGAGCAATTTATACTGAGTGTCATCACACAGCAATTACAGGGTGGCCATAATATCAGACCCAGCCAGCAGGGGTTTAGGAGGGGAAGGTCATGTTTGACCAACTGGATCTCCTTCTATGAGAAGGTGACCCAACTGGTGGATGCAGGAAAGGCTGTGGATGTTGTCTATTTAGCCTTCAGCAGGCCCTTTGGCACTGTCTCCCCCAGCACACTCCTGGAGAAGCTGCAGCCCACGGCTGGGACAGGAGCACTCTGTGCTGGGCTCAGAACTGGCTGATGGCCGGCCCAGAGAGTGCTGGTGAGCGGTGCTGCATCCAGCTGGGGCCAGCCACCAGTGGTGTCCCTCAGGGATCTGTGCTGGGACCAGCTCTGGTCAATATATTTATTGAGGACATGGATGAGGGGATTCAGTCCTTCATTAGTAAATTTGCAGACAACACTAAGCTGGGAGCATGTGTCAATCTCTTGGAGGGTAGGAGGGCTCTGCAGGGAGACCTGGAACACTTAGATGGATTGGCAGAGTCCAATAAGATGATGTTTACTAAGTCCAAGTGCTGAGTCCTGCATTTTGGCCACAGTTACCCCCTGCAGTGTTACAGGCTGGGGATGGTGTGGCTGGAAGGGACCTGGGGGTGCTGGTGACAGCTGACTGACCATGAGCCAGCAGTGTGCCCTGGTGGCCAAGAAGGCCAAGGGCATCCTGGTCTGTGTCAGGAATTGTGTGACCAGCAGGAGCAGGGAGGTCATTCTCCCCCTGTACTCAGCACTGGTGAGGCCACACCTTGAGTGCTGTGTCCAGTTCTGGGCCCTCAGTTTGGGAAGGACGTTGAGATCCTTGAGCACGTCCAGAGGAGGCAACGAGGCTGGTGAGGGGCTTGGAACACAAGGAATGTGAGGAATGTTTGAAGGGGCTGGCGTTGTTTAGCCTGGAGAAAAGGAGACTCAGAGGTGACCTTGTCACTCTCTACAACTCCCTTAAAGGTGGTTGTAGCCATGTGGGGTTGGTCTCTTTATCCAGGAAGCAAGTGACAGAATGAGAAGACACAGTTTTAAGCTGCACCAAGGGAAATATAGGTTGGATACTAGGAAGATGTTTTTTACAGAGTGATAAATATGGAATAGCCTGCCCAGGGAGGCAGTGGATCACATTCCTGGATGTGTTTAAAAAGACTGGATGTGGTACTTGATGCCATGGTCTAGTTGAGGTGTAAGGTCACGGGTTGTACTCGATGAAGGTTTCTTCCAACCATATGATTCTGTGGTTCTGTGATTCTGTGAAAAGCTTTCCTTTGGAAAATATTGGCTCTTTCATGAGATCAATTTATTTCAACAAGGTAAAAGATGTACCCAGAAAGAAAATTATGCACGCTTTCTATTCTTTCTATTTTGTTAGTATTTTATTCTGCTCCTCAAGGACCCCTGTGGAACCCCACCAGTGACAGGTCACCAGTCTTACACCACACCATTCACTCTGTGTCCAATCCACCAGCTGTTTACCCATCACACATGAAGTATCCAGAAGGATCTCGTGAGAGACAGTGTTGAAAGTTTTACTGACATCCAAATATATCACATCAACTGAGTTCCCTTGATCAGCTTGGTGGATTATTCAGTCAAAAGATGATATCAGATTCAATAAGCAGGATTTTCCCCTCATGAAGCTGTGCTGGCTGTGACTGATGGCTTGCTCTTCAGGTGTTTTTCAACACCAGAATAATCTTCTCCATACTTGTGCTAGTCACTGAAGTGAGACTGACAGGCCTGTAATTTCAGGGTGACCCCTCTTGAAAATTAGTACATTAGCCAGCTTCCAGTTGACATAGATCTCTCCATATTCTCAAGAACATTCAAAATTTATTGAAAGAGACCGTGTGATGACATTGCCATCTTTTTCTGTATTCTCAGATTAATCCTGTCAAGACTAATATATTAGTGATTATTAACCCCTCCTTAGACTATTACATTTTTATCTCTCCAGGTGAACCACTAGAAACTGAGCACTGAGCTCACTGCATTTAGGTGAGGTCTAAAATCTGACATCGTGGTCAGATGTACTTGGGCCTGACTGGTTAATCCCACTTGTGCTATGGGAGATCAGACACTGGAAAATGAAGAAGTCACATGCACTCAGTGCTGTTAACAAGTCCTCAGTGGGATGTCAGCTATGAAAGGAGCAGAACTCTGTACTGCAGTGATTATTACTCTCCCAGACCAATATGTATGACTGCCTGGGAGCAGTTTACACTCACAGGGCAGAACAAGGATCTCACTCCCGTGAAAAATGTGTCTGCTTTGAAGTCAAGGAAATTCCATTAGCAGTGAACAAGTGTGAGATCAGAATCAAACACCAAAGAGTTGTGATCTTCCTGCTGCTAAGAGGCAAGCACAGAGACTGCATTTTTCAGAGCTTGCTGCTGTGTGAGCTGACGTTTACTTTGCATAATTATAATTGACAACAGCCATACCCAGGGAAGGGAGTAGTGATGTTCAGTGCAGACACACACAGACAAAAGCCAAGTGCAGACGCCTGCAGAATATTGATAACAGTATAATGCTGGTTGGTAGAAGAGTGGATGTATAGCAGAAAATCTGTGAATCTCATTCACATGCACTTTGAAGGCCATTGGCACAGCTGGTTATGGAAATTAAAAGAATTGTAACTCCATTGTTTCTGTCTCCTTCCCTCGGGTTTTTCTTTCAGACCAAACACTACATATGTGCCAAAGTACCAACAGCAAGTAAAGAAGTGCAAGCATGAAGGCAGGGTCACCTTTTCATATTTTTTTCCATATGTGAACTGTGAGAGAAAACATGCTGTTGCATGACAGGCTATGAGGGAGGATCAAAGTTATGATGGCAAAGCCCAAGATTTAGCATGGCAAGGTCAGGTGCAGTGCTGTCTGAACAGCCTGTTCAAAACCCAGCAACTTTAGGATTGTCAGAAACCATACAAATCACTGAGTAGCTAAGTCTGAATTCTCTGCCACCCTGTTCCTTCACAGACAGCTCCTGGCTGGTGTTCCACCTATATGCCCAGTGTGGGAGGTGGAAACACTTCAAGCCAAGGCAACATATTTTCTGGACTTTTTATAACTCATCTCCAAGGACTCTTGGTTTCTGATTGCTCTTCTCTTGCATTAGCCCTCCTGTCAAATGTCACAGTTGGGAGATTTGAGGGAGTTTAATTCTGTCTGTCCATATTTTTTTCTCATTTCTTTTCCCCAGAAACTCAAGAAAATGAAATGCTGGACTCCTCTCCCTTTTCAGATTACCATTGCCAATACAAACACCAGATAATGGCTTCCTCATCTGGAGCTCCTCCGACTTGGCAGAGCTGTGATTGCTTGCTGATGTTCCCCTGCAGGGAGGGACCTCTCTGTTTGTGGGATGCTGGTAATGCTGTAATAGCAACCACTAAAAGCACCTTGTACACCTCATTTTAGCTCACAACAAATAATTTTTTCTGTTGATAGGGGCAGTGACAATATATTATATTATCCTCTAGATTGTTCTAGTAATCTCTGTTCATGCTAAAACAGCCTGTTTTGAGAATTATTTGAACATAAAGAGCTTTTAACATATATTTTCTTTTCCTCAGCTTTGCTGGGGAACAGCGAGTGGCCTTCAGGCTGACACATCAGCTTCAGGAATTAAGAATGGAGATCTTTATCTTATCCCAGTAATGTGATGCAAAGCAAGGTTATTCAGCCAGAATCAGCTTTTTTTTTAAATTTTAAACCTTAAATTATGGTCTAGAGATCCTTATGTTTTCTTAGTGCTACACAAAAGCAGTCATTCTGACACCCAAACCTATCATCCCACTGGGGTGTGTGTGCCACTTCTGCTTCTGGTCCAACCCTGGAGTGGTTGAGAAAGTAATGGAATTACAGAATCATAGACAGATTTGTGTTGGAAGAGACCTTAAAGATCATCTCCTTCTAACTCCCTCCCATACCTCCCACTAGACCAGGTTGCCCAGAGCCCCATCCAACCTGGCCTGGAACACTTCCAGGAATGAGGCATCCAAGATTTCTCTGGGCAACACCTTCACTTCCTCACTACCCTCTCAATAAAGAGTTTCTTTCAAACAGATTATCTAAAATTATTTCCACTTGTCTTATCAATTCCTGCCCTTGTAAATAGTTCTTCTACAGCTCTCTTGAAGTGCTAGAAGGTATTGTAAGGTCTCCCCAAATCTTTCTGTTCTCCAGGCCAAGCAACCTCAACTGTCTCAACCTGTCCTCCTAGGAGAGATGTCCTATCCCTCTGATCATCATAACTGTCCTCTTGACTTACTCCAATAAATCCATGTCCTTCTTATGTTGAAGACCCCAGAGTTGATGCAGCACTGCAGGTGGGATCTCACCAGAGCAGAGTAGAGAGGCAGAATCCTCTCCCTGGCCCTGCTGTCCACACTGCTTTGGCTGCAGCAAGACATGATTTGCTGTCTGGGCTATGAGTGCCCATGGCTGGGTCATGGTGAGTTTCTTGTTAACCAGCAAATCCAAGCCCTTCTCCTCAAGTCTGATCTCAATCCACTCTCCATTCAACATGTATTTTCATTTGGGATTGCCCCTACCCATTTGAAGGACCTTTCACTTGGTTCTTAGCACCTGCAAAGGCTGGCAGCCAACACTGAATATTCTACAGCTGTGAATAGTCATGAGGTTTCTGCTTTCAACATTTTGAATCTTCCATAGCCAATGAGAGACGGTGGGTTTCCTTGCTAAGAGTAGAAATACTGAAGGGGCTGTAGGATGGTAACAACAGTGTATGGTATAAAAAACAAGACTATTAAACACTCCTGTCATTGTGCATGTCACCATGGCCTTGAAATAGGTGACGTTACAGAGTGGGACATGTGACCCAAGACCCCTGATGATCAGCAAAGGACAGGCACTGACCACTCTCCTGCTGCCCACTGCCCTAGTTTAGGGCAAATTTGGGAGAAAACCTCCAGAAGGATCCCCCAGAAAGTAAACCTCCATGGCCCCTCCCCCACTTGGTTCTGGAAGAATTTCCTTAGAGAGAGGTGGAAAAAAAACTGTTTATATAACAGGCAAAGCACCAAAAATGAACAACACCAGATGACAAAACTCTTTCACCACTCTGAAGAGATGACAGATTCAGAAAGTCTCTCCTGGGGGTGGTCTCTCTGTTATCCTCTAGCGCTGGGAAAGGCTGCTGCAGGCCACAAAGTGTGAACTCTCAGTGTTTTCCCAGGTCCCAGTACAGAGCAGGTTCGAATGGTTCCAAGAAAAGGGAAAGAAAAACAGTCCATGGAAAATTCGAGCTGCCCAGCTAAACTAACTAACATGCAAAAAGCAAAAGCAAGAACAAGCAGGAGCAAGAGCAAAGGCTAAAGGAAAAGCAAAAAGCAAAAACAGCACTATGTACCGCCATCTGTGTCCAGCAGATCGTGGGGAAGTGAGCAGGCTGATAACAAAACTTTGCTTTTCAGAACCAGTCTTGAAGGCACAGAACATAATATCCAGCATAAACAGGACAGACAAATGGGGATACAAGCATCGTAACGTCACCCTAGGACACCCACCCTGCTGCAGAGGAAAGCACAGCCAAGAGGGTGAGACCTGGAGAAAGAACTGATAGTACACTGCTAAGGACCTGCCTTTTCTCACTGGTCAAGGGCTTCATTTCAGAGAAAACCAATAAGAAACTATGAGCCCATACTGAAAGATAAATTGAACCAAAATGATGAGTTGTATTAAATTTGGCACTGACTTGCAGAGTCTATCAATAGCAGGAGATCACAGGGATTGGCTGTAATTTTGTCACATTTTCTGAAGTATGGAACTGTGTAAATTATTGAAGGAAGAAATATTATTCCTGCTATCACCATCCTAAAATATTAGACTAGTGAGAGTGCTTCCACTGTAATTTATGATCCCTCAAATGAAGATCAAAATGTGATTAAATAAAATTCAAAAACAAATCAGAGAATAGTGAAATCTAGCTGCCAGAGAGGCAGCTAGATTCTCTTTGTACCCATGTCCCCACCTGAAGTCAGGTAAACATCACAATCTGGCTGTGGCTTCCAGACAGGAATATTCATCTGCAATACTCAGCTTTCCTTATGCAGGATTTTTCTATTTTCTTCAATACAGAAATTTTGCTTGTTATTAGTCTAGTGACCTGACACACTAGTGTATCTTGCCTTTAGCAAGTTTCTTTAGACAGAAATGAAGTTTGTCTATGTCAGCCCAGTCGCACACAGGATTGCCACCCTCCTGCATGCAGCCTCTATTGCAAGAGAAGAGTTTCAGCATTTACATAGAAGTTCATGAGGTATCTCACACTACTTTTTTTTTTTTTTTTACTGTGAGGAGTCTTTCTGGCTGGTTGGAGCAGCAACAACAACAATGCTGGCACTTTTACAAATAGGATGATGTTGAAAAATTAAAATCCACTACACTAACTACTTTTAGTGAAATTGATTTCTTTCTAGAATTAACATGCTAAGATGCTAATAGATGCTAAGATGCTCCACAGAAATGCAGATAAAGATGGGATTTTAATGATATCCACTATGGTTTGCTGTTATAGTGAACTCCTGTTCCCAGTGACTCAGAAACAATGAAGGCTGGGGGCAGCCTTGACACTAATGGCCATAAGATGATGGAGTGCAGTATTGGATGAAGAGTGAGCAGAACAGTGAGCAAGATTACAACCATGGATTTCTAACTAATTAGGAGAGCTAACTTCACATCCCTTAAGGGTCTTCTTGGAAGAACTCCATGGGAATAGACTCTTCAGGCAAAAGGGATCCAAGAACATTGGTCAAAATTCCAGGACCACTTCCTCTAGGCCCAAGAACAATGCATCCCAATGAGAAAGAAATCAGGTCAGGAGGGCAAGAAACTCCCATATGTGAATAGAGAACTCCTCTCATTCCTCAGGTATGAGCAAGAAATACACAGGAGGTGGAAGCATGGCCAGGCCACTTGGAATGAATGTAGACAGGTGATCAGAGTAAGTAGAAATTAAATTAGAAAGGCTAAGGCCCATCTGGAATTAAATATGATCAAGGATGTCAAGGATAAAAAAGGGCTTTTCCAAATACATCAAAAACAAATGGAAAATGATGGGCCATTGGTAAAAGAGGGGATCCTGGTAACAGAGAACACAGAGGAGACACAAGTTATTGAAAGTCTTTGCATTTGTTTTTACTGATAAGACCAGCCCTCAGTATTCTCTGATCCAGCAGACCAGGGTAATGCTGGAAGGAAGACTTTCCTGTGGTCAAGGAGGATTAGGTTAGAACCCATCTAGGCAAACGTGACATTCACAAGTCCATGGGCCCTGAGTGGATGCATCCATGAGTGCTCAGAGAGCTGGTGGACACCACTGCAAAGCTGCTCATGATCATCTTTAAAAGGTCATGGAGATCAGGAGAGGTGCTGAGGACTGGAAGAAAGCAAACAGCACCGTGGCCCAGAACTACTTAACTTTTTAATTCATGACTTGTAAGAAGACACATGTGCCTCCTCAGCGAATTCACTGAGAACACAAAGCTGGGAGGAATGGCCAACACTCTGGAGTGCTGTGCAGCCCTTCAGAAGCACCTCACCAGGTTGGAGAGATGGGCAGAGAAAACCATCTGAAAGTCAAGAAAGGCAAATGAAGGGTCCTGCACCTGGGGAGGAACAGCCCCAGGCACCTGGGGCTGACCTGCTGGGGAGCAGCTCTGCAGAGAAGGACCTGGGGCTCCTGGTGGCCAGCAAGCTGTCCATGGGCCAGCAGCGTGTCCTGGGGGCCAAGAAAGGCAATGGTATCCTGGGGGGCATTGGGAAGAGCACTGCCAGCTGGTGGAAGGAGGTGATCCTATCCCTCTACTCTGGTAAGGCCACATCTGGAGTGCCATGTTCAGTTCTGGGCTCCTCAGGACAACAGAGACATGGAGTTCCTGGAGTAGGTCCAGAAAGGCAAAAAAGTTGACTAAGGGACTTGAGCATCTCTCTTACAAAGAAAAGCTGCAAGAGTTGGGCTTGTTCAGCCTCAAGAACAGATGATTGAGAGGGGACACCACCAATGTCTGTAAGTATCTGAAGGGAGGGTGTCAAGGCTCTTATCAGCGGTGCCAAGCCGTAGGATTGGCCACAGATGAAGCTTTGCTATCCCCAAGTCCTAAGCACTTCTCACTTTTGATATCCTCTAAACACAGAAGTCCATGCCATAACTTGGAATATTTTGTACTGGCTATAACCACTGGATGTGGTTATAATGGAAAAGACAACATATAGTTTAGAAAATAATTTGATTCTCTATTAATAATTCTTCAATTCTGTGGGAGTTCTATTTCTATACAGGGGCATGCCTATAAGGGACAACACCAGTTTGTCACAAAAGATTTCCATGTTTGGGTACAATTATCTGCTAAAGCCTGTAACAAACAAGGTTCCAATCATGAAGTAGTATTACAAACATACATGGAAGTTTTCACGTCAAATTGCCATTCTTAACTCTTATACGTGTGTCTGTGTGACCAGTCCAGGAAAGTGCAGGGCAACCAGCAACTCACGTGGGATAATGGCAGATCACATGAAATGTGATATGTGCTGTGATTTCATTTGCAGTCCTGCAGCAGCAGTTACACAAGGAAAACACACAAGGATAAACTAGTAGCAGATTTTCCATTTTGGGACAGTGTTTGGACTAATTCAGTGAGGTCATCATCCTTGTGGTACTGGAGGTGACAATATTTCCATCTGGAGTGAAGGGAAATAGGGCCATGAGAAGCTTCTAAATTATAGTGACATTTCCCTATCCCCAAGATCAGGTGATTTTTTTACTATTTAAAAGCCATATTGCAGGTCAGCATTCCATAGTAATGCTTCAGGTACATGAAGAAGTGAGACATGGGTGTGTTTTCCTTTGTTCTATTAATAAACACTGAATAGCTTTGAATTATACATTTCCTCATTTGTGAGCAACACCGTGAAGAAGCTATGCTCTGGCCAACCCTATACATCAAAGTGAAGGTGTGTTACCTTAATTAGCAGGTAAAACAGACAGCAGGTGACGAGATGCTGCCTGCTTTGAAGATAATGATTGAAAATCGTAGCTCTGCGTCAGGCCAACACCCTTCACTTTACCTCCTCATGACTCTGGTTGAAATGGGAAAAGGGAAGGGTAGGAGAATTCTGCTCTGACATCTAATGCAAAGAACACACCATGCTTCTGCCTCAGGAAGATGAGGAGTATGCTCTGTGGTTAGAATAGAAACTACACTGAAACAAGTTCACCTGTCCTCCCTTGGGCTTTGGATTGCTCTACAGGCATAAGATGTTTGTTTATCCAAGGAGGAGAAACACTGAGTACTTTTATGTTTCATGACAAGAGGTTATTCTGTACTTTCTTATTAATACAGAGCTTGACTGAGAGGCAGCTTTGATCAATTATACCCACAGAGAGATTTTAAAAATAGCTGAACAAAGTAGACCCTCTATATGCAATTTTCCAAAAAATTAGGTAGGATAATGAGTCATGAACATCATTGTCAGAATTAGCCACTGATTGCAAAAGAAGTAATTATTGATAAAAAGTGAGTTAACCCTGTAAATCCTGTGCCTATTTACTTCAGATTTAATTTATTTCACTGACAAAAGAAATGCAATA
Organism: Chloebia gouldiae; assembly: GCA_003676055.1. Taxonomy (NCBI): domain Eukaryota; kingdom Metazoa; phylum Chordata; class Aves; order Passeriformes; family Passeridae; genus Chloebia; species Chloebia gouldiae. Next base: position 1,745,837 of record QUSF01000011.1, on the reverse strand, counting down.
AAAAGTCTTCCTACTATTTGTAGATTTCTGAAAGCCTTCATATACTTATACTAGCAAGTAGAAACTGCACTTTTCAAATAAGCTCTCACACAGATGAACTATTATAATTCCTAAGGTGAACACAATCTGATGATTAGTAGAAGTTATCTTCAAAGGGTAAACAAGGAAAAGGATTCTCTTGAGCCACTGAGCAGCATTTTTACTGAAGCTTGACTGCTCAAAATTTCTTTGAAAAACAACCTTTTATAATTTTTTAGATTCTATCTATACTTTGCAGAGTAAATAAAAATTAAGGTCTTAAGATTTGTGTTTTCAAGCATAGTTTGTTCTGTTTGTTATGGACTTGTGCTGCAGAGTTACTAGAATCTGTTATTGTGCAGAAATTTTATCTGGGAATGGTAACCCTTTCCAGTTGCACACAAAGCCTGTTAAGGATGTGATTCAGTTGTGAGGATGAGATAAACCCTTGCATTAAGATAAGTGAACTGTCTTATACTTGGTTCTTATGTTGTCACTGTGAGCGCTAGGTAAACGTGTGAGAAAATATTCTGGTATGGTTTTATAGAGCATTTAACAGAAGAGAGGTGCCTATATCTATTTTAAAAACAGGTCCTACAGACAACATATGGTGAACTACTGAAAATATTTTCTGCATAGACCCTCCGCTCACACATGCAGGCTTCTCTTGGTAATGTTTCCATGAACTCTCACGTAGAGGTCAATTTTTGAATGCATACTGTTCATTTAATTCCACAGTCTCTGCAGTGCAGCTAAATCTGCATCAGGGCCTGAAATGAGTGATATAAGAGATCACAATGTATCAAATTCTGTTGGGAAGTTTAAACAAACATTTTCTGAGATGAGAAATGTATATTTATTTTGCGTTTTACTTTCCATTACAAATCTGTAATGATTTGTTAATGCTGTTTATTTTAACTGCTGACTGAGTCTGCAAGACTGAAATATTATTTGCAAGCCTGGAATAGTGAGAGCAGCAATACAAACCTAAATCCTGACAATGTACAATGGTTTGTATGATTTATACAAGCGTTGTGACGTTTTCAGTGTAGGTGCTAAGATAAAGCTTGCTCCATGGTAATCTGAAGATGCTTTTGATTTATAGTGGAACTATATGATCAGGCTAGAGGTGGTTGCATAAAAGTTTACTGTGTAACTCATAATGAAACAGAACGGAGATTCATGTTTCAAATGCATGAGGAGAAGTCATAGATGATTAAGAAATTTAATGTGCATGTAATTACTATTGTTACCAGACTGAGATGTCCTAAAAGACATCTCCACTGACACTTCACTAGTCACTTGATGGATTATTATAACTAAAAACAAAACAAAAGGAAAATAATGATAAAGAAGAACTAGTGGTTCTTTTTAGAAATTAAGTATACAAAAGAACTTGCTCTGTCTGGTACCACCAACCTACCTGAAAGTGAGAATGTGTGCTAGTCACCTTCATACAGCAGGTTTGGTTTCAGTTTCAGTGAAATATTTCTTACGGTTCTTATACAAAGCTAAGCCCAGGAGAGCTGCACATGGCTGCTGTACCTGATGGCAGTCCTCCAAGGACACTTTTGCAATCAGATATATTTTCAAATTAACCAAAACAAAGAAATAAGGCTATTTGCTGCTACTCTGCAAGGCCTTTTTTGAAATACATGGAGCAGGTGCCACCTTAGTTTTTGAGCTTTATTGATTGCTTTATAAAGCATGCTTTTCTTTTAAAAATACACTCCGAGTTGGCCTTCTGACCCTGGGAATTCAAACCTTATTATTCCAGTTTAAACACTTGCCAGTGTATAGACAGTTAACAAAGCTAAATCCTCTCCCAGCTGAACACCAGATTCCCTGGGGAATTCAATCAGGCTACTTTATTCTGGTCTTTTAAAAAGTCAGGTCAAATAGCTGTTTGAATTGTAATGATTTCCATGTGAATTCTGGTTTTGATAGCAAATGCTGATACCTCTTCACTTCCAGACAGATTTATTAATTGCATATCTTCTGCCATATGCAGTGTGATGCTGCTGCTGCTGCTGCTGCTGTGCTGCTGGCTTTTTACTCACTTCCAAACCTTTAATTGTGCAAATAAGATAAATGAGGGAGCCATGAGCCCTGCTATCTTGAGACACGAACTGATGTCGAGTCCTCTGCTACACTTAGTAGATGTATTAAGAGTTATGACAGGACAAGTTATTAAAAGGTACTATCCACGTCTATATACATGTCATCATTCTGGATCAGATCAGTGGGAAGGGTCAGGGCCAAGGTATAGTGTTATTTGATACCATCTCACCTTGTTGCCAGGGGCAGGGAAAGGGACTTTTTATCTCACTTCCAAGAAAGGGCGTTCCTTTTAGTCAGGGGGAAAGCAGGCAGAGGTTCTGTCCACTATCGTTTCATTGTCCTGGGCTTGGTGAGCATTTTGCATGTAAATCATCCTCTCCTTGTACCCTTTTGTTATTTAGTATTGTTCCTGCTACTATTTCTTATTTTATTGCTGCTTCTGGTAAATTGTTTTTATCACAACATATGATCTTTGCCTTGTGTGCTTCCATGTAGAGGGGAAGAGAACTGAGTGCCAGCACAGTTTCACTGGAAGCACTAAATCGTTCCTAAACCACAACCATCCAGAAATCTGCAGTTTGGAAAGATTCAGGAGGACTTCTTGATTAATTTCATTGGCATCCCCCGCTAGGCATGGTGTTAAGAATGATTTACAGAAGGATCCCAATATGGCTATAGCAATCTTTAAGAGCTTCTCAGCAGAAAATGTATGTATGAGAAAACACTTAGTTATTACTGAGTGGTTTTTTTTTTTTTTTAGTTAATTCTTTGGGTTTTTATATCATTTTCATCCACCCAGCCAATGACGGAAGATAAGCAGCAAGCACACATTCACAGTCTGACAGTTTTCACTCACTAGGTCAATCTTACAGCCTTGAAAACAGTAGTAATATATTAAGTCACTATGGCTATTCCCACTCCCAGGTGGGTTAAATTTTATTCACTTTTTAAAAATTATCTCATTGTCTATCACAGTATTTCCTTTAGCAGTTGTCACTATGGTAATATACTGCTAGACTTGAATCTAATCTTCCTCAATCAAGGACAATGGCTGCCTTTTTAAACTCAAAACCTCTGGAAATTAACTATAATTCAGACATATAATAATATAATTTTCTTTTTGAATGGTAGAAATAGATACACTTTTCCCTTTTTGATTTTTCATTGAAATTTTTCTAACTTTTTTTGGGAATAATTATTCTGATACTTCTTCAAAGGAGTACTTTCACTAGGTCTATTTTGCCTGCATTTTGCCCCAAATCTTTAAAAACAATGGCAGTACATCTTTGATTAAATTAAATGGTTGCTTATATGCTTTATTGAGCAGCATTCTAAATTAATTGATCATGGTTTAAGTTCTACTGGAGTAAAAGAGTGGGTCTGAACTTTCCTTCAGGTACATTTTGCAGCAGTACAGCCAGTAAGATCCCAAAGGCATCACTCATCAGAAACTGGCACCTAAAGTTTTAGGTATTGGTCCTTATTGTGCAGAGGACATTTATGACAATGGGGTGTTTGCTGCATTTGCCTGTTTGTTAGGAAGGATTCAAAGCATTCATTAGTTACCTAAAACAGCTGTGTCCAGCTGCATACCAAGGTTAGTAAAGCACTAACTTACTCATAACTCAAATGCCTCTTTTGAGGAATGGTGTTACCATTATCCTTGATGTTCCAGAGAAAACCTCTAGACAATGACCTAAAGACTTACACTGAGACCACTGAGAATGTTGATAATAAATTTATGTAGGAATGCATATGCTGAGAGTTTTTCTAACCCACTATGCTGCTATACCTTACTTGGAGTGAATTCAGTGTAAATTAAGAAATGTGGAGACAGAGGGTAAAATATATAGTAGTTCTCTGTTGTTTCATTTACAGTGATCTCACACATGTTTAACCTGCTGAAAGGCCATAATAACAGAAGTCCCATACAGAAGCATATCTTGAAGAGCTTTCTAAGCCTGAGCTAGTGTCTGTTAAATGTTATTTCTGCCATCGGGTTACATCAATGCAATGTAAGGGCTCAAGTGCTAGAGTCCCACCACCTGGAGCAGTGCAGTCACATCCCGTATTTCCTGTGGTGGTCAGCAAACACTGGTTGATGCCTGATCATTTCTTCAGCAAACACATACAAATCTCCCCTTTCAGCCCTGGTACTGTCAGATGATTGTGTTCAAAAAACTCAGAGGTCCCTGATTCCCTGTAAAGTGACCTAAATATGGAGAAGTTCACAGTTTCAGGTTTTTGGCTGTGTCCGTTGAATATTCGGCATGCCCCTGTTTCCACCTACCAAAGACCTATAGCTCAGAGTTCAGGGGTGGCAGGAGTGTGATGCATCCTGCCAGCCATCTGTGATACAATCTGTGCCTTGTCTCTTCTAGGGTTTTACAAATGTGTTTCACTTGTGCTACCATGAAAAAGATGAAGGAAAAGAAAAAGAGGGAGAGAAAAAAAAAGAAAAAGAAAAAGAAAAAGAAAAAGAAAAAAAGAAAAAGAAAAAGAAAAAGAAAAAGAAAAAGAAAAAGAAAAAGAAAAAGAAAAGAAAAAGAAAAAAAGAAAAAGAAAAAGAAAAAATCAGGGAGAATTAAGTAGTCCCCTGTCTTATTAACAGTGTACAAATGAATTTTTGGCTTCCAAGTCTTTCAGTTAGGGAGCAGTAGGATAGTCTGAACAGTCATTTTAGCAGTCATGGATTTCTGCCCTGAAGATTTTGTTCAAATTGAAGCGACTCACTTCTCACCCAACCGTCTGTGCTGAATAATAGTGGCAGATGGAGAGAGGAAAATCTGGATTTTTTTGCTTTCAAGGAACTACAAAAGTTAATGAGGTAACGTTGATTTGCGGCTGTAACTGAAGGAGGTCTCTGCACAGCACGTACATTACTTTCTCCTTCTCTTGTGAGTGAATAGAACAGCATATGAAAGAAATGCAGCTGAATCATTATGTCAGGGTGTGATAAATCAGATGTGAGAAATTATGTAGTGTGTTAGGAGGAAAGGAGAAATTTTATTTGTTCCTATTGGAATAGGAGTAGCATTGTAAGTGCTTCTTGAGTTCCAAAAAATGGCTCTAGTTCAAGAATAAAGAGGAGCTTTTAGATTACATTGCTACATTCTAGGTATTCTTAAAAGTATTTAGATACCATCTCATAGCATGAGTGACATAAAGTCCAGTTCTTTGCTCTCTTATCACTCAGAGCAATTTATCTGTGCAGTATTCTAGCCAAACACAGCAGTAAATATTATTTTTTTGACAAAAATTCTCACTTAAATAACTATTCTGTTGTCACTGCTTTTTACCATGGATCTGCGAGCTGAAGATCTTGACATTTTCTAAAGATCCAATGAAATCTGTGCTATGGTAGATAATTAAGACTAGTTATGGTCAAAGTAACATTTTCTTATAAATTTCATAATTTTCTGATCTCTTTGGAGGCATGGTGTTTTATAATGGATGAAGTGTTCACCATTAATGAGCATTTTCTTTGTTGTTTCCTAGAGAGCCATTTACCAGATTAACAATACAACAGTCAGGAGCTAATAAAGGTCCTCTCAGCTCACTTGAAAGGAGGACATGCTAATGCCCCCAGGCAAAATGCCATTGAAACCAAAATGTCAGGACTGGTCACAAAGACTTTGACCTGTAATTGCGTCCAGAGAATTCAAAAGCGTGAGAGTTTCCAGGGCACGAGAAAGGAGCAGTTTTGCCAGACCATTCACTGCCTGCAATTAGGGACAGACTTCTTACAGAGTAAGCAGGCCCCCACCAGATCCGGATGACTCTTCGTTTGAGCTTCTGAAAAGACTCCCTCCAAACGCTTTGGTGAGGAGAGATTGAAGGCAAATTTTGGAGACTTAAGGCATGAGTGCCATTCTGCAATGCCCCCCTCCAAGCTCCTGGGGGAACACCAGCAAACCAAATTAAGTATGAGAATGGAGTGGCTCCTTCCCCTCTGTGTGCAACCCCAAAGAATAATGGCTCGATGTGTTTTGGTTTCCTCAGTTCTAAAGGTTGTACGACATTTCTTATCACCTGGGGGTTTAAATCCTGAGGGTTAAAATCAGCGGTTCTCATGGAATAAACACTGGCTGGGATTTGCATCCAAAAATCAAATCAAGTTGAACATTAGTAACATTTTAGCACACATTAGGCTATTGATCCTGCAGTTTTTTTCTATATGAAATATTTTAATCATGAAACCACAGACAATTACAGCATAAAATATGGCACTACTGCAATATCGCAGCTGATGTTAGAAAAAACAGGCATAAACACTAGGTCGGAAGGAGGTTTGAGATAGAAACTGGTGTTCAGTTACAGTTTGGCCTGATCACTTCTGCTTGCACTACAGGTACCCTTCAAAATGACTACAAGTAAATATAACCTTTTGGCCACCTTTTGTCAAAGCTGACATATCCAAAAGCTGTCTTCACCAGCCCCATGCAGAGATAATGGTCCAATATAAATCTCAAGAAGAGACGCCTAATAAAGTACTTCCAGCAAAGTAAAGAAACTTAATCCAACCAGGTCTATATTTGCCACTGTTCCTTTCAAGTGCTACTTAATTTTCTAAGGCTCTGTGTCCTTTATCCATCTTTAAAACTACAGATGGTACAGTCGCATTAAACTTCATTTCTCCTAGTTTTATTTTATTTACCTTTCTAGATGGACTCACGCTGCTTTTGTTGAAGGAGAATTGTGTTGCTAAAACTCCAGATTTTCTTCAAGTTTGCTTCTTTCTATATTTTGCAGCAGTGAAAAAATACCTTGTGGATGGTGTCATTTATTGTGCTGCTTGCTGTCATTGAGCTTGTCATGTCTAGCCTCCCAGCATCCAGACCTGGTTGGGATACACTTTTGTCCCATTACTGTGATGTTTGTATGGTATGCAAGGCTGGAGCAATTGCAGTTCACCTCAACAGCATATTATTAGAGGAAGAGACATTACAAATACAAATCAGTTTGTGGGATTCCCCATCTCATGTAATGGTTCCAAGACATGCCCTGGAAAATGTTGTTGTTTCTTGGACTGACAGGGCAGACAAACACAGGCAACCAGTTTCTCACTGGCTTTCAAGATTTTGAACAGTGTGGTGTCTAGTCTTCATGCACAGATTCATTGATCAGACTTGTGTCTCAGTAGCTACAACTGGGTATTTAGAATTACAGTCTATATCTTCACAGTCTGCTAGAAAGAGGCATAGAAATTAATGATGTATGTATGTATTAATGATTAATATGAAAATGTTACAGATATTCCTGAGTGCAGGGTATTACAAAATTGCACCAGAGATAGTTCAAGGATTTGCATTTAACCAAAAATGCCCTGTTTTGTAACAAAATTCATTATGTGGCTGTGAATTCTGAGGAAATAAAACATTGATTCTTGGTGAGAATACACACTGAAAAGCAAAGCCATAAATAAGAATTAGTCTTGTACTTTCCAGTTCTGGCTTGGGAAGTAGTAAACCTGGTCATGCTCCAGCATGCTGCAGCACAGTCCATATGCAGAAGTCCCAACAATAAATATGTTTGCATAAAGCCTCATATTCATAAATATTCTCATTTCTAACCCAAACTTGGATGCAGGTTTCATTTTCCCTTTAGATTCTTTCCAGTATAAAAAAGCTTTGGAAATTTTTAACCCCATCTTAACCCCCTCCAGTCTCTGCCTCTAACATGCACAAATGACTCGCTTAGGATTTGCCAATAAGTAAAATGGAGCATGTTTTCTGCAGCATGCCAGATGGTGCTGATGAAGACCAGACACACAGGAGGTTCCTAATTAAAGCTTTAAATCTAGGGCTGAGAAATGGCAGGTGCAGTCTAGGGGGGTGCTCAGATAGTGGACACACAGGCGAGCTGCCTATGGACCTTTTTGAGAACACCCTCACACCCATCCTCAGGGAACTCATAATGACAAGAGACAGTTAATTTAAAGCTAATTGAGAAAACTCTATCCAGTCTTCACACAATAAGAAAAGGTGCCAGACCTCAGCTGGCATCTGCACCCTGACAGGAAGAAAATGGCCATTATGGGGCTGCAAAAGCTGCCACGCCATTCTCACCCGAGGCACACAAAGCAACCAAACCCTTGAACCTTTATAGTTTCAGCAGCAATTCTTCCCATAAATAAAAACTGCTCAGAGGGAGCACTCATGTCTAGGAATAGAAATGAAGCCTGTAGCTTCATAAAGGCTGCTTCTTCAGCAGTAGGAGTTCACAGAGTTGAGGAGAAAATGCAGTGCATCAGGACAGGCTGATGGCAGGAGAGACCTCTGTAGCCATTCTCTAGGTTACTGCAATTCCATCATGTGCTGAAAGTGTTGAGTTTTATCCAGGCCCTGGTGCCCTCCAACACCTCTCCTAACTTTTCTAGACATAGAGTGATGTGTCAAGTGTTTCTGCTTCTACTGTTTGATGTTTGAGTGCAATAGACAAGGAGAAAAACTTGCAGTATCTTATATGGCTCAGCTACCATTTAATCCCACATACACAATGTCAACCTCTCTTGTGCAAAGACAGTTCCATACTGGATATAATCACAAGTGTCTGTAGGGCAGGAGATGCCTGCAGAAAGCACAGTGTCTGTATAGCCATAACCACTTGGCTGGTTTCAGCTGCCCAGACATTCTTCACATCTGCTGACTTGCCTGGCTGCAGAGCAGGTAGACAGTTGTTGGTAGGTCTTGACATGCATCACTGACATCCGAGGCAGCTCTTACAACAGTGAATAAGTTTGATCTTATTCTTCTACAGCTCTGCACTCTTAAGGGCAGAAGGACCTTCCACCCTCAGTCTCCTACTAGGGTCCAGTTTACTATTCTTCAGTTTGTACCAGCTGAACCACCAGAAATCCAAGTTGTCCATGGAAGCCCATCTGGAACAAGTGGCAGTAATCAACGTGCAAAGAGCTCAGGGACTGGTGACAAACCCTTAACAAAATAAAGTGGGATATTGTGCTCCAGCATAACTCATTGAGAAGGCTGTTTAGAGGCATCACAGTGCTGGTATCACAGTGAAGCTGAGGATCCCTTATAAACACACTATGTCCTTTCCATGTTTCTGGTCTGCCAGTGAGTTTCTTTCTTTGTTGGCCTCGTCTCAGTGCCCAAAGTCATGTACTCTTTCCCACTGTTTTGAACAAACTTTCAGATTTACTTGAATAAAGTGTTCTTAACAGATAGTAAGCACACTTAAAAGAATTTCTGTATTGTGATGAATCACTAATTTCACAGTCACATACCCAAATACCAATTTGCCTAAGTGCCTCAACTTTCAAAGAGATTTTGCCCATTGATTCCCAAACATTGATAAAATGTGAGGAGATTTCTGTCACAATTTTGGAAGAGATGGCAAAATCTAAGCTATAGCTTTGACTCATGTTGTGGACCAGTTGCAGCTGCTGGACCATGGGTCTGTTCGAGCTAAATCATTAGCACTTTCTGTAACAGAGAAATGGCTCTTTGTAAGTGTTTCAAGACATTCCCACCTTTTCCTGCCTCTGGCAGCTCATTCTGATCCCAAATAACATTTAATCTCAATCATACAGTGATATGTGGGACTATATTGATGCCAGGTCAGGGATTCAGGCTGACCCCGGCAGTCCTTTTTTTTTGTTTGTTTGTTTTGGAGAACACAGTATGAAGGAACAATTTTTCTCTTTCTGATTCTTAAGCTAGTCCCAGCAACTGCACACAGATAAAAGAATTGGAATTGTCTTAGGCTCCATCTCCTTTTTTGGCTACAGAAATGACCCTCTGCTTCCACTGAAGTTATGGTCTGGACAAGTGTTTTATGAACTGTGAGGAGTAATCTAAGAAGTAGGTGAATGTACTCCCATCCTCATTTTCCCCACCCTGATTCTTTGTCTTATAGAATTATGGGTGTCCTATAAGTACTTATTACTGCTGCATAAATGCACCATAAACTATGCTATAGCAAATGGTAACATTTATGAAATTGAGTGGGAGAAAGGAACTTCATTCCTTTCTAAAAAGTATAATTTCTTAGAAGTTTAGAAATCCTTAAGAACATGATGGAGAGGATTTGCAATGCAAATAGATTCATAACATTCCTATTCTAAAAGAGTAAATTAGCCATGAAAGCAGTGTCACAGAACTAAAAAAGACTTTCTCATTAGAGAGCTAGAGAAATGAACAGCAAACTAATCTGCAGGGTGCAGAAAGTGTGAGATTAGTTTGGCAGAACAGGAAGATTTAATTAAAGACATATATGAACCAAATTGTCAAGCATGTATTATTCTGCTTTTCAAGAACTTGGGAAAGACAACTCTTAGCAAATGGCAGGAAGGAATGCATGAGACCTGCAGAATAGCAAGGATTGTCAGTACTGCAATGCTGAGAGCTGATTGCTCCTTCAGAGAACACTGAGACAGGGTAGAAAAGGGCAACTGAGGTAAAGGAGCCGCCTAAAAGAAGCTTGACAAATTCTTAACCTGAATTTGGCACTTATCACTGTCCCTATAGGGACAACCCATTCCTCTCAAGGCTGAAGGAAACAACCCACAGGGGCAAGTAGCAGAAGGAAGCAGAATAGCACTTGGGTCCCAGCAGAAAAGAGGTCAAGGGCTGTATTTCTTGTTCATAGAAATGCAAGCTCATTGGTTTCACCCCAGTCAAGAGCCATATTTCCACTCTACAGTCAAAGGAACTGATTTGTGTATTCTGATAACACAACAATTAACTGTTAATTTATCCTGGTCTATAGGATCTGATTGCACAGTGGTTTGCAACCATGATTTTCTGGACTCTAATATTACAACTGTTGTGACAGCATTTCAAAGTCATCCATATGCAGAAGGATCAATGCTTCATTTTGTGTAGTTTTACTAATCATAATTTAAATGCTAAATTCAGCAGACCTTCTTCAGTATTACAAGCTCAGCTGTTTCCTAAAAGGAAACAACCATTCCAGCTATAAGACCCTACCACTGAATGTTCCTTCAAATTTCCCATGGCTAAAGGAGCAAGTGTGTACCAGCTGAGCTGCATTTCTATGTGAAGCTCTTCTTACCCCAGAAAGCTTTACTGGTTGTTTAGGAGAAGGAATGGCCCACAAGTCATCAAAATTTTGTCCCTTCCAGAGAGCTGATGGGACCTGGGTGGAGAATTCTACTGCCAGTTCTTGCATAGTAAGCAGCATGAGGCAGAGCATGTGGGGAGCCTGCTTGTGCAAGGTTTTCCTCACTTTGCAGTGAGTCACTAGCTAAGATTACTAATTCAGCTCAAATAGTCCTCCTGATGTCATTCTCTGTCAGGAAGAAAAAAAGATGTAGTTTCTTTATTAGTGAGGAAAGAAAATGCTTGGTGCTTGCCAGGAAATCTTTTTGAAGTGAAATGAGATTTGTCATTTTTGAAACAAAGTTTTACAGCTATTTGTTTGAGCTGTGAAGAACAACCCACCAGAACAGAAAGCAGAGTGTGTAAATGCAAATCAAGAAAACAATGTCTATAGAAAATTAAATACCTGAATATAGAAAAGAAAATACCTGAGTCAAATTCCTCAGTGTGAGCAAAGGACTGAAGAACATACTGATAGGGAAGTTAGCTGTTTGTGTGGTGTGTTGGTAGTTGGTTTTGGGACTTTTTTTTTTTCCTCCTCTTCTGCTCAGGAAGGAAAATTGGATTTCTGCACATTTTTATGTTCCAAGTATATTGATCCCAAGTAATCTTAGCTTATCCAATGTTTAAAAGGTTTTGTTTCAACACTGTTGTGTTACCCTGCAGTTACTGCTTTCAGTTGAATAGATCTTACTGGTTTAAACCTGGTAGAGCAAAATAGGCTATGTTTTGTCTGTCTGACAGAGTCCTCTTTAAGCTGATGCTAACAGTAGTTGTAAAACTGATGAGTCTGTGTGTATATGCATGAATGCAAATGAGAGCAGGAATAATAAATATACAACTAGGTAAAAAAAATGCAGACTTTAAAAAATTGTCTCAGAGCATTTGTACAGTTGATTTACATTTTGAGGAGATAGAGCACCATGTGTCAAGGAGAGGAAATGTGGAAAGGGAATAAAATGACAGTGTCAGTCTCTGTAAAAAGCTGGCACAGATTGGAAAGAAGAATTCGAGCCAGCCCCGTGAGCATCGTCTGCCCCAAAGGGCATCAGGAAATGCTGATTTCCTGCGGGGAAAATCCCAGCTACTCTGTTCGGGATTGGCATCATGCCCAAGGGCAAACGGATTTTGCAAGGTTGTAGGCGGAGCAGGGAGTCTGCAGGCTGGGCATGGAAATACCCACCATACAGTCACAGAAAAACACGTGTTTTGGTGCTCTGTTCATCCTCGCCCTCCTCCTCCTGCTCCTTCCCTTTCACTCGTTTGACACAGTCACCTCCAGCCTCAGGCTCATCTCACACACATCAAAACAAAGTCCTGTTCTGTCAGATTGAGTTCAGTTTCAGCAGCTTGGCTGGTTTATGTGCCTGAAGACGTTTGTATTTCCTGTCAGTGTGGGTGCTGCCAGAAATGTTCTTAGGCTTTCTTCTAGACTTGTAATTAAGACGGCACAGTGGTTCTTTGTAAAAAAAACCTGCTTTTAAGATTCTCCTCAGGTGAACAATAGAAATGGTACAGATGGTGCCCTGCAGATTTTGCTTCTTGCAGTACTCTAGGAATTCAAGACTATGTGCTGTCTATATTTGGATAATTTCTAGTTAAATTTACACAAAAGCAACAAGTAATGACCCTAAAAAGTACAGCTGTAGGCTTTAAACATTTTTCTAACAGTGTAAAAGGTTTTTTCAGTTCTGTTGTTTCCATTTTTTTCTCCCTCATGGATGTTGAGACCTTTCTGATCAGAAAATCTCAACTGAGATATCACACCTTGTGCTACTTCTTTTTTACCATTGGGTAAAGAGATTATTAAGAAAGCCAGAATAACACAAAAAGGTCACTAAAAAATCAGTTATTTCCCATCATCAATAAGATAAAAGAAAAAAATCCATTATGCTATTACTACAACAAGAAAAAAAACTTGCCTGATGTTTCACAGGAAAACAGGTTCAGACTGTATTCTGAAATAGCTGAAATAAATGGTTAAAGAGAAAAAAGAAAGCACTGATAAATATCACAGTTGAAGTGTGTGAGACTGGATGGAGTAATGTGCTAAAATAGGACTGGAAAGGATCAGACTGTGTAAAGCCAGTGTAGTTTAGACTACACATCTGAACTGAGACTAGGGCCTAATCCTGTCAAAATTTCAAAATCTGTATTGTTAGATTTCTTTCAAAATAAAAACACTATGGAAAATTTTCAAGATTGTTAGAGTCCTGCCATCCTGAGAAGCAGAAAATCCCTTGCATCTCTATTTTGGTCTATATCTGAAAGAGAGTCATACAAAAAGATTAAACTGAAGCCATAAATTCGAGAATTTCTGACCCTGACCCAGGCATATTGTTATGGATATAAAGAGCATTTAAAACCTGGTATTTGGGGTTTGCTTGCTGAAGGAAACAATGACAGCTGTGAAGTCCAGAACCACATCTGGATTTTATCCAAATAAAACTTATCCTGGCTGGTGTAGATCAAAACATTCTTTGAGGATAAAAGTGATGTTTATTTCACAAAATACTACATGAGTACAAAAATGTGCGTGTTTATTCCTAATTACGCATATAAAGAAATAATAACAGCCATACAGATGTCAGTGGCATTTTGTATGGAATATTAATCTCAGCCATAATTATGAGAAAAACCAAGCCTATTTTTTACACTGATAAAATATCACCCTTCCTTATGGAGCAGCTTAAAAATTGCTAACTCCTAGCTCAGACCATAACAGTGAACAAAACACGAGTCGCTAGGGAGGAAAATCTAAAAAAATTAATGCAAAGCTTCATATGGCTACACAAATATAAGCATTAAGCTGTGATACACAGTACTTATACAGCTGCTTACAAAGAAACTCTGTTGTTTTTACATTTTATTTCCCTCAACTCTTCATGTAGGCAGAACAACAACCTCCATACAGCTAGATAATTGCTTTCACCAAAATCTCTGAGCACGTCATCCGTTAATGACACTCTTCTACTAGTTCATAGATGTTATCATAAAATTAATTTTGTTCCCTATGAGAACCCTTAATGTTGATTTTGATGTCAGTCTTATTGATTGGCTATTGAACTCCTCATTGTGTTGTTCTGAGAAGGTCCTGGCCTGACTATGCAGAGAGCTTTTGCCCTGGGCTAGCTGTCAATCTTCACAACAAGGCACATTGAAAAGGTCAGGGCTACCAGGGCTGGCCGAGGATGTACTGCTTCTAAAGAGAACTTAATTAGCACAGAAATAATTAATTTGCTGAATTCCTTTTCATGGGGTAGCTATCTAGCCGATGATAAGTAAATCCAGAAGATGGGCTGCCTGTTCTTATCCTTCATAGGGATTAACACTGAAATGTCATGGCTTGACAAAAAACTCCCACAACCCAAACCAGCAAGCAAGGAAAGGAAAGGAATCCTGGCAGAGGAGGTGAAGGCAAAAAACAGGTTTTCAGTCACTGGGTCCTATAACCAAACCTCTGCAATGAGCACCTCCCTTTTTCTTCAATAGCAAGTGGCTCTGAAATAGAAAGGAAGTCAAAGGAATGTACTCTTCAGAGTCAAGCACTGAGCAAAACTACACTGTGAAACAGAGAATGGTAGAACCAGGTCTGGGCAGATAGAGGCATCAGGGAATGCACAGAGTGAGCACAGGGCAGCATGGCATGCACTGAGCTGGTGCTGATGTGTTCTCTCAGTCCAGAGTCCAGAAGACAAACACTAGTTTCAGAAGGCTTTATCACTGTGGGACATTGCTGCCCTAACAGCCTCCTCATCGGAGCTGGTGTCGAAGAAAGAGCTTGATTTTTTCTGATGCAGGCATCCACCCATGCTCCCAGGCACAGTGTGACCTCAGTCTCCCAATGCCTGGCCTCTGCCTCGATGGTGCAAAGCACTGGCTTTCAGTGCCTCAGCAGGCAGTGCCATGGTATCACCTCTGCATGGGGGTATTTTACCTCACCTACACTGAATATTGATATCCCAGGATAAATAGCAGAGCATAATGCCCAGGTGTTTTTAAGTTCAGGACAGCATATTAACATAACTAAGCTGTCAGTCAAAAGCTATTCTGTGCTTTTAATCTCAGCTCTATATAGTCCTTGGGATGTTTCCCATATTACAATTGCAACTGTTGGCACAAAATTCTCATTCTAGCCATATCCTATCATGAGTTTGTTTCACAGAAAACTTTTTATGAGCCTTTGACTGTTAAGAGCAAGGAAAATGTTTATTTCTTTGTACATAGACCCTCAGCACTACTGTTTTCCATTAGCCCTGTGGGTCGCCTTTCACAGTCTACTGGAAGGAAGTTCTTGAACAAGCAGAAGACCATAATCAACCTGAAAGACAAGCAGAAGCAGTAACCTACTTGATTATACATACTGATGACTCTCAGTAGCCACTTTTCCATGGATTTAGCTATTTAGCTGAGGTATATTGCAGGGCTGTTTGGGCCAGAAGAGTAGATCCAGATGGCACCTGAGCAGAGGCTGCAGGAGGTGTGGTGGGGCTTATCCTAGCAAGGGAAGGTGAATCACTCCAGGCAGAGATGATGTGGCAGAAGAAGATTTGCTCTGTGCCAGGAAGGAAATAAGGACTAGTGTGTGTGCGTGGGTGGGTGAGTGCATGGGTGGGTGGGTGGGTGCAGCAGTCGAAAGGAGCTTGTCATACGTATCCTGTGCCAGGAAGTAATTTCAGCCTTCTCCTGGACCAGCAAAATTGAATTTTGTGTGTGAGACACTTGAGCCCTCTCTGCTAGAGTTAATACAATTGAGTGACAGCAGGCTGAGAGTTAGGTCTATCTATGAGAGTGGGACAGCTAGCGGAGTGTCAACTTTCCTTTGTTGGTGCTACCAGCATGTTGAAGAAATATATGACAGACATTGGTGTCATTTGTAGGTAAGTGAGATGAGACACAGCTAGAAAGTTATTTTTGCAGCAATCTAAGCAAAAGAGAAAAGGACATCTGCTTTGTTTCTCTTCCAGGGTATGCAGTGGTCATAATGAGAAACATGGGGCTTTTATTCATCCCTGCATTTCTGAATATTGACTTTAATTTCATTCTGTATGGAGAGATTTAATTCCTCTCTTTGCTACTGTGCTCTTTTTGTCCCCACCAAAATTATAAGATTAATTGAAATCTAAAATTAATATCTGATTGCAATCTAAATTGAATAGAGAGCTACAATTTTCCAGTTTTCTGCAATCATAAAATGACATGGTTGAGAGAGCTAAATCTAATTGTGTGGGGATTAAAAAAAAATCCTTTCCTGCTTCTGCACTTCCCTTTGTATTCTAATAAGCCCAAACATAGAAGGCATTTCTAATCAAATAGCTAGAATTTCATGTCTGATTATAAATGCATATTTGTAAGAAGAAATAACTTGGGAAACAGCTGGGATTGGAGAAGCATTTCTAAATTATATGTATGTGGTTTCTTCCAGCTGATAACATTTTCAGCATTTCTTGGATCTGTTAGTTTTTAATTCACTGCAAAGCTTCAAACTCTAGTGGCACAAGAGAATGCATTGGTAATCTTGCAGCAGAGCAGTAAAAATGTCAGCACCAGGTTTGATACTCAGTACTACAGTGCTCTGTTAGAAGCTCCAGTGAACTGGGACTGGGCCTGTTCCAGACAGCAATTTGGTAAATCCTGCCCATTTTAAAACACACATTTATTGTATTCCTATTAATTTTATGGAAAAAGTGTGCTGGACAAAATCCATAGGAAGTCCCTCAGTAGCATGGGCATGAGGACTCCTTTTTAAGCAGCTGCTGCATTTAGTGAGGTGTGAAAGAAAGCCATTTTACAATGACTCCCTTATGTGTGTTCTCAGTTTTGTAGCCTGAACTGGGCAGCATGGTGTTGGTGGCAAAGCTTCTCTTGATTTCATTGGTAGTAGATGAGTGTAGATGTTCATCTGAAGTTCTTGGAAGAAGCATTTGTTGGCTTCAGTGGGTAGAATAAGACTGATCCCTTTGTGCTTCAGTAATTTAATTAAGGGGCCTATTTTGAGAGTCTGGTGACTTGAATCTCTCTATTTGAGAAACATCAATTGTTATATGAGCGCCTCTGAAGGCTGCCTGAATATTAATTGTGTTCCAGCAATGTCTGGTTCTTTCGCCTGGGATGGCTGGGGCAGCTTTGGGCCTTATTCAGGAGCCTTGGTTTATGGGTAGAACTTAAGGCTGATTGTGGGTCTTGTGAGAATCTGTTCCTTCCTTTGGTGTGGGGTCAGTGAGAGCCCAGAGGCTCTAGCACTCCCAAAGGGATGTACAGAGTCCTCCTGGAAGAAGCTTTGCTTGATTTCTGAAGGGGGTATAATGAGGTTTACTAAAACAGGTTCTTCATCAGTTTTTCAGCTATAAGGTTGGTAAAAAAAAAAAGTCACCACTTAATGGCACACACATAATCCTAGTATCAAAGAAAAGTGTCACTTTCTTGTCATCTGTATGCAAAACTCTGTACTCTTATTTGCTTTTTATTATCAAATTAGATCTGTATAAATACTCTTAGAATGCTGTCTGCATCAGATTAGTTTCTCATTTCATGCAGATTACAAAGACACACAACTACATGCCCGTGGATGTGCAAAGAACTGTCAGTAGTTTCTTTGCTGAGCAAGTGTGCTGGTGGTCACAGACTCTGTCCTGCCCTAGTTGTGGTTCCATAGAACCCTAAATTGGCTTTTTTAGACAAAGGTCACATTGTGGTATCAATTACTAGCTACTACCTGGAAAATTTAATTTCATGCCCTGTAGTTGGTCCGCTTTCTTCTCTGCTGTGATTGGCAACTGTTTCCCTGCTGGTAACTAGAATAGCTCATTTACGTTAAGTGATTAAAATCCAGAAGCTAACTGATTTGGAAGGACAGCTTTAGCTTGCTAGCATAACCCCGTGAGCTCTTGCATCATGTGCTCAGATGAATAGAACAAAAGCTTCTTCTTGCCTTTTGCAAAGCCTCTTAAGAAATGTGCTGTTTGTGGTTTGTGTCATGTCAATCTGTTCCTTGTCCAGTAGATATTTAGTTGAATCATTTATGCAAACTGAAGGAGATTAGTGAGCTAACATGTGCCTAATTTTGGATAATAAATTCTCACAGTGTTGTTAATATTATTTTTTAAACTAAAAAATTTGCTGGAAGATCATAAAATCTTTTATATCTTCTAGAAGACTCTGAGGAACTTCTTAAATGCCTGGTCTGCAATTTAACACATCTCAGCTCTATTTCTATGTTCCAGAAAGCTGGGTCTTCATTTATTCTCAGGAATTATTTCCTTCCCAAAGGATATATTATGTCATTTACTTTGAGGTGGAATGGCTAGTTAAAATAAAGGGACATTTCTACTTTAAAATTGTTTAGGTAATATAAGAAGTGAGGGGTTGAGTTGGACCCTGGGCAACCTGGTCTAGTAAAAGGTATCCCTGCTCATGGCAGAGGGTTTGAAACAACATGATCTTTATGGTCCCTTCCAGCACAAGCCATGAACCATCACAGAACTATGATTTTATTAATCTGATTCTTCTCACGTGTCTTGAACACAGTTTACTCTTTTATTTACATGTTAACTCAAGGTAGAGGACTCTTTCAGCTTTGTGAAGAGCAAGAATTCTAAAGAAAAGATCCGTGAGGAATACAAGGAATTTTAAACTATTATTTAGGTGAAGAAAGACTTATTTTATTTTATTACTGTGACAGTAGAATTATGCTAGGCCAAGCACTCCAGGACTTCCACAGCTCAGATTAAAAAGAATTCAAACAACTTTTGCTTTGTGACTGGAATTACAGCTGTCAACCTGCAGGTGCATTGCAGAGGCCTTTCTCAATAGACATTTTGGCATAATATGAAACAACTCAACATTATTTAAAAATTATTTATACCAGGTTCAAACATGCATATGGTGGAGTAGGATCAGAAGGTTTTATAAGGCAGCAAGATGGAATTTGGCTAGCTGAAGGATACAGGGCACCAAGTTCTACGACTCAGCATTTCTTTACTAGCATCCAAGAGGTTCATATTTTCTTTGAATTCAGATAAAATTGTCTAATCACTTCCCATGCATTTTTTTAGCCTTTTTTTGCCTATAGTACCGTTGGAGTTGTCACTGTTCCATTACAGGTAAGATTGACTAAGTAAGGGGTATATCTCTACCCCAGGAACTGGACAATACAGAGGTCTGCTTATCACTAAAACTCTTTGGGAAGTCTTAGGAGACCCAAATAAAAAGTCTTTTAAAATAATTTTCAGTACAAAGTACTACAGACATAAAGATTATTTACTTTCTTAGAAGTATGTTGTTCCCAAGGGTAATCCAGTTGCTAGCATCAGATCCTGAAGTTATCCACTGGCATGTTGGAGGCTAATGATGATCACCTTCCTCTTTGTAAGACCCTTAGAACTATCTAAACTGCACAGTGACGGTGACTGAGATACACTCATTGCCTCAAAAAATGACAGAGTGAAAATGGTATCATTTAAGTTCTCAAAGTGCATTTAGCTTATAAATCCTTGGTGCAGCATGTGCCACATCTCATGACATATGTAAAGAAACAGACACTTTTGTTTTCTCTGAATGAGATGAAATGGATGAAAATATTGTTGACTATCACATGTGAACTGATACTTTTGGAGTGGCATTTCTGTAGCATTTTATAAATATCACCAAATCAAATGCCAGCAAACATATGGGCACCTCCATTCAATCCTTGTTTATTTTTGTTTCTTAACTTTTGTACTGATTGATGAAGAAACCTCCAACCAAGTTCAAGGAGTGAAGCTTTTTGAAATAATCCAAAGGTGAACTATAAATTCAGTACTTTGCTTTTGTTGAGAATTTCTAGTATCATAAATCCACCTTCACATTCCTCAGAGTTCTTTGGTTATTTGTCTGAGGAGGAATCTCCACTGGCATAGAGGGGATTTAAGCACTGTGTAGGAAGTAAGTACCCAATTCCCTTTTATGTCTTTGTAAAGGTTTCCCACTGATGTCTATGATGAAAAAAACTGGAATAGCAGGCCTTACTTCATGCAGCCTGTAAGGATACTCTAGGCACTGTCCATATTTTTTGACATCCTAATAAGTTTTTCATGTGGAAAAGGAATTATTGAACTGTGAATCCTAAATACTAAGAGGACATCAAGGATTGCACTAATTTCCAGGCAGAGGCAGTAAATACTTAAAAATTACTTATAATTCTAGTATTTTATTTTTTTTTCCAGTTCTGCTTTCACCATGTATTTCTGTCCCTTCTTTCTAACTGGAAGTCAAGATCCACAGCTGGAGGAAGTAAAATGTCTGCATTGCAATGCTTTAAAATTAGCATGGTTCAATTTCAGCTCAGAATTAATAGAGGTCTCTGCAGAAGGTCTTGAACCTCTTGTTTTGTTCATCTGTGTCTTGTATAATGAAAAGAACATAAACAGGTGCCCTACTGAAAAAAAAATCAGAAAAATTCACCAATTACCTTTTTCCCTGCACTCAGGACCTAGTGGCCATTCTAGCTTGGAAATGAAAGGTAATTCTAGCCCTTCAGCATACATTGTCAAGTAGTTTCTGGTTGTCCCTAATCACCTTATTACTTTTCTCTTTCAAAGTTTAGAGTAAATGATTTAACAATGTTCATGTGATTTCCCCATAAAGACTGTGGAATTGGTAGCCATGTGCTGTAGGTTAGGACACACCAGAAGAGGAAAGCTGAGCATACTTACTCCACTGCAGCAATAGCAGCAAACTTCCTTCCCTCCCTGCTTTCCCCTGCTATTTGACAAACCCTCTTGTCCCAGACCACATAACCATATGGTCAAGATTATAAAATACAAAGGCCTCTGTCACTATAGCAATCCCAATAAAAAAGCCAAGGTAGAAGCCTTCATAAGGCTTAACCTTCATTTACGTCTCATCCCTGGAGTGTTTAGCTCTGCAGTTTTTAAATGCTGCTCATATCCCCCATAAAAATATTTCCTATTTAAATAGTACAAGATTTACTATGTGAACATCCTTTTCCCACTCTGTTGGATTACACCTCTCCAGGGACAAAACACCAAACAGGCAGGGTAAAACACCTGCCTTATTAATATCGTTAATCATGAAACAGCAATGAGGAGCGTGACATGCAAAAACCTGACCCCTCTTTGAAATCAAAAGACTGCTCAGCTGAACAGACTTCAGCTAGGAGTAACAGGTGCCTTTCCCCACAAATGATGCTGTTCTGCCTCAGCATAGCGCAAGAATCCAAAGGGCTACACTGCTCAGAGAGCCAGTGTCCATTTCCATGCCATCACCAGCTCTGAAGAGGTCCCAAGGCCTCTTTCTGATGGGGCAATGTGGGCTCATCCTCCCAGGCAAGGCAGTCTGAATTAAAGGGACTCCTTAACATCCCACAATCACACATCCTCTTAGGCAGGGCAGCAGCCTTCCTTGGGCTGGCCAAAGTGGCAAACTTGCTCTGTTAAGACCAGACCTTATGTCTGGTCTGTACTAAACCTATCTAAGCATGTGCTGTGTCTTCTTTAGGGAGTATTTGGGTCCAGCCAGCATTTTCCCTGTCAGAGGCTCTCCCCATTTCTAGTATATGATGGAGTTAAATATTACAGTGCCTAGGATGCCCAGATGGTTTATTTGGCACTAATCTTTGCCCCAGGATGACTGCAGAGATGGGCAGATCATTGTATTTTCAAAGTATCCTAACTTGGGTGAGAATATCCTAAGCACTACTGGAACTGAAAAGTAGACCCTTGTATATCTGAAGGAGCTAGAGTCCTGTGGAGAATGCAGCACCTTTTCTTTAATCCAGGTCTATGCACAAAGAGGGACCTCCAAAACGATCAGGAGGTCCTGCAGAATATATGTGGTTTCAGAGGCTGGCATGAAATTTTGTCCCCTACTGAGGCTTACTCACTACTGCTTTAAAAGACTAGCTGTCCACTAAAAATAGATTTTAATGATCCTGTACCTTTTTACTTTGTATCGACAATTATACTGTTCAGTCTTCAAAAGACTTTGGGTACCTGACATGATTCAGTAAAATCTATCTGTATTTGCAGACCTATTTTGAAAACACTCAGCACTGAAGTTCACCAGTACATCTATAACCTTCCCCCCCCACTTCTCATTCCCCCTCTTACTGTAGTCAGCTTCTGCTATTTCTGTTCTGCAGTAGCATTTGCTGACATTTCCATGGGGATGTCATATATTAGGTAGCACTCCAGGCTTTGGTTAGCAATACATGGGACATCTTGAAGCAGTTAAATTCCTCATGCCATTTTGAAGTTAAAACTCTGTTTCATTTAAAAGCTGGACTCCTGGCTGGTAACTTGTCTGGAATAGTGGGTGGCAGGTCAGTGCAATTTGAAATGGCTAGGACAGAGAAGGAAACCATGAGAAATGGAGCAATTACATTGCAGGTCAAGGTTTGTTATTGGGTGGCATGCTTTCAATTTGGCACTGAAGCATGGTAACAAGTCTAGTAGGCATGTTAATGCATTTTTGTTATCTGCCATTTGTAAGCAATGTTTGAGGAGGGGGAATGGGCAACATTTAGGAGTCCAATACAGCTATCTTGAAAGCTTTGCTTGTAATGGAGGCTTTTTCTTTTTGCATTTTTTTTTCCAAAGGAAACCACTGTTAACCTAAAGTTTGGAATAAAAGGATCCATATGCAACTTTGAGAACTGTGAATTGTTTGCCAAGTTATAGATCAAAGGTGCTTGAAAAGATTGATACAATTTTTTTAATAAAAAGTGCACATCTGGCCTGAGAATTGGTCTGCCAAGTTTCAGCCTAATGAACTTTGAAATCAGCCTCCTACCAGCAATTCTCTAGATCCAGATTTCTTATAGAGTATCTGGACAATTTTTATAGCTGGAAGGTACTCTATAATGACTATGTTCTCTGCTGGCAACTAATTGACAGACTCCTGATACATTGTTGTTTCAAGCAAACAAAATTGGTTTTAATTTGTCCCCCATCATTTATCAGCTGGCACATGAAGCCTGGATGTTAAACTTTTATTGCATCAGAACAAGTTAAAATAGCCCTAACTCCAGCAGTGGAACGCACATTAACAACAAACTTCATGAAGCACAGCTCTTCACAATTTTTTTTCTTCCATTTCTTTTGCTCTATTATGCAGACTCAAAGTTGGTTGGAGACCTAAAAGCTTTTGCTGAAGCTGGCGTTTGTTGGAAACACCCTTTTGTTCTGCACTTTCCTGATTGCCAGATGGGAGGAACTCTTGACAGTTTAAAAGTAACAAAAGATCCTTGCTTATGTTCAGCCCAGAGAGTCGTAGCCCACAGTGCCAGAAGCTCATGCAGAAAGAAGTATTTCCTGCCATAACTAAAATGAAAAGCATATTCTACCCAAATGAACCCATTTTAAAAATCCTTAACCATTTGAATCTCCTCTTGAAACTAGGTTTCATTATTGGCAATGATAATGACAAAAGGTATGAAAAACTGAAGGTACTAGTTTTGCAAGCTGACCCTTGCAAAAGCCCAATCAGAAAGGGGCATTTAACTTCACAAAATTTCCTTGTCCCCAAGCAGGAGAATATTTATATCTCCAATAATCCTTTTGGCAAATGCCCCTTGTGTAGACCAGTAAAGTTCTTTTCTAAATGCTTTATCTCAAATCCACTTATCTGAACTCTGGCAAACTTCAAGTGAGAAGGTAATTAAGCCTCAGCACCATTTGTTTGGGTCCAGAAGAGTGATAGCATGTACAGAATCGCTATTATTAAATTATTTTTCTTATTGCTGTTCCACCATTATTAAGGCTAGAAATGTCTTCCTCATGTCTCCTTTGATACTAGAACTCCAGATACTCCTAGCAAGAAATATTTCTGAATTTATAGAAGTTAAAATTATCCTGGTTCAGTTTAGAGACACTGCTCAAGACAAGGCAACAAGCAATTATGACTCCATTGATTGTATTTTCCAGATATCCACTGATTTTAAGGACAAGCTACCCTCAATTAGACCCCCCTGATGGATCCCAAGTGCTGATCTCTGTACCTGGACAGATCAGTACAAACAAAGTGGACCAAGAGATTCCCAAATAATGTTACAGGTAGAGTATCCCCACAATACAAGGTCCTTGTGTTGATGGGTAGGATCAGCCTCTGGCTGGTTTCTTGAGCACACCCACCCTCCTCAGAGTGACAACCCTGTAGTAACTCTCTGAGCTCCCTGAGGAGCTCTCTGAGATTTCCACCTTATCCTCTATTGGTAGATCTTATGTCTTTGAATCAGAATGTAAGCAGTCACAGACAGAAGGACTGGGGTATGAGCTAATCTTATGTTCTCTTAGAAGCACAGTGCACTGAGCTCATACACTTTGTCTCTGCAAAATATTAAGAGCTTTTTGATGCTGAGTATGTGCAAGAAAGAAACTGAGAAGAAATACTGTACAGGAAAATAAAGTAAATCATCTTGGTATGTGAAAGGCGAGCACACCTTTTGTGTTTTCCAGCCACAGTCTTTGCAATGAGCTGAGTATCTAAGTGGGTAACAGACTTTCACACTGGCACTACTACATATTCTGACTAGAGACATCTAGCCAGATGGCAGTGGCAGTGGATCAACCACCTGAAATCTCTCTGAAGACAGAATACTCAGAGAACTTCAATCAGATCCCATTTGAAAAATCATCAGCTGCTTTCCCAGTGATCCAGAGTTATTCCCCCAGGGGCACAATATGAACTTTGTGAAGTTTCTCTTTTGCAGTGTAGACATTGAAAAAGAAAAGATTCAGTGATACTGTTTGTGCCCTTTGTTTTTTGGACCCAAAAGAAGAAAGGAAGATAAAAGGAGGGCTAGGAAAGGTTTCCAAAACCTGTTATGGCTATATTGTTCTGACTACAATAAAGAATTTATTATAGTGATTTCCAGACTTTGAAAGGTTTCAACCAAACTGATTCAATTAAACAGATACTGTAACTTAAGCCAAAGGCATATTTGTACAAATCACTTTTGTTAACAGACTTTTTCTTTTCTGCAATGCTGTTGTCCTGATTGAGAATTTAAACACTCCAGTGCTAACATCCACATTTTAAAATTTTGTTCTAGCACAACAATGTAATAGCAGGCTATAGTCAGAATAACTCAAGCCCTTTACTTCTCTCTTCATACAGTTATTAAAAACAAAAACATTTTGCTCCTTTTCAGAAAGTTATTAAGTTGTGTGGGGACCAGATGACCAGATGAATGTGAAAAGGAAAAAGAAAATTAGAAGTTCTTTGAAAAAGAGAAATAATGAAGTATTGCTGCAGGCATGTCCAACTGAAAAGAGCTAACCTATTATTGTCAGACAGTAGCCTTTCCTCCTTTATATACCTGTGTTTCCTGTGCTGAAATGGTAAACTCTGTACTTTGCTGTCACTTTGAGTATTGCTAACTGTAAGATATTCCTGGGCTTACATCACATATAAAATCTTCCTTGTTCCAACAGATATACAAGAATGGATTCCTTTCAGCATCACTCACTCAATAGAGTTTACATTTAGATGACAGAGATATACCTACAGATATTGCAGTAAAAATCACAGGAACCTGGAGAACCATATCTTTCTATGTATTGAAGAGCATAACCTCCAGTGTCAGTTAAATCTGCATCCCAACAAGCTTGCAGGTATACCAAATATCTGTGAACTTTCCTCAAAGAACTTGCTGTTACACAACAGTTCAGAGATGTACATCCTCTGTGGTTGCAATGATAATCTGAAAATCTGCCTACATGATTTTATCAACATCATGAAAGAGAATGATAACAAAATGAGGACTGTCAAGAGTGGTTATCATTTTCAGAAACACTTATGAACAGGTGTAGCAAGCAGCAATAACACATTCATCAAGGGAAAACAGATCCTATCTTTCAAAGAATATTATATCTGAGTGCACTGAAATCCAGCATCTGCGACAACTGTGACAATAATTTTTCAGCTGGTGCTTAACTAGTTCATGTCCACAGAGCACTGTCCTGCTTAAAATCTCTTCATTTAAACATCTAATCAAAATGACTCCTGAGAATGGAAACCAGTATATGCAAAAAGGGTCTTGAGTGATCTCTCACTCACCTTCCCAGCCCTCACTCACAACTGGATTACTACCATCCTTTTTGCTGTATTATGCCCAATCCAGACTGGAAGGCACAGGCCTGATGTTTTAAAAATTATTTTTAAAGCAACATGGACACTTCTGGCTTTTTATTAGGAACAATTAGATAATTGCATAAACTGACTCTTTGGCCTTTTAAAGAATATAAAAAATTTTCCAGTTGCAAGTATACCATTTGGATGTAGGCATTCTCTTACCTGCACTGCTGCTGATAAAAGCCTTAATATTTACTGTGACACAGTCTGAAGACATTATTAATGCTTTCCAGGTATTTATAAGGAATTGCACCAGCCTGCATTGGAGATGCAGACCTCCCTTATGGAAAGTGTTAAGGCTCTGGATTTCCTTGCCTCAGGGCTGACTCTACAGAGGTGTTGTCCATCCCCTGCTAGCAAGAATCTCCATAGTTTCCTAGTTTAGAGAGGAAGGAAATAGACTTTCACTGTCTTCTTGCACCACGTTGGAAACCTGGGACAAATGGCACATCTCAGCTTTATCTTCTCTAACCTACAGAGCGCAATGTCACTCTTCCATGTTTCAGATGTCTTTGAAAAAGCTGGTGAGGCAGAAGAGGTTTTGCTGCTTTGCAAGGCTGCACATGGGACTGGCCATACCTGCTTCAGAAAATTCTACATTGTGTCTATAAAATGAGCATCTCTGAAGATGAACTTCCCATAAATATCTGGAAAATGTCACCATCAACTTACAGTTAAGTCAAGACATGAACCTTGGCTGACCTATTTGTGTAGTTCTCTCTAATCCCTCACTTCCTCACAAAACTGGGTGAATAGTCTGAGAAACCCCTGGACCTCTCTGTAAATCATAAATCCACAGGGTTTTTAATTTGGAGGATTTGAGGAACAGATTTCAGGAAGTAGTAAGGAATAATGATGCTCTGGGGTATTTTATAATTTTCCATTCCAAGAGTTTATACATGTTGTCTGTGACCTCCCCAGGTGATTTGAAGGAAGAAACTGAACTATCTCAATATTTAATTTTTGAGTGATATTAATCAAAATTGTATTTTAAATGATAGTGCTCCATAATGTGAGAATTGTCATATCTCCAATAAAGAAATAAAGTCAGACCTGATTTAGTTATGGTCCGGAAGAAATATATTCTTGACAGTAGCATTATTATACTATTTCATTTTTTTCTTCTGGTGTATTATTTTCTGTACTTTCAAGATGCAAATGGCTGGCCTGATTCAGAGTGTGTGGGAAATTCAGAAAGATAAGCAAGGGTATATGTAAGGGTATAGGCTGTGACATCATCAGAAATGTTCATACATTAAGCTCATCATTTTCTGTTGTTTGCTACTGTCCCAGGGCTCCAGGGACTCTGGTTGTTAAAGCACTCAACTAAAGAGCTTTGAAGGTCTGTTAATGTGCTGTGGCACTTTCGGGCATGTATTTGATCAAAACAGATGAAACAAAAAGATTGTGAGACCATGTCTTTTTAAAAGTTATTTAGACAAGAAGAGAGGGACACTGCAGTGAGTGTGAGGTAGCTTCAAATTAACAGGTTTGAAGTTCATAATAGCCTTCTTCTGGCAGCTCAGAGCTCAGTGCATATTAGTGTATTCTGAAAAAGTTCAATCAAGAGCATATTAGTAATCTGAAACTGTATTCACTTTCCAAACATATCTCTGAATTATTTGCATCTGATTCAGTCTGATTTTTTCATCTGATGCTTTCTAGAGAGCAGGGTCCTTCAGTGCAATGGCTACGCCATGGAAGGACTTCTTCCTTCAGCATTCACAGCATATTAGAAAGGAACTGCTGCAACGTTTCATCCCTGCACCAGGGCAAGATTATTTCTGAGGAACAGCAGCTGGGACGTCCTGCCAAAATTGTACATCTGTGGAGCTAGAATTGTCTGGGACCTCCTTTAGAGCTCAGGAGAGGGTTACACATACAATAAATGATGTGGAGAATAGCAGATAGATGACAACTGACTACAGAAACACAAAGGGATGTGCTCAAGGACTATCTATCATGCTTGTCATTTTATGAGGCTGTAACAAAGAGAGATAGATTTAAGATTCAGTTGGGAAAATCTGTCATTATTACTGGCCAGCATCTACAAATCTCAATGGCTAGTGTTAAGCTCCTAAATCTACTTCCAAGTATTTAAAGAAAAATTGTTCAGGTTTTCAGAGGTGGTGAAAAGTTGCCTTCCCAGTCCTCATTCCTGCTGCAGAAAGCACAAATCCCCCTAATGAGAAAACTTTCCAAGCCATTAAAATTTTAGTCTCTTACAGACATTTCTCCCCTTTACTCTGGTTATGTGCTTCTTGTTCTGTCAACATTGTCTCATTAAAGGAATTTGAGTCCTTTTTAAATACATGGGCCAAATATTTTCTTGGATGGCTCTCACTTGTTTATGCAGTGTGCTCTGAAGCAGGAGCATCAGCACGTGGTGACATGACCATCTCTGCTCTGCTGTTAAATTGTAGTGTGAGGCACTAAAACTGAGAGCTGTAAAACTCACAGCTTTATAAAGTCATATCCTGAAACCATGTGTGTACAATCAATATGTGCTGCCAGATTGTTAGGAATACTAAGTAAATCCAAAAGAATGTTGGATTCCGGACCCAGATAGGAGGTAGAGATCTACGGGTCTATGAATTGAAAAGAAATGATGAGGTTAAAAAAAAAACCCACAAAAGTAGATCCGGTGTTTTTTGTCTGATGTAAACACTGTTGGATGGCCTTGGCCGAGATTATATTGAGCTGGTAGGCCTCTGAATAAAGAGCTGCCCTTTTTTTGCAAAAGGTGAATAGATCTTCTCAGGCTGCATCCGGCAGACGTGACATGGCAACCTGTTGGGTATGTGCTTGAACGTGACGTAAAACCACTTCTTTATTGAAAGACCACCCACCTTGTTCTGTCAATACACAGCCTGAATCCAGATTATGTGTGCAGAAGTTTGCACCACCATCTATTAAAAGTGATGAGGTTTATTCATTGCAGAGGCTATGAGAGAGAGTTATTGCAAGCGCTGGTGAGCAAGAGGGCACAGCTTTCTTCTGCTGGTGTGAACAGTCCCACTCCAACAAATAACACTTCTACCCTTTCAGTTTCTGCTAGCCCTTAGAAAGGCACCCGCCTCTACCTGATGGCCTTTCGGTGTAGGTGACAAGGATTTTTGTGGTGCTCCCTTTCCTTTGCTTGTGTTTGCCTGTACCCGAGACATCACAACCCTCATTCAAGTCCTTGGTGATACTTAGGAAACAGCAAAGACCATTTCCTTTCTCACCCTGAGGCTGAACTTCAAACCTTGTGGCTCACCTCTGCCTGTTGTGCAGGCTGCCCTGGGGTGGGTGGAATCAGCTCTTGGGAAGGCCCCGTGGCATGGGAGATGGTCATGGGTTGGGGTCTCAGGCAGGCAAGAACTCAAGATGAGACCCAGGTTGCACAGTCATGGTAGTTGCTGGAAAAACTGCCTAAAGAAAACCCTTACAAACAGCTCTCTTCTCCAGTGTAAATCCAGTTGCTTTCAACTTTTCCAGTTGCCTGCACGTGGTGCCTGATCTTCCTTCATGCTATTTTAAATGTTCTCCACAGCCACTGGCCTGCTGGGATCAGAGATGAAGCACCACTGCCCAAATGCAGTAGGAACTGGGAGACCTGGGGAGGTGATCCTCTCCTCCCTGGATCCCTCATTTGCACTTCCCAACAGCGAGTGCATCACCTTGCTGCCTCTGCTCTTCCTTTTGGAGAGGACCTGCAAAAGAGCACACCCTGTACCCTGAGCTGCACCCCGCCGGCAGTGTGCATATGTGGAGAAAATGCTGGATATTGGTAACTCATGAAATTGGGGTTAAATTCCTTGTTCTGCTTCCCACAGGACTCTGGATAGCAACAGTCTGAAAGCTTTTATGAGCTTGAAGATACTCATATATGCTAAGTAAAATGTCTGGCTAAGGACTTCTGGATCACCAGGAAGCTAGCAAACACTTTTGGGGGCTGAAATTACATTTCAAATACCAGTTTTTAAGGCTGTGCTTCAGCTCCTTTTACCAGGACAATTGCAGCAATGGTTGTAAAATGCTCAGATGCTCTGTAATGACAGCCGCATAAATAGAGAAGCCTAGCCTTTTTTTAGGAAGCTTTCTTAAAAAAAATTTCAACAAGCTGAGTTTCCTTGGTTTTAAAGGGCCAGTTTGCATGAAGAGTGATGCCAAACAGATCTGCAGCGAGGCCCGAGATCCCAAACTTACCATGCTTCTGCAGGTGTCATGCCCAAAACAAACGAACCAAACAATGGACAAGGTGTGTTGCCTCCAGCCGTCTGACCATCTATCACCTCTAACAGAAGCAGACATAGAAGAGAGGTGCTTCTGTGCCAAGGGATTTCCTACCTCACCTATTGGGATTTATTCCATAATCTGCTGGCAGAAACATGTCTGTCCGTGCAGAGTACAATGGCCTGCCTCTGTCGGCAGCTGCTGCCAGGAGCCAAGGATGATGATCAAAGCAACCTCTGTGGACTCAAACACTACATACCTGTCCACAAAAAAGCTGCATGTACTGGCTGCGTGCCTTGAGTGATCCCTGACTTTCAGGGAATTTTCTCTGTGGATCTGATGTTTACCATTTAGTGACAAGTACAAGGAATGTATTTTTGATAAATATGGAGTGTTGCAATTACTTTATTTAATAAAACAACTGTAGAAGCAATTTTGCTTGTAGAATCAAACCGTAGTTTGTTATTTATAATCACATTTTTATTAAAAAACAATTATCTAGTTTTAGAATCCTGTTCTCTTTAGCTGTTCCCTTTATTAGTAATGGATTTTAATAAGGGGGCTATAAAAAGAAAATTGTGATTAGAGAGATTAATATAGACACAGGAAAGAAAGGAAAACATATACCTACTTCAGTCTCAAAGTATTAAATGTATTATTTTAAGCAACATATTTATATTTATAAATATAAATATTTATAAATATGTTGCTTAAAATAATACATTTATGCTATAAATAAATATATATATTTATAAATATATTTATAAATATAGTTATTTATAAATAAACATATTTATATTTAGCTATTTTAAGCAACTATATTAAGCAACTACAAGCAGAAGGACAAGCAAATGTTTATTGCTTCTATCAGCACTAATGCAGAGTCTCTTTGGTTATTTCTTTAATACAAACAGCTTCCTGGTAGATCCAAGATGTGAGGCCTTTCTGTAATGACTTGGCAAGAGAAAGGGTCCAGAACTTCTCTGCAAACACAATTAAGCTGCCAAGACAAGTCCTGTATTTGAATTAAAACTATAAATCTTTCATCTGCACCTACTCTACATCAAATAGCAGGAAAAGAGGCCCTCCCATCTAACAGTCTTAATTACCAGAGCACTGCAGCCTTTGAGCATGACAGAGCCAATGATAGCTGACCTTGTGCTCCAGCCCCAGAGTGGGATCAGTGTGATGAATGGGAAATCCTGTTTGAAATATCACAGTAAAGGCAACAGCCTCAGATGGCAAATTAAGTGCCTAGCACACTGTTCAGGCTACACAAATATATAATAATACCCTTTGCTTTGATCTGTTTATACTGGAATGAGCAGTATGTTGAAGGCTTCAGTGTAAACACATCAAACTTTGTCTAGTAATGACCAGCCCTTGACACCTCCTTTCCCATACAAATGCGTGGTGGGATCATGGCTTTTCCCTTCTTAAATGCTGCTTATAGTACTGTTGTCCTTGGAGTAGGAGAGATAGGCACTGTGGCTTTGTTACGGTCTTCTCTAATACTCCCATATAATTGCCCATGTCTGGTAGTAAGTAAAATAACAGTGGGTGTCCAGGGAGAACAGGACTTATGAGGCTTCATTTGCATTTTCACAGTATTCAGGTAGCAGGTGAATCAAATATTGTGGCAGCTGTTTGGTTGTCTTAGAGCAACTGTTCCCACACTGTGCAGTGTGGGTGTTGAGCAGCCCTCAAGATCCTCAGTAGTGTTTTCTCTTCAATTCTGAATGTTTTTTTGGTCAAATGTTGTAATAAGGAAGAATGGTAGCCCATGAACAATGCTTATAGTATTTTATTGGCCCAAAACTAGGCAAATTAATTTTCTGGTGTTGTCTCTGAAACAACTACTTGCCCCAATTTCTGGTGTACTGATGTTTCTGAGATATTTCTCAAACTCTTTATTTCTAATTGCTATATTGACTGCTAAACATTTCATTTCTGGTCTTACTTCTATTTCATATCTTAAGGTTTCACAGCATATTCCTTCCACTAAGGGGTCTTGCTGGTGCATTTATTAATTCTGTCATGCAGAAGATACCTTGTCTGACTATCAGTATTAGTTATGAAGGAGAAAAGCTCATATGAGGTATAGTATTTCAAATATATAGTATAAAATGTTTTAACTGAAAATATAAGAATACCCCTTCCTTTTTCTTTTTGTTTTCATTAATTTGTATGTTTAAGATGGTAAAGCTACAAAAATCTGCTTGTAAAAAAGTTTTGTAGCAGATGTTTTACACAGGTAGGGAATTCTTCAAACAGTATTTTCCAGAGGAAAGGCCAAAGTGTGGAACTAAAAATTTTTTAGTACACAATATGTTTATGCATGTACATAATCTATGCTTACAATCTTATTGTATTAGGTATGATAGAATACACTATCTTGTGCCATATAAATATGTCTGTATATTTATGCATACACGTGCTTTTCTTTTTTCATTTGTATTTGTTACATTTCACAAAGAAATCTGTCTGCATTTAGTCTTATGCATGGTACTTACTGTGCTTGATGCAAAAGCATTTGAAATTCATAACAAAAGCACATTAAACCAACCAGGAAAACAAAGAATACAAACCCTGTAGAAAATTTATTAGAGGCATATTTTGAGTCTGAAGACCTGCCAGATTATGCCCACAGGCATTACCCCCGTGTAAAAGCAGACAGGAACAAAAACAAAAAAAGGTGACAGTGAAGTTTGTGCTGTCAGATCTGCATCCTTCACATATTTCACAGGAGAGATTCTCTTCACCTGTTAAGAGTTTAGGCAGTGGTGGGTAGAGGGTTGTTGGCTGCTCCAGGGATATCCTGGGGGAGGCATCTTCTGATGGATGCTGCATATCTACAGCCAGAGGTTAAAAGTGCAGGAGAGACTGTGAGAATCAAAGGATATAGCCAGGGCTATTTGCTTTGAGGAAAAATGATGTGACTGTTTTAGGGTTTCCCTTCCAGTGCAATTAGTGGAGCTGCTTCATTAGCAGAAGTATGTGGTGAGAATACAACAACCCTGGTGGGAACACAGCTTTCCTGAATGCCTGGGAGGCCTGCCACGAGCTTTATCACAGGCTGAATTTCACCTCATGAGCTTGTAGTCTCTTGATACAGAACGTGAATAATAAGGATGGGAATGGAATATACATAATGACATATTGCCGAAAAGGGGCAGAATTCTATTAAAAGCAATCCACTTTTGGCAGGAGAAGAGTTACCATGGAATTTAAAACAGGAAGTTGTGTAATTAACTGCACATTTCAGGGCAATATTACACTAAATACAATAAAATACAGCATGAAATAAGTGGCCCAGATTTTCAGGATATAAATGGATAGAAACCAAATTTGCTCTATAGCCTCAATGGGAAAAGGTACCTTCATATTATCTCAAACGACTGCTATATGCTCTGTCCATACAGCATTTGCAGAAAATAAAACTTGTTCAGCTAGGTGCAGCTTCACTTTCATTGGTACTGTGAAGGACATATTTTGTCTTTTTTTAGGCAAATCTAAGTATTTTAGATTTAAGGACTGAAACAGAAGAGTAACTCTAAAAGCAACTGACAAAGGCATCCTCAGAGAGAATGAGCATGACGCTGACTCTGTTTAAACATCATCTCTCAAGCTTTGTGCATGGACATGTTTTTTCTTGCACTTCCTGTCCACACTGCTTTTATACAGAGTTAGCAGGGTCTACATGTTGTGCATGAACATGATCAACATTTAGTTTTTATATGTTAATAAAATAAATCTGTTGTGTACATGAAGAATTACTACAATGAAATGGAACTGTCTGTGGAGAACATCCCCAAAACTGTGTGCATGCAGTTAGGAAGAGAGTTGAGATGCCACAGTCAGCATCTGTGGAACTTTTGTGCATTATATTTACCCAGGACTGCTTTGATGGAAGGTGCACTTGGAATATTTCTAGGCATATGAATATGCATGTGTCTGTATTTGCAAATATTTGGATCTACCATGGATATAAATAATCTTGCATTATATACATTTTGTAAGAATGAAACTTCCTTTATGTTCTCCAACATAAAGGAAGGAAATTCCTCTCCCAGCTGTAGCACTGAACTTCCTTATGTATTTTGCACAGTATACAGAATTCTTTCACACAGATTGCTGGTGAGCTGCCATCCTTGCTTTCTGTTTGCCTTAGGGGAAAAATATTCTTATAGCTGTAATTATGAGAGGTTATAATTGCTCCGTAGAGTATGAAAAATTGCAGTGGTGAGGCTGGGCACTGAAAAGTTACAGAGAGGATGTAGATAAGGAAATCTGAGAGGACTGCACAGGGAGGGATTGGCACTCATAAAAGGGCAGGTTTGCTGTTATTTGACTACAATATGCAGTCCTCTTTAGTTTCCATGTGAAAGGATACTAGTAAAAATGAAACTGGAGAAGGCATGATTTGTTTGTTATTTAGCCCTCCCCTACACAAACTCACATATCCTAGGTGTTCGAACAGAGATTCTGAGCCAGTCACCCCTCCCTGGAGAGCATGGGAGGAGCAGGAGGCTGTGCTCAAGGGACAGGGATCCCTGGGTCCCCTCTTCTCCTCCCCTTCTCAGAGCAGCTGGCCAGTCTGCAGGATCAGCTCTGCCCACTGCGACACCCACGTGCGTGGCATTTAACATAAGTTGTAGGCTTGTGCTAATCCAGCTTGCATGGGCTGAAATGTTGAGGGTTTGTTTAATGGTATCAGCTTGTTGGATGGGCACGAAAAGAGTGGCGAGTAACTTCCAGCTGCTGCAGGGAGTGGCAACCAGCAGGCAGAAATGTGAACAGAGGTCAGGTTGTAAAAAGATGTGAGGCTACAGATGGGATGTACAGCCCTGAGGAATTTAAAGCTCTTGAAAAACATTTGTTAAAATAACATATCATAAGGTCCAGATGTCACAAGGCTAATGTTTAGGCTGCTTAAAAAGTCTTCTAAAGGCAGGAAGAGAATACTCTGACTTCTGTGAACAGCCAATACACAGCACTTAGACCCAGTCATTGGCAGTTATGACAGACAGAGCATGAACTCCAGAAAAAAGGGTGTCTGGCCTATGATAAAATGTTCTATCCCCTAGGAGTAAATGACTAGAACAAATGCAAAAGTATAATGATTTTCACAAAGCTCCAAGCAAATTCTTTTAGGGGTAGGTAGTGGGAGAGAGAGGTGTTAAAAAATAAATTTATCTTACTTATCTTTTTCTTGAAAGTAGCTATGTCTGAAATTTGAAACCCAGACACACAAGGATATTACTGTGATATTCCCTTTTGCAACAGAAGGTTTAAGCCTTATAGAGGTAGGATTGTGTGCATGCAGTATCCAGCCTGTTCTCTATGCTCAAGAGATACACTTTGGCTGCACAATAGAAAAACAGTCCAGCTGGACAAGAAGACCTTTTAAATTTCACTGAACACTGTATACTGTTGCTTTCAATGTCCTGGGTAGAGTTTTTATCTGAGCTACATACTTCATGAAGCACAGTTTGTTTAATCTCTTGTGTTTCACGCTGATTGTAGTGGAATAGGCAGGGGATGGCCAGCAGCTTTGCCCTCCTGTTCTCCTGGGGTCACATTCTTCTCCTGGCTCCTGAAATCACAGCTGGTAAGGACTGAGGCTGAGCAGAAACTGTGAATTCAGCAATGAAAGCTCTTTTCACTGAAAGCATTTCTTGGGCCTTTCTTTGACTCCTGCTGGAGTTCATGTGTTCAGAGGGGTAGTGTCTGTAAATTAGAAAATGGGTAAGGCTCATTCACTTATACCTAGCCACTCCAGTTTCTTGAGCCACAACAAGCAACTGCAGAAACCATGCTGGCTGACAGAAAACTTGGTGAGTGAAGGTAAAATGAAAAGTCACCTGGATTTCTATTAAAAAAAGATGAGTTACACCAGCAGCCTGCTTTGCCTCTGTTCTTAGTGAGATCCATCTGTTCTGAGGAAGCTGAGAACATTTCAAATAAACGCATTTGTAATTTCAAAAACCCCTTTACACTTTTAGGGCAAAATATCAGATCTTACTTCAACAGATCTCTGTCCCCAGAGTCAGAACTTGAGTCTACCTAAAGGACGTTAGTCATCTCATAACAAATTCCCACAACTCAGCAATTTCCACACAAAACAATTGATTAGAAACAATTGGATCCAGGTGGAATGGGCAGACCACTTGTTATTTCCCTCTTCCATTACTTTTAACTTATTGAATCTTTCTAGAAGATAAAATATTGTTTGGTACCTAAGCAAACCTTTAGCTACAGCTGGTAGTTAGATTTGGAAATAGATGATATCTGATATGGTGCATATTTCAGGTGGCAGTGCCTGAAAACTGATCAAAGAGACAGGGGTTTGTGCTCTGATGTTATGTTAACATCATTTATGGTGTTGTATTTCTAACAGCAACTGGATCTTGGATGACATTTAAGCAGTTATATTCTATCTAGTCATAGCATGGTAGTCTCAACACTCATGACAGTATGCCAAGAAATACTTCTGTTTAGTTTGCAAGAGTAAGTTCAGTAGAAAGTTGCCCCAGGTTTTCCATCAGGATATACACTGTAATGTCTTATTTTTCATTTATGTTAATTTTCTTCCTTAAGAAAAGAAGAAAGGAAACAGTAGGAAAAAGCAGTAAACAAGATAAAGTATTTTATAAAAAGAAAAGGTGAGAAAATTAGAAATTACTAAATATGTTGACAGGCCGTTCCTCCAGAGTCTTAGAATGGCATCACTGGAGCTGACTCCACGCTGATACTACTGAGGGCTGCAACAGTGAAACTCTACAGCTGAAACTTCAGCGTGGGAAACTGTATCTAACAGTGCAGAAATTGAAACATGAGCTAAAGCAAGCTGAAGGGCTTTTGGTAAAACACTAGGTGTAGGCACATGAATGAGTCATTGCAGGGTGAATTAGAAGGTTCACTTCTACTGACCATCTGTAATTGCTTGTGTTACTAGCTCTTATTCTTCATACACAAGGGTAAGGGATGCTGTTCTTCTACTGAAAGATACAACCTTCAATTATCTGTCTTTCTCTGTGGGTAAACCCCCCCCACACTGGCAGTTAGTGAGGATTGTTCTGATGTTTTGTTTATGCAGTCTCTTTTTACCCCACAACTTGGTCAAATGCACACAAAAAATCCCCACAACATAGTCATATCCTGTGTGCTGATATTCTAGATATTCTTGCCTCATGTGCTGATATTCTAGACATTCTAGATATTCTAAATATTCTTGTCTTATATACTGCAAAGTTACAGTACACAGCATCTTCTGCCTTCTCAAGCTGTTCTGAATGGACTAATCCATTAACAGTTTGTTAACAGAACACTGAATTCCTAGGGATGCTCATTAAAGCAGATACTTCATAAATAGTGTCCCACTAGGCACGACAAAGCACAGACCATTTCCCACAAATTCATTTCGGCTTTCCCAGGGGAGAGAAGCTATTGTCTCTTGAACAGGAAAAACATTATTTCTCAAGAGGTGAAGGGCTTCCTTGGTCTGTGAAAGAGAATAAGGTGAGAGCCTCTTAGGCTTCATCCTTTATCTTTCTGCTAAGTGATGCTGGCTGGCAGGGAAGCAGCAGGACAGCAAGCTCCTATCACAAGACAGTATGCAGCTTCTGTATGTTCTCATGTTCTTTCACTGATACAGGATTTGTTCAATTTTTTCCCATCTGGTGTTCTCTAAGAGATATGTTTATAGTATGCTATCAAATATGAGACACAAGATGAACTTATTACATCAACACAGAAGACTTGAAATGGACTGATGTGAAACCCAAAAACTGGTAGTGAGGAACTTTGATCCAGAAATATGTTCTGTACTAGTCTCCCTCCACAATGTGCACTATAAAAGCTCAGCAGGTCCTAAAAACAACATCAGTCGTGAGACAGCAAATTATTTTTTTCTTTAAGTAGAGAACAATGATTAAAGTGGGAAGCATACTGCTAAAAGATTAAACATTGTTCTTGGCAAACAATCTGTTCCTCTATGTACTATCAGCCCAATCATGAGATCTTTATCTCGGGCCCTGCCCAAGTCATTCCTGAAAACCGATCTCAGGACTGTAAAATTATCTGCACATTAATACTATGAAATCCCAGAGAAAATTACTATGAACTTTCCAAAATACACCGACGCTGCTTTTCAGAGAGTGACAGGATCTCTGTTCTGTTGAAGACTCTCTAAGAAGCCAGGATCTGGAAGTTTTGGAGAGTACAAAGTATGAACTGCTCACTGTAGCCCTGAACTTAAACACTGTCATTGGTCCATAAATCTATCTGAAACATCAAACTTCTAAAATTCAAGTCTAAGTTTCTTGTGGCTTGACCCCTTTGTAAGCTAGCTACCACAATAGAGATAGATAATGCATCTACATTGACTCCTTATCAGTTTAGAAAAGGTTTCCTTTTCCTTCTGAACAAAAGTCAATTCTCATTTTACAATGTTGCATTCCTGAAAAAATGAACTTTCTGGGAAGTGCTTTCTATTTCAGATGAAGATGTTAGGCTCATTTTCAATTCTTCCAAGTCTGTGAATCTGTCTCGTTTAGTCCTACCTCTTCATGAGAAGACCTCTGAGGAGCTGAGCCTCTGACTCAGGACATCCAACCTCCCCAGCTTGTTATTGCACCAAAACTCTGTGAAGACTGCACAGCACCCTGTTTTCCATTGCAGAAGGACAGAGCTTTCAGGAAAGTCTTTCAGCACCAACTACATTAATGTATCTGTGACAGTGCTCCTGAAGTTGTAGAATATGCTGTATGGACAAAAGGGTATTTAAAAAAAATTACTAAATTCCCACCTGAAATGTAAAGTGACTTCAGTATCACACTGAGATTTATGGCCACTAAAAAAGCTGGAAAATGTAAACCACAGTTCCTGTTTCTTCTGCTGTGGTATTGTTGTGTCAGGACTGCTTAACAGAATAAAATACAGAACTTAGAATTCACATTTCATATAAAACCATACCATTACTTATCATTCAATATATTGTCTTACCTGAGTATGAAGGAACAGGTTTCTAATCCAAGAAAGTATCTTCTAAGCCTATGGAAAGATAGGATTATCCAGATATACAGGCATGGATGAACTATTTGCCAAGAAGCAGCATCTTTTAAAGTGATGGATGGTAGGATTCATAAAAGGCATACATATTTATTAAAGTGCTAGATTTTTTTCCACACAAACTGTAAGGAAACATTGTTCTTCATATTTTGAAAGATATTGACTTTTTACAGGAGTCTGAATCTGAGATTTAAGAACATGGTATCATTGTGGGTCTCACAGTGATCTATCACAAGCTCTCTTGACTGAGACAAAATCCTGCTATCAACTTGAGCAATTCTCTTTGGACTAACTAAAATTCCCACTACAAATTCCCACTACTGCAGGTAGAAGTCCTGGATAGCCTTTTTTCATATCAGTATGAATGCATATCAAATTCAGCAAGATTGAAGAGAACTTAAAAAAAAAAACTATGTATGAGTCACTACATGAGGTGAAGAGACCTGATTTTAGTGTGTTGCTTTCCTGAGGTTTTTTTTTTTTAGTTTTTTGGTTGTTTTTTCTTTGTTTCTTTTTTTTTTTTTTTTTTTTTGGTTAGTTGGTTGTTTTTCTGTAATATCTGGATTTCATTATGGACAGTGAATAAAATTTCAAAGTGGCTCAGACACCAGTCTCAGCTTTATAACACTGTACCAAACCAACAAGTAGTAGTGGTAGTTTTGGGGGAAAAAAAAAAAGAAGTACCTTAATAATCTTGGAATTTGAAATAGTTTGGTTCTTTTTAACCCAAATCATCAAAGCTTGAGTCAACAAATGGCAGATGTTAAAGAGCAGCAAAGTCTTTGGACGCAGTGAACCTGTAAATGATATGATTAAAGACATATCAGATTACAACACAGGGAAGAAAAAGTTACATGCATTCAGGAAATATTTCTTCAGATTCCGAAACAGTGCCACAAACCTTAAAATATATAGTTAATTTCATACCACAACTACTGGTTATGATCAGCAAGTGTCAACACATAAAACAATGAAAAAGAAGAGGTAAAAATTTTCAAATACCAGTTTCATCTCTTCAGGAAATTTCCGTCTCATTTTGAAATAGTGAGTAAAAAATGGAAACTTTTTATCTGAATTTATCTGAACTTCATTTCAACTTTCTGGCCTCATTGAAAGATCACTCTGTGAAATGGTCACCCCATTACAATTTACTGTTTGAACTCAAACAGAAAATCTGAAACACTGAAATAGTGAATAGGAACTGAGATGGCTTGTTCTCTTAGGAGTCTAAAAAAGCCAGGGATCATGGTGTGGTAGTCTCCTTGGTCAAACCCAGAAGCTGCAATGTTTCCATAGACGTCACTAGATGCCCATCTCCTTTACAGCAAGGACATGTGCTGCTGACAGCAGTCTGTTTCTAAGCAAACTGTAACCAACATCTTTGAGGGATATCTTGTACCTGAAGAAATGGAGAACAATTTGCCATGCATAAATAATTTAAAATTCAAAATAATCATAAATCTGAAGGTAACCATCAAGTATTTATGTTACTGTGAAAATCTCAGCATCTTTTTCTGAATTTAAGAGAATGCAACATTAAAACTGTGAAATAATATGGAACTAAGAATCTTTGTTGATGATGCAGAAACTCATATTTTGGAAGGTGAAAATTGTTTTTTTTTTTCAAATCCCAGGAGCGTTTTTTCACATAAAACATTTCATGTTAAGGACACTACACTTTACAAGTCTTTACAGAGTAAAATCTTGTCTTATAGGATTGAATTACTTAAACTATATGTTTTGGAACTGAACACAGCAGTAACACAATAATGTGACATTATCTTGATCTATATATCCAGCATGTAAGGTTATTTTATCTAAACTGAGATTTTTAATGTAAAAGTCAGGAAGTCTGACGATACATACCAAGATTTAATTAGATTCAACCTAAATTGTGCTATATGTTACACGTTGAAGTAAAATTCATGAGAATATGGTGAGAATAGAAAAGCCATTTTGTTGAACTGATCTTTAAATTTTTGTTCTGAAAGAAGCTCCCACTACCAGTGAGGCAGCAGTCAGGGCCCTCAACCTATTTATACATGAGAAAGCTGCTCTTTATACAGAGCAGAACTATTACAACAGAGAAGGTGAGGTCCCTGGTGGCCCAAGGCACGGACTCCTGACTGACAGGAGACTTGGACACTGGTCCTGAGCAGATTCTTTCACTCAGAGATCTCTTACACTCCAGATGGAGAGCAGAATCTGAAGCTTGAAATGTGAAAAAAAAAAAAAGGGTACAAATTAACCAGAGGAACTTCGTTTGTCTTAGCGTTTTCTCAGAAAACAGTGACTAATTCATGTGCATATCAATATACTGATTTTCTACTTCCATCCATTTTCTAACCAACTTGTTTGACAAACAAATCTAACACAGATTTTATGTACAGGAAATTATTTTAATTTACACTCAATTAGTAAGAATGCAAGACAATATAAAGCATGACACAATGTTTTTTATAGTACTTCTTACAAGTCCTCTTGATTTT
Organism: Chloebia gouldiae; assembly: GCA_003676055.1. Taxonomy (NCBI): domain Eukaryota; kingdom Metazoa; phylum Chordata; class Aves; order Passeriformes; family Passeridae; genus Chloebia; species Chloebia gouldiae. The sequence continues at coordinate 1,703,764 of QUSF01000011.1, read as the reverse complement.
AATGAAATTCTAGTAGGCCATGTATGTGATATGTAGATGGCATGGAGGGAGTCTACTAGTCACACTGACTGACTCAGAGAGGACTGAAAACACTGGATAAAGCCAGAAAAGAGGGAAGTGGCACACAGAAATGATGGCTAACCTGGTCAAGGTCCTCACCTTTCTATGTTCCCTTTTATTTTTAACATCTGAAAACTCATCAGTCACAGGCATTACTTCTAATTTTGTACATGGAAAAGCTTGCAAGACATTGAATATCGATTAAAATTATGTAGAGGTGTGAGAGCTTTGTTTGGTGTTTCCATTTGAGTACTTCAATTCAGAGAAACTACAAAAGGTACCTGGTTTATTTGCATATTATTTGTATCACAGTGATGTCAGGATCTGGACTCAGTGTTAACAGAAGCTGTCATATGCTTTTGTCAAACAATCGTTTATCCAAACAAGTGTAAGTATAAATAAGTTGCACAGTGCATTTTTCATATTTTGATATATTTTGTTTCTTTTGCAGTGAACTGTTCATACATATGCAGTTTGTATAGAAAGAGAACAATTTCACAGAAGTAGTATAAACAATTTTGAATAAATGACTCAATTTGATATGGCTTACAAATAGTTTGTGGACAGCAGGTAAGGTGAAGTACACTTTCATGGAGTCCTTTTTACATTCAGCTTCTCTTCATGTAGTCTTTCATGGCTGCTGTCAGAAATTCAGCACCAGGTGTTAATTTTGCATTACCTTAAATTACTTTGAAGGTGTTGTTTTCAAAGATCCTACACTATCACACTTATTGTATTTGCTATTTCTCAGTAAACTGACTAAATTTTCCTTGCAGTGAGCTTCAAGCTGTGATTTATGTTACCATCAGACTTAGGAAAGCAATTGCTTCAAAGTGAATTATCAAAACCCCAAGTGTTGTAAATTCCAAGCAAACGCTCACAACTGCTTTCTTTTTCTCAGCTGCACAAACCTATTATTCCCATGGCGCACGGATAATTTGTAATGGGCTGCTAGATGTCTTTGTTAATGCATTCACTCTCAACTTAAGCAATGTTCTTCAGCAAATCCAATAGATGAAAGACAGAAAATAAACAGAAAAGGTCTTCAATAGTATTGACTAGGGTCTCATATAAAAACAATTTGCGTATTTCAGTGTAGAAACAAGTGTTTTGTTACAGAAGCTGATTGTTCCCTGCTGTACTGCATGCTAGCAATTTCTTTCAGATGTGTTCTCATTTGAACATTCTCCTCAGTCATATTGCAGCTCTGTAGAGCCCATATTTCCTCCTGAAAGGCATCTATCTCTCTTTGACTCCCTGTCATGCATTAGGTATTAAAAAGTAGCTAAAATCATGTCGTTTACTCATGCTCGTAATGATGTGCCCAAAGTGTGTCAGCTGGTACCATCTGCAGTGCCTGGAGCAGTGTCTGGGAGACTGTGACAACTCAATTGCAGGCTGGAGGTTTTGAAAAACAGGCAATAATTACTATTCACGCTTAGGCAAGAGGTCTCCTTTGTGCAGCATTGGGGAGGCCACATCTGTTACAGCGATTACTAAGTCTCTGCCGATAATCAATATTACAATCAAAATAGTCATCAATCTGGATAAAAATCACCATTTCTTTTCAGTTCCAGACTGCTGATCTGGTCCAATTGTAACTAATAAATTGATGCTCTGTCACCCTTTCCTTTCATGTGCTTGTCTTCTCACTCATTGTTTTTGCAAACCATGGAGGATCCTGCCATAAACAAGTCCTTGGCTGTTAAATAAGAAGGCAATAAAGAAAACTGCAGTTTCTCTTGAAGAGAGAAATTGGATATTTTAGAAGAACACTGAAGTCCTAATTCAAGAATTTTCTATAAAGCCACTGCCTTCAACTAAACCTGGTTTTAAGTTATCTTGGAAGAGCCTGACTCTCAATTATCTGGCTGATAATTGCTAGTTTGCATATTTAGAAAAAGTGTAGTTTGTTATCTAACATAAAACTGAGAAAAGCATTGCAGGATATTTTCTCATAAGAAATGCATGTCATTTGACTGAAAATTCGAAGTTCATTTCAGTCAGTTTCTTTTTAGCATAACCTAAGACCTAACTGACCATTCATAACTCATCTGGAATCTTTCTTAGCAGAAAGCATGTGGTTTGACAGACCATGACATTCTTCATGCTTTTTGTCCACCACTGATATGTGGAAACCTGATAGTGTGATTACTATAAGACAACCCCCAAATACTCCTCCTATGAAAATTTAAATATTGAATGTGATGAGGATTTCTACCCAGATGGTTCGGCTAGCCCTTCATTCCATGTTAAACCTACCAGAAATAACATGACAAAGCTGGGTTTCCAATCAGCAGAAATGAAATCTGAGCTCTTGAGACTGTGAAAGAAGATGCATTTTGAAACGGCCAGTGACAGAAGACATGCAAGAGAACTTCTTACATTATATAATTCTGCATTACCATGAAACTGGTAATCCCTGAAGGAAAGTCTTCAGTGCCATATCAGATATCTTAAGACAACGGTTGCTGCAATGTTCTAAGCTTTGTTTTCTTCACACAGTCTAACAACAGACATAACAACTGATAAATATCAAGACAAATTTGTTAATATTGCATTATTGGCAGACAAGAGAAGATCACCTTACATTGGAATGCTGAGCTCCTGCCAACCACCAACAAGTAGATAGCTAACTCTGTTTTAGAACTTGCTGCTAATGGGAAAAAAAGTCTTTTGCACAAAAATAGAAATAATCTCAAGGTATTTGAAAAGGTTTAGGTTCTGTTCTGTTAATCCCTCAAAATTACTCTGATAACAGAATTTGAACAATATTGCTTTGTATTAAGGCAGCAGCTTTTTATTTTTACATAGCCCTTTGCATCTTTTCCATGCTTTGAGAAAAAGAAGCACAGTGAATCTGGTATTATTAGTCTAACTTAGAGATACAGAAGCAAATTCGTCCAGAGAGCAGCTTACTTAAGACCACCCATAAAATGATCAGATACCAAAATGCATGGCTTGGGAAGAGACAGCACAGAATAGTAAGGCTGGTTTGAAAAGCCTGAGGGTCTTAAATGGAAAATTAGTTTCAATATATATAACTAAAAGATGAGAAGTATTTAAATATGTATTTACACAGAAATATATTTTTTTATGTTGCTGCAAATATTTTGGGTAGTAAAAAGAACACCTTAAATGTGAGAAACTCTTATTAATGTGTGGGTCAGGTAAGGGCTCAGATTCATGCTCATGATGCTTCCACGGAACCTGGCCCCGTGAAGTTGCTGACTATGGCCCTGAAGGAAGTACACTTGGACTTGTTGTCGTCTTTAGATAAGGATCTAGGAGGTTTCCTGAGTTCATATAAGACTGATGTTGAAAAAAAAAAAATAAGCATTCTGGAAAGGCTGCATTATTTCCACCTTCTCATGCATGTCTCTTCTGCTTAGGGAGAAAAGACTTCACCTTTCAGCACTCAACACCCTTTTTACAGCATGTCCATTGAGCTTCAATCCTTGTGTGATGGTGGCTTTCTTGGAATGTGTGCTGTGACCAAAACATGGGATTCCATGCACTTCTTGCTCTGGAGTTCTCTTAACCTCCTTAGGTTGCTTTTTGATATCAAGTTTTAGACAGGCCTGTGGATTAGGCACACTAACCATTAAAGTGATAAATTAGCGAGATCACACACTTAATTCAGGTGTGTACATTCACATCCTCTGTTCTAGCAGACAAATACACAGAAAGAAGAAATTGGTGAAATGGATACATGCCTTTTACAGTGATACATTAATGAACTGAATTATCAAGAGCTTGAGCCCACCTATCCCTCAGGATCTTCATCCAGGAGACTGGGACAGCTCACTCACAGTGATCTAATCATGTGGAGTGAACAAAAATTCATCTTACAAATTATTAGATTTTGGCTGCTCTTTTGTTTTGTTTTCTTCAAGCCACTGAATGAGAAGAAAGGAAATAAAAGGGAGACTTTGATTGATCTGGTAAATATGGATATGGCTGGAATCAAGAAGAATACATTGGAGAAGTGACTAATGGCCTTGATTATGGTCAGCATATTGAGAACATTGGCTTTCACTGTGGCTGCAAAGTGCAGCTCACTATTCCCTCACTTTGTCTGGCACAACTTGTGTGGTTTTTTTTGTTCTTTTTTTTGTTTGTTTGTTTGTTTTTTTAATAAAAAGGGCTGCAGGCAAATAACAATAGAATTGTGAGCACACTGGTTTTAGTACTGGTCAGTTGGCACTTTAAAATTCTTCTGTGAAAGTCTCATATTTACTGGACCCATAATTACATAGTGGATCCAGATGGAAATACTAATTTGCCAATATTCACGTTTTAAAACTGTTCCAGAAAAAAAAAACCAAGATTCATTTCTGTGGACAGAAAGGAATATATTCTGATCCACAGCTGTTACTGTACATATTCTTTAAATTTGCCTGTTTTACCATTTTCTTTGGCTTTTCAGCTAACATGACTTTAATGGGATAGATTAAAAGAACCTCCAGCATATATCTGTGTCCCACCATAAACAAAATGCTTTTCTAAAGCTGGAGCTCTGTTTCATAGGAGAATATTGCTGTAGGAATTCTCCTGTGGCAGTCTTTGGCCAGTGAATGCAGCAGACTGAAGAATATTTTCTATATTCTCAGATAAATGAACACGTCTAGCATATATTCAGCAAGTGAAGGCTACAGACAGGCAGATTAGATGGGAAAGAGAAATCACAAAGGTGACAACCACAAGAATAGCAATGGCAAAGCATATGACTGGCTCTTTTCATTTGTTTTCTTCACAGCCTTGACTGCCAGAAGTGATAGAAGGAGGTGGTTGTGGGAGCAGCTTTGGTGAGGAGAGAGAAAGAGAGGATGGCTGCTTTTGTGAAACAAGGGAGGTAGCCAGCATGACCAAGTGGAACTAAAAGGGTAAAGAAAAGAAGTTAGATTTTGCAAGAGCTGCTCAGCAGATCTTCAAGACTAGGATATCAGAGCTCTTTAGAGACCACTAGGGAAACACGCCAACATCCAGAGAAGCAGTCGCCATGGCCAGAATATGAAAGTTGGCTTCAGAAGAAACATCCCACTGGCCCAGCAAAAGGAGAAAGAGGAAGACTGCAGTATCTGAAAAGAAAAGTGATTAGGTGTGTATTAGTGGGTTGGCTGTAGCAGGTGTGGCTTACCTACTCCATCCTCTCACAGGAGGTGTGCTGGGAATCCACAGAAAAAATTGAAGAGATCAGTGCGGTGGATGCAATCAAACACACTGCAGGAAGTTACATAGGATACCCTGCTGTGCTGCCTTTTTTGCTGCTTGTGAAAGTCAGCCAGAGGGAAGAAAGCATTTGGAATGTTTATCAGAATGGGAGCGCTCTGACAAAGACTTTGTAGAGTGTCAGCTCATTTTCTAGGCTTGTCCAGCTCCTTCATCCCGTTGATACAATGTCACATCCACTACATTGTTGTGCAGAATAAGCTGCTCATTATTTGTGCAGAACATGCCCATGGTAAGACTGCAGTGGCATAGTAGATACATGACATTTGCACATGATTGCTGTGACCTGATACTTGTGTAACTAGATGATGAAAATGCTTTGCTTTATCTGAAATGGATTTTCCATGTAATGACCATAAAACTAAATTAGAGATGGATAAACTTGCTGAGATTTAATATGAGCTCATAGCAAAAAAATTTGTTTAAATAAACTTTATGTTCAGATGGGTTTTGACAACCAGCAAAACTGCTATTTCTCATTCTTTACTAAGATACGATCTCATTACACATGAACAATCCCTGCAACACATGCAGAAAATGTATTAAGAAAACCCCCTTTCTGATATCATCTCTGGTTGTCATATGTTGAATGCAAGGCTAATGAGCTTTGATCCAAGTGCCAACCAATTTAATTCTCTCCATTATCTTGGCTGAATGGGGGTATTTATTAAGTTTCCCCACACGTGCTCGCTGTGGCACAAAGGCTATGAATCATTCTTATGCCACAATAACATTTGCTGTCACTTTCTCCACCAAGAACCAAAGGTGACTCTTGTTTTATTGGAAAAACTCAGAACATGGCATGCAAAACCAGGAGTTCACATAGGGCCACACACAAGGGGATCTTACTCTGGTGATAATCTGGTTCATGGGGAGAAATAAACTTGACTTTCTTATTCTGCTAGTGCTGCTGCCACAAGCCTGATGATTTTCTGGTAGGAAGTTGAAGCAAACCCAGCCTTTTCTTCAGATCACAGTTTTTACCTTTGGTATGGAGCTAACACCTTACACAAGTGATCCATGCTGCAGACTCATTAACTGTAGTAGAAGTTTCTACTGCACTGTTTTGATGAAGTACACAGACCTATCCCCTACAGGAAATCAAAGCAGGTGGTGTAATCCAAGTTCAAATGGAGGGTTAAAAAGGAGAGAACACTGTTATGCAGGGCGAGCTAGAAATAAGAGTGAGAAGTAGTTTGGGTTTTATGAAAGTGAACATGGTAAGAGTGGAAGTCTTGGACACAAAAAGTAAGCAGAGATTCCCTTACTGAGACCTCTCAAATCTATCATAGTTTACAGAGTAATGTGATGTCTTGGGAATGGGATGCCAACCCTAACCTCGAATTTGTCTTCTTTTCTCCACTTCTGTCAGCTGTGTTTCCTTAGCATTATTTCAAGATCCTGATTTTCCAGCAGGGCATTTCACAGACCACAAGGCGTGCCTATGTGTAAGTTCACACCCATTTGATGTGCCAGCTACAGTTCACAATGTAGATTTATTGGAGGCTTTTCAAATATATTCCATTAATCAGATTCAAGGCAAAACTTTCCTCAGACTGTCTTGAATACACTTCACAAAGATCATGTAGCATGCAACATTGCTTACCACCAGGCAGAAAACAACTGATACAAAAAATGCTCTTCAGCAAACCAACCTGGAAGAAATGTTTCTTGACTGCACTGAAAAGGTAAAAAGAAGACTGTGGGATTTTCAGGACCAGCCCATCCCAGGTTATAATCTCTAACCTTCATATTTTAACAGTATTTCATGAAGATTTATGAACACATGACAATCAATCTGACCTTTAGTAAGAGGCATAAAGCTAAAAGCCTGTGTAATTCAACATTTAACCAGAGAGAACCAAAGGAGGAAAAATAAAAATAAAAGAAAATAAAAGGAAAATTAAAAAAGAATAAGAGAAAAACAAATTGTAACAGGCCAAATATAGAAAACTAAGAGAATTTTTCACCTGGGAAATTTGCCTTGAGGGGTTCAGGTTAAAGAATTACCCAACCATCGAGGGAAGGGCACCATATCTATCCACATACCTAAGACCTTTCTAAGACCACAGAGTAGGCCCCACTTAATAATCTAAGCTTGGTAACATATCTAATGTCTTCAATACTGACATATTGTTTAAAAAACAACTAAGCACAAAAAAAAGCAAGAAGAAACAAAAGTATAACATTCTACATCTTATTCATTTAATGAGACTTATTATTTTCCAGTTGCTTAAGGTTTTGCACAGAGGTGGAGAGGAGGCTAATTCATCTCTTATCCACTGTTATCAGACTGTAGGCAAACCAGCCAAATTTTGGTCACTGAAAGGAGTCAGATTTGAAAAATACAATCTCTGAATGACGGTTCAAATTTTCCATTTAAATGCACCATGAATTTTCAGAATTCTGTATGGGACTGCTTCAAATTGAAGGAAATCTGAGCCAAAAATTGGGAGACACACTGAAACAGAGTGAGACTTGGCAGTGTGTTGACACTGCTGGGGCAGGAACAAAGGCTCAGCTAACAGCATATGCTATCTATTAAACTTTGTTCTTTGTGTATGTAGACAGAGAAAGGAAGAGAGTGAGAGACTTAAGAATTTCAGCTCTCTTCTTGGTTTCAAACAAAGCTTTTGCCCAGTTTATCTGATAGCCAATGGAGAGAGCTGGACATTTTTGAGAATTATTCCACACGGTAAAATTTTAATTTGGTGCTCTCTCTGCTTTGTCAGAAAGTTATGCACCCAACACAATCTAATTAAATCCATTAAAGAATCTGTTAAAGTGAGCATTGTTGCAGCAATTGTCTGCTTTATTTTTGATAAAGAAAACTTTTTTCAAGCCTGGAAATCTTTTGTTGTTAAGAGACAGAAAGTGTTTCCAATTAAGTGGTTCACCTGCATACTAGAAATGGGCGGGAAACTTAAATGGGAATGACAATAACTCCTCAGGTCCTACATGAAAATTATAAAGGTTAAAATGATAAAATGTAAAAAAGATAAATGCTAAAAGTCCTGGAATAAAGCCATTGAGCTCAATAGTACTACAGGTAAGGACACCTAATAATGAAAAGGACCCAGTGTCTTTTTCTTATAGATTGAAGTCCTCTCTCCAACTGCAAACAGGAGTTTAAGTACAGGAGGCAAAAGGAAACATCAAACATTGGTTTGAAAAGGAAATCTAAAAGCCTGGCCTAGTAGGAGGAAATAGTAAAACCACCTCAGTTTTCATTATCACCAGGATTTCTCCTGCAGTTTCAGAGGGTTAACACTTAGTGGGGTACTGAAGACTGTCTTGCCCTTCCAGATCAGTCCCTGAAAAGATTTCTTTCCTCACCTTTGTCCCCCAGATTTGTATAAAGTAGTAGACATCAGTACAGCAACAGGAATACTTGAAGCAGCGGCTGACATACCAGAGGGTTGCGCTATCATTCAGATGAACCTTGACAGTCTGGAAAAATGGACAAACAGGAACCTTATGAAGTTCATCAAGGGGAAGTCTTAAGTCCTGCACTTAAGGAAGAATAACTCCAAGTACTGCAACACACGGGGGCTGGCCAGATGGAAGGCAGCTGTGCAGAAAAGACCCTGGGAATTCTTGGGGATAATATGTTGCCCACTAGCCACTAATGCATCCTTTTAGAATAAAAAGATCAGCAGCATGCTGGTCTGCCTTAGGAAGATGATTGTGACCAGGCTGAGGGATGCGATCCTTCCCTGCTACTCCATGCTGCTGAGTCATGTCTGGAGTACTCTGCTGGGTTCTGGGCGCCCTAGGATCAGAGACACTTGGAGCTGCTGTAGCAAGTTCAGCAAAGGGTCACTCGGGTGATTAAGGGACAGGAGTACCTCACAAAAGGAGGCTGGGAGAAATAGGATTGCTCAACCCGGAGAAGAAAAAGCTCAGGAGGTGCCTTATCAATATCAATAATCATCTGATGAGGGGAGTAAAGGTGATGGAGCCAGACTCTTATCAGTGGTGCCAAGTGAGAAGCCAAGAGGCAGAAAATTCTATTTTAAGAGAAGAAAAACCTATTACTCTAAGGCCATCAGATTTCCGTCCTTAAAGGGGTTCAAAACTTGACTTAGAATCATAGAATGGGTTGTGTTGAAATGCACTTTTAAAGGTCAACCAATCCAAGCATCTGCAATAAGCTGGGACATTCTCAACTAGATCAGGTTGCTCAGAGTTCCATATATCCTGACTTTGAATGTTTCCAGGAATGGGCACCAATGGGAAGTCTTTCCTGTGTTTCACCATCCTTATTTGCAAAAGATTTCTTCCTTCTGTCCTGTATAATCTTTCCCTTTTAAAGAATTTCCCCTTGTCCTATCACAACAGGCTCTGCTTAAAATTCTTGTCATGGTCCTGGGCACCCTGCTGTCAATGGCCCTGTTTTAGTACTGGCATTGTACTACATGATCTCCAAGGGTTATTTCTAATCACAACCACTTTATGAATGCTCACAAATTTAGCAGCTGCATTGCCCCTACATATGCAGGCATCTCTGGGCTCGCTTGTCTACAAGACTGAGATAATATTGGACTGTCTACAAGACTCACAAGTTTCTCTTGTGAAAGGCTGACCTTTAAGAAAACATTTCTGCAAGGTGGCAATTTGAGTAGATTAAACAAGACAAAGTGCAATATAGTTATTGAGCCATGCAATAAAATGTAATTGATGTCAGTTCATAGTCCCCATAGACATATTGCTTCATTTCTTTGGCAAAATTTACTATTTTTGAAATATGATTTCCTTGCTGAAGTGAAAATGAAGCTGCCTACTCTGAGCACAGGCATTATGTGGCACAGCTGGCTATTGGGAACACAGGAAATAGTCATTGATTTGAGTTGGAATTGGAATGAAATGCTACATCTCAGTCAGACCAAGAGCTTGGATTTATTCTCCTTTGGACCACAGAAATACCCTGGAGAACCATTTAGTGTAGCATGTTTCACACAAAAATTTTATTGAAACATCTCCCAAAATACCATTTTGTGGGAGAAAAAAAAATTTCCATGTAGTTCCAGTTAATATATAGCTGCACCTAGAAAAGGAGATGATGAGACTGAAAGCAACTGTTTAACTTCCTGTCTGGATCAAGACAAAAGATAGCCATCATCTCTAATTATTGAGTAAAATTACATGACCAGCATATAATAAAAAAATATTTAAATGTTTTTGATATAAACAAATTGTGTAGTTTATATTAAGATGTCAGACATGGTAAAGTGATTCTGAACAATTCCTTGCTGCACTACATCAGTGTCCTGGATTGACTATATGATGCTTTTATCCCCAGTCATCTATTCTGTTTATGCTGAATAATAAGTTTTGCACCTTTAAGGCTTGTTCCAGGAGTGAAGTGGGGGAGAAGAAGCACAGAGTTTGTTTTCAGAAGCGGCACTCCCTCCTCACTTTCCTGCTCCTGGACTGTGTTGTCTGCGGATGGACAGACAGAGGGACAGAACTCTCCTTTGCTATTAGTTAGTTTTAGCTAGCTGAGGCAAAGAAGTTCCCTGGACTGTGGCTTTTCCTTTCTTTGGACCTGCTCAAGCCTGCCCTGGATGAACCCCAGAGGAGCAGCAGCAGCTCGCACCTGCAGCCAGAGGGCCGGGGCTGGGCCGCGGCACTGCCAGCGCCGGAGGGACTGACAGAGACTGAGAGAGCCCCGCTGCAGCCTGGGGGGTTTTCTGAGTCTGTGTCTCTTTTGGAGTGGCAAGAGGTTTCGTTGTTTAATATTGTTTAGGTTTCTTGTTTAATAAACAGTTTTTTCCACTTTTCTCCAAGGAGGTATTTTTCCTGAACTCGTTGTGGGAGGGGCCGATTGAATCTGCTTTCTAGAGGAACCCCTTTGGGAGTTCTCTCCCAAATTTGCCATGAACCAGGACAATCTGCTAGAAATTTTTGTCCTTACTCACACAGAAAACTCTGTGGATGCATCTCCACAATATCTGCTCTCAGTACAGTTCTTCACCCACACAACTCTCTGTGCAGCCGAGTCTAGATAAGACTACCATGCTTCCAGCTTTTCCAGCTGTTGCTCTCTTTTCCCAAGTTTTTGGATGCCTCATTGAATCATGGGCCACCACAGATCCCAAACTCTTGGAGACTAAAGCTATTGCCTATGGTGTGTGGATGGCCTATCAAGAATTATGCCAAATGTGACAGGCACACTGAGACCAAAGACTCTAGACAGCAATGGTCTCACTATCACATCCACAAGTGTCTGTGCCATGGGAATCTCAGATATGGCACCTTGGTATCTCAGCTCCTTCCAGTGCCTTAGTTATGTTTTTTATATATGGTGCAGGTCTTGCTGGTCCTCGCCACAGTACAAAGCCAGCACACAGCTGCTTTCAGTGTAAGAGCAGATGTGAGCTTTGACCACAGTACCCTTCTTCAAAGTTTGCCTAAATTCTTCTTAGGAAAATGGTTCATAAAGGATATTAAGAGTACAACCTGCCCATAGGGGTAAATTGCTCCGTAACATTGTAGTTTTGTTTTGACTCAAATCACACAGATGTAAGTATTTTCCTATTTCTTTTCTTTTCCAACAAAATCTTTCTGTTCCTATTGCTCATGTAGATGTCTAACTCACCCATTAAACATTATATAAACGGGATTGTTTTGTTGGATGTAACTGTCTTGTTATTCAGTTTCATGTCCCGATACTTTTGTTTTGTGAGGAAGGCAATCTTTATATCAATAATTATTTTGTACACTTCTGTCATGCTGTCACTTCCTTTTCCTTTCTAATCTAACAATCTCTACATTTTTCACAGTCTCCTTACATAAAGCTCACACCACGTTTTTTTTTTAACATATTCCCCTGGACCCTTAGTATTTCTGCAGTATTATTTTCAAGCTTGTTGATCTAGAAGGAACAGAGAGGACATGTCACTAGATTATATAATTATATTATATTGTTTTCAGTATTGTTTTCTATCTTTTTCCTCCTACATATTATCAGTTTGCCAACACTTTTGCTGCTCTCAGAGCATATGGCTTGGCTAAGATGTCTGTTGTGACACTTTTTTTGCTGCATGGTTGTGATTAATACAGAGCCAAGCAATATGTCATTCTGATTTTTCGTTCCAACTTGCATTAATTTGCCTTTGACTGCAAGGAATTTAATCTATCACCAAACCACCTACCTTTCCTTACTCCAGCAGAAGTTCCTCGCAGACTTGTCTCATTTGGACTATCTTATTTATGTCCAAGAAATCTACAAACCTTATCTCCTTACTGTGTCACTTGTTGTCTAAAATCATTCCTAGTGAGGTTTTCCTTTCCTTGAAAAACAGAATTTTTCACAGTTCCTTTGAAATTGTCTGAATTAGCAGAAGCACCCCACAGAGTGCCACAGACAAAGTAACACAGTGTGACAGCCTTTTTCCTGAAGGAATACTGTAAAAGAAAGAACAGTCAACACAAATTAAGCAATTCTGATACTTTGACAAACCCTGTCTTGCTTCCCCCCACGACATTTTGGACTCTGGTGCTAGTTTTCTCATGAGGATGAGAAATTCCATGCTCAGTTCCTCAAAACAGGAGGGAAGATCTTAGTCCCCCAGCAAGAGAAAGACCATGGAGTCTGTGAACAACCTCACACAGGACTGATGGGAAGGATGTCATTTTCACAGCTCTAAAGTCACGGGATTATTGTGCATGTAGTAGTATTTAGTACAAAGTGACTAAGGTTTTATATTGCAAAGAGGAACTGTGCGTGCGCAGAAACTGAGAGACCAATGGCAGAGATGCAGAAACAAGAGACAAGGCCACCAGTGGAGATATGCAAGGAGCTGAGTGGTAAGAGAGGAATGGAAACAACAGATAAGTTGCATTTTATGGGTCCAGCTGGGATTGCTCCCTTCTGACACACACAGCAGGAGTTTCTATGAATTTCTTTGATTTTGATTCACCTAAATTTGAAGTGATAAAATGTCTTTGTCACTCCCAGAGTAATCAGTCCATCCTGCAGCTCACTCACTCGATCTTGAAAGTTGAGGGGAGGCAATCCCAAAGCAAGCTCCCTTTTCCAGCACTATTTCACAACCCTGAGCTCCTCTCCAGTCTTTCTGACTGCTTTCACTCACCTTTGCCTCAGTCTCTCAAGAGTTCAGGTAATATTCATAATGGTAGTCCCAAGGCCATATGGCAGCAGGGATATGTAAGGAGCAAGTGTTTTCATGGGCATGGTTAAAAGCAACACAGAACTGATCTTTTCATTCCACATGACAAATAAAATATGGATTCCCATTCAGGTCCATAGGATAATCACTGATTTCAGTGAAATCAGTGAGAATTTTTCAAATTACCTGTTATAAGCTATTTATGCCATTGGAGTAAATTCTAAAAAGATATTGACTTCAGCAGATCCAAGTTGCTTATCATTGAATGTTATGATAATCTACCAATTGTAAACATTACTGCTAGAAGTGCAGTTACGTAGTTCATTCCTTAATTCCTTTGAATCCCTGGATGTCTTCAGTCCTACTCTTGAAACTTTACTTGCATTTTATGTTTCTTCTATTTCACATTTTGACCATTCACTCTGGCCTATACGCTTAACTTTTTTACCTGGAAAATAGTAGAGATTTCCCTGGTACACCAGTGATTGACATTAGCACATATTTATCAGAGATAGCATGAGAACAGAAAAATTGCAGCGTCCAAATACCATGATCAGTTGCTTCTGCTCAAACCTTTTCAGCATCTGAGAGGAAAATATTTCTCTGGGTAATCTGTTTCCCATTGCAGTTTTAAAGGTCTGCAACATTTTTATAGGCACAAGGACCAAAGTGACTTAAGATTAAACTGTGTTGGCTCACCCTGGGGTAACCCCTATAAATGACAAACAAATCAGCATTTCACAGTTAAAAAACAACACCAAGTGTTCTACAAAATCCCCCAGAAGTTTACTGCAGTGATGCTAACAATGCTAGACATTAAGGCAAGGAATTTCCTTTTTCCATTTCAAGAGAAAAAACACCACAGCTGTTTCTCAGTGGATTCCCAGCCAAGTTGAAAAGGTCACTGACCCAACCATGATGGAACACAAAATATTGGGAATGGTGACTCCCTTGAACAGCTCTTCTCCAAAGCACTGTCTAATAACAATTTTCACTCTACAAAGGGGGTATTTATGTAATGAGCCTCTTGCACCAAAGCCTTACTTAAAAATGGTGGCAAGAATTTTTGCTCTTCTACAGGTCCAACAATCTGCAACAAATATTCTTTACCGGCTGGTAGGAATAGGGAAAATCTGTTCCTGAAGGCATTACCTTTAAGTTCTGTGGAGAGTCAATGTTAGCCTCAACAGTCATTGTATAATTGATGGTGGGCCTCTTAGAAACTGCAATGGTAGTAATTTCACTTTCTCAGCAAAACACCTAAGGTACTACAGAGCCTAAACAGTTAAGGCAGAAACCGAGGTCTGGAGGAGCTCTGATGATAACTCACATGATGGAACAGTAGTGGAGGCCCTGTGACTGAAAGCATGTGGAAACACCTGAGTGCAGATCACCTCCCTCTAGAGGGGTGAGACATGCGTGCTCATTTTCAAGGTGGTGAGGGAAACTGGAGGCCTGGGAGGGTTGGAGCAACGTAGGAAAGGTTACTGGTACAGCTGATAGCATTTGCACAGGCACCTGCCATCTGCACTCGACTGGCACCAGCAGAAAACCATGGAGAAGTGGCTTACTGGGCAGGGACACCTGTGGAAAGAAGCCCTGAGACCTGATGGCAGGGGATAACCAGGGCAATACCTCTGTTATGTGTAGTAGATATAATTTGCACCGTTTCTAGTATGATATATGTGATATTGAATATCTGTTGGAGTATACACGTTTGTATTAGGAGTCCCCCCCCAACCCTTGAAGGCGAAACCTGGTGTGTGTTGAAACCCAATTAACACGTAAAAGGATATGGCTCAGCCACATACCAGACGCCCAGGTGCTGATCATCACGTGAATGACCCAAGATGGATATCATGGAAATCCTTGGGCAGATACGTGTGTATGCAGCATTTCCCCTAAACTTCATCAAGGGATGTAAACTTCATCAAGGGATTCAACAACTGGACGCTGAATTGTTCTTCTTCATCACCAAAAAAAGAAAATCTCATTAACCTATGGACTCTGAATGGAAGAAAAGTCTGACTGCTGAAATCTTGGCCTCAGGTGGAATTTTCCCTATAAAAACCGCTTGTGCCAGGATGGAGGTGTGTGGGCATAGAGGAAAACCTCTGCTGAGGCTGACTTCTTTGTTGCACACCCAGCACTGACCCTGGGCTCAGCACTGTTCTTTCCTTGTGACTGGCTAGTAGAATTTGATTGAAAAATAAATATTTTATTTTTTTATTTTAATTTGGCTGGACAAATTTTCATTTATAATACCTCCTTCAGCAGAACAGTGAAGAAAAGCTGTAATTTGCAATTAATTCTCCTTGTTACTAGGAAATGAGAAAATATGACTCTTTGTTCACGGATTTACTATTTCTGGGTAGATTTTCTAATTTTAGTACACATTTTCTTTATACAGTCTATATTTTGAAGGGTTAAATGATTGTACTCCTGTATGGGTCCTACAGCCATGCATAAAATTAATTCAGACCTGCTATTAGCTGTAAGGGTAGATTCAAGCTTCACTTGACCTTACCTCATGCCTTATCCTTGACTGATGCATCTAACAGTTACTAATTCTGAAGCAGTAGTCCTTCATATACTTAGGTACAGGGATTTTTGGGGTGTGGTGGCAGGTGGGAAAGCCAGTATGTCTTAGAACTCACTCTAGTGTGTGCATAGAAGAGGGAGAAAACATCAATTTCCAAAACAGAGCAGCTGGTTCTGGAAAGGATAGTGCTCAACTGACCACGTTCTCTTTGGCAATGGTGAAAGAAAATGCCCATTGTAATGTCCACATTTGCACATGAACAGGAAGAAAAAATGCAAACCAAAATGTACTTGCCATCTTGAGGGGTTATTTCCAAATGTTCTCTTTCTGCTGCAAGATAAACAAACCTTGTGTACATTTGCACTTACTTTAAGTGTGCAATGAGAGGTTTTTATTTCAAGCACACTGACATTTGCTCTCCTTCCTTTCTCAAATTAGAAAAGATTTTGAGGAGGAAGTGTATGTTGGTAAACAGAATATCAAAAGCAAAAAGAAATATTTTTGTCTTATTATATCCATACTTCCTCTGTGTCAAAAGCACATAGCTTTCCCAGAACACAGCTTTAGAGGGCAGATGGCAATTTTTGTCATCTTTCTCATTTGTAAGTGAAGAAAGACAGAAAGGAGTTTTTTTTAAACTATTTTGCATTACAAACTTGTTTTATTTTCCTTGTAAAGATTTTAGTGTTATAAATCCATATAGAATTTACACCTCTAAAATCCCCTATAAAGAGACGATTGAAAAAAAAAAGTCTGGAGAGAGAGTTAAAGGGAAAGATGTCTTTAAGGTTTAACTGGCTATGAATATTAATCTCAGTTTTGACATGTCTTGGGAGTTCATATCCTATTTATGTTGTCCACTGCAGTTCTGAGTAGAGATGCCAAAATAGGTATCAGCAGGCTGTCGGGGAGCGAGCTGTGATAAAGTTCTGCTGACACAACAAAACCAAACCTTGTGGATCTTCTCAGACCAGTGCTGAGTGGAGGAGAGACTTCATGCCTGTGTGTGCCTGCCTCTGCAAACACAACTCAAATCACTCAAGTGCTTCAGATATGATATCCTCCATTTATGGCAAGCACTACACACGTAGTGTGTATCCCATACACACAGGAATTGTCCAGCAACTCACAAAGCTCTGAAGGGAAAGGATTGTTGTTAATATTTAGGTCAACCGCTTGATAATTCAGGTTGAAAACTATAAAGTAAACACAATCCGCATGGAAAAAAAAAGATAAAGAAAGATAAAACCAAATTGAAATACGCTTTCATGACCTTATTATGTATGCCAGAAAAAAGTGCACAATTCCAAAGGGAAGAAAAGAATCAATTTCATGTCATTTAAGTTATTAACTTATTACTTCACTGGGAAATTGGATTTTTTTTTCTATTTGCTAGCTGTCCTTCTTTCTCAGGTACTTACCTTTTCTAAAGTTTACCTTTCCCACAGTTTGCCTATTAACAAACCTTGCTTAGTGACTGATTAGGAGCCACTTCATCGTCATTCATGGTTCTAGATGTAAAGCCAGGAATCTAAAAGGAATTTACATAAATAATCCTCATCACAGTTTACTCCGCTCTAATAACTAGTTAATGAATGAAAGACCACTAGCTTACCTTTTTTGTTTTGGTTTGTTTTCATTTTGTTTTTCCTTTTTAAATTTAGACCTCTGCTTTAAAGATGCTGGTGAGTCTCTGTGCAGCGGGAAAAGGATATTACAGGACATCTAGGGTCTGCAGCTCTGAAATAACCTTGCTATGGGAGCTATTCAAAGCCAGGGTCAATAGGACTCTCAAATCTTCCTTGTTTCCAGTTTGTAGCCATCAGATCAGAAATCTTCACACTTCATGGAAATATGGCTCAGCTGGGACAACTGAACCTAGGGAATTCTAAGACTCCTTTTGAAAGAGATCTTTGTGTGACTTTGAAAATATTTTTTTGTGGAAAATGTTCCTTTTCACAACTGTTCTTTAAGTGAACAACAAATATTTTCTGCCATGATTTTCTATAAAGTGGAAACATTCCAGCAAAATTAGTAAAATGTAACCAAATCTACTTTTTACACTATTTAATGTACACAAATTAAAGCCACAGTCAATAGTTAAGGCAGAAGAATAGCTAGTCTTTCTTGCAGAGGGTCTTTCTTTGTTTCCAGCATTTTGTGTCCTAAAACTACTATTTGGAAAGAGTATTAGTACTGTTTTGGACACAGAATGCCTGTGCATTCTGCAGTGTATTGAGTAACAAAAGGTTCCTAATCCAGCCCACTAGGAGAAGGGAACCTAAACTGTAGAGAGATATGAGGAATATTTGAGATATTTTATGCTTTTATTTCTCATTCACTTTCAAATCTCAATCTTTTCAAAAACAAAGAGGGCAACAAAGCCCTCTTATGCCCATATGTCAACTTTTGGCCTGCATGAACCTGGAAAAACCCTTCTAGGAGCATCTCAGTTTCACCCCACTCCTGCTGGAAGTTACCTTCTGGAAAACCCTGCAGCAGACAACCCTGCCCATGGCCCAGCGCAGATTGAAGAGTGCTTCTGTCCATCTGCAGAGCCAGTTAAGCCCCATCCAGTCCTGCTCTAGGGGCAATGCAGCTGCACCTGCCTGGCACTTCATTGTGCCAATACTTCTTATTACCTGCCTGATTGGCTATTGTTTATAAAGATCTCTGAAAATGAAATTCCCATCTCAGATGAATGGACTGTATCTGACCATATGATCATGCCTTCTAAATTTTTCAGCCTCAGGGTCCCAGAGCAAAGGTTTGAAAATTACATCCTTTACACCTGCAGGTATTACAGCAGGCTGAATCCTCCCCTGAGTTGTCAAACCTTAATGTCCTGTTTCTGAGCAGATAGGAAGCTGTCTCTGTTGAAACATAGCAGCCATTTAAGGGTACACAGCAGCAGCACAGAATAATTTGGCATAGGAATGTAGAAGAAACACTGCATCCAATTGAAATGACAGGAATATTCACAGGTAGGAAGAATGCAATTATCCAGCCTGGAAGCAGACCAGGATGCCATACATATTGCAAACGTGGCATTTCTGAAAATGAAATGGCAGATGTTTTTTCTGAACTTCTGTCAAGCATGTGTTTTATTATTTAAATCTGAAAGAACTACTCTGCCTTTCTGCCTTTGGGCCTTTTTGGTCTTTGGGTTTGTTTTTTTTTTTTTTTTTGCAAGTAGGTGAATGAAAAATTAAATGTAATTTTATTTAACTATATAGATAAGTGCAAATGTATATACACAGACAGACACAGATGGACACAGACACACACACAAGTATTTATACATTTCCTTCTCTTTCTTCAAAACAGATTAATATCTGAAGTAGATTAAAAGGGAAAAAATTGCTCTTTGGGACCCCATGATCACCTCTAGCCTCCAGCTGCAAGAGACACCCAAGACAGACAAAACAAGGTATTCTGGAGGCAGCAATTTAGACTGACAGTGTGATAAACTAGGAGATTGTATAGATCTTGCTACTCTTAAGCTCTCAGAGGTAGTAAAATAGCTACAAAGGAGTGGGTCGTGCATGTTTCAGGGAAGACAGGAGGAGAGATGTAACTGACCCATTTAAGAAAAGCAGGTGCACAGCTCTGGGAAGAAACAAAACTCGTTTCCCCACTCTGCAGCTGACCTCTTCAAGATCTGCTGGATGAATGGAAGTACACAACACAGTTCCTGGCTAGGGATTTTTTAATGGGTAGCATACACACACACAGAGGCACACAGAAAACCCTCTATGAGCCCTTTTTCACTATTCATGATTCTACTACATATTTATTTAAATGCTCTAACTGTGAAGGTAAGATGAAACAGACTTGCTACTCTCCCAGGGGAATGAACAAACAAAACAAAACAAAACAACAACCCTACAAAAACCCCACCCCCAAACTGAACAACAAAATAATATGAGAAGGTTTTTTATATTAATTTTTTTATCAACGAGTAAAAGAAAACACTTAACAACAGAGGTAACCTGTTCCCAGCAGAGGGATTTTTCTGCGAGATTCAAGCACCATGAGATACTATAGCAGCAGAAAACTGGAGGCAAATGTATCAATGTAGGCCTCCCTCCGGGTCTCAGCGACTCAAATATTTAACTACATTAATTGGTCTTCCTTCATTGACATGGGAAATTCAGGTGACTCACTGATGCCCAACAGTTCAGTCCTTTCCGCCAGTCATAACAGATCATTCACCTTCTCCTCTGTGATGCTGCTGTGTTAGGGATGAAAGCAAGCTCTGAGGGCAGTAATTCCTTCCACTTGAAAAGAGAATTCTTCAAGCAGCACTAAAAGGGAAAGTCGCCACAGAAGATCCTGTGTCTCTGACCTCGCCTCTCCAATTAAGATTTCCGGATTTGCAGAGCAAACTAAAACACTCATTTACATTTTTTTCTCAATGAAGAATGAGTTTTTTTGAACCAGAACAAATGAAGCCAGAACACACATCTTTTTCTCAGGTCTTATTTATACAGGTGCCAAGAAGTTGGACAAGGTCTTTGTTAAATAAAAATAAGTGAATTAAATAGCAGTAACAGTCTTATTTTTTAAGCTGAGATCACCATTTTGCCTGGGTTGAATATGAACATAGGGGAAAAGTAGATACTTTATCTCTAAGCCACTAAAGCTAGCCTGATTATTATTGTAACTTGACATGAACAAATGCAGTAGTATATCTAGATCTGCTGTTCCCACTTAAAGCTGATATTGAAAAATGAGGAATAGTTCAAAAGAGCTACATGACTCAGTGAATGAATGATCCATAAAACATGCCTAGTGGTGGGAAACATGATACATCCAATTTATCTGCTTTATTTGAAAAAAAATCAAAAGGAAAAAGTCTGCTAATAGCAGACATGATTCTTTAGGGAAGCAGAAGAACATAAAACTTGATTTCAGAGTGGGAAATTCATCATGGCTGCAAACAATAAAAAATAAATATTTTTTTGACAGCAAGGGTGATTAGCACGAAACCACCCCTCCTAAGGCAGGCTCACCTGGTTCAGTGTAGAGCCTGTCAGACATTTCCATGCATGCCATCTCATTTATGTGAATCAGTGCCAGGCCAGGATGCTCCCTCAAGTACTGCAGTTCATTTGCATGACACTGGGTTAAACCTGTTTTTTTTCTCTCTGTCCTGAATGCTGAGCCTGGCTTGTCTTCACCCTCTTTGCTCTACTCTGCTCTGTGCTGTGCAAGCACAGCCTGAAGTCTCCAAGCCAAGATGCTTACTCTTTGAAATGGTACCTGTACACAAGTCCAGCTAGGGTTTGTGCTGAAGTAATTTTCAGTTCAGGTTCAGTTTGAAAAACAAGTACTTGGTTCAAGTTCTGTTAAATTATCTCATGAACACAAAGACTTTGATTAGCTTTTCTGGATTTAACTGAGGATTTGCCTGGAAATTATCTAATCTACCTGGCAGTGTCTGTATCAGGGGCAGCATGGCAGGAGAGATATGTATGGTCACAGTGAGACACAGATCCTGGGCTACACAGTAAAGGCAACTTCCTTCTCTTTCTCCCTCTCTCTCAGACTTGTAGGCAGGAAAATCAAGTACAACCCCCAGCACTGTGTTTTCTAACTTTATTTCTATTTGGTTCCATCATGAGATGGAGAGAACTACTTGAGTCTACTATGAAAAATTAATGCAACCTCCAGCCAGTTGGGGAATGTAAGTCTTGTAGTCTTGTATCTAAACAGGATTAAAATTTGTTTGGAAATCATAAAGAAACATGGTTATTTATGCCACTATGCCAAGAGGTAGCCCAGCTGAGGGAACAGTGCGCTTTCCAACAGAGGTGTGAGATTTGCAAGATTAACCACAAACTGAATTCTGTTTACCTCTTGGACTGTATAACTAGACTCAGAAAATCCCTTCATGTTTTTTTTTTTTTTTCAGATAAATCAAGAGATTAAGATACTCCTACTTGCTTGAGAGTCAGTGCTGGATTCTAGTTATCTCAAGGTCAGATGTGGACCCAGTGGTTGCAAGACACAGCCTTCTTCCAAGTGTGCAGTTTCCTCAAAATCCAAACTAAAGCCAATCTGATTCAGATGCACAACCATTAATAAGGAGACTGTTCAGTTAGGTAAAGGGACAGATCATTAACTGAAGAATCATTTAGGTTGGAAGTACCTCTGTACATTGACTCATCCAATGCCCCTGCTCAAAACTCAATCGCAACAGGTTACTCATACCCATGTTCACTTGGGTTTTGACTCTTTCTGAGGACTGAGATTCCACAGCTTCTCTAGGCAACTTGTTACAGTGTTTGACCTATCTGACCATTAAAAAAGTAGAATTCTTTTCTCACACTGAAATGGAATTTTCTGCATCTCATTTAGTGTCTGTTGTTTTTGCTCTTTCACTGGATTCCACTGAGGCAGGTCTGCTTCTGATTAAAATCAGTAAGGACACTATTACCTAAAGTATCATCTAGTTTAGAGCAGACTTGGGACAGTCACAGCACAGAAGGATCCTGGACTCAGGAGGCCTGTCTTTGCCCCTGACTGACTTGGTGGCCATCCACTTCCCCTTCTCTTGCAAAGCACCATGAGATCAGTTGTGATTGTTATATATTAGTTTTGAGTCACCAGCCTGTTTATAGAATTGTTCATTTCCTTCCTTCCTTCCTTCCTTCCTTCCTTCCTTCCTTCCTTCCTTC
>QUSF01000011.1:1665931-1681102 GCA_003676055.1 Chloebia gouldiae | reverse complement strand
TCCTTCCTTCCTTCCTTCCTTCCTTCCTTCCTTCCTTCCTTCCTTCCCTGCCTGCTTCCCCTCCCCTCCCCTTCCAGTTTAGTATTTCCACTGTCCATCTGCACGCTAAGATGCCCAGAGATGCTAAAATAGAGAAGCTCATCTCAATTTTCCAAGTCACATGAAGCATGCAATCACGACTGCCTGTCTTACTTTACACAGTCAAGACAACCCAGCGAACTTAAGACTTTATTTAGTAAAATCTGTTTATAGGACTGAAGCATAAATGCCTGATTTTATCAGTTGTTCCTTCAGTCCTGAACATCTTCAGTCAGTCAGTAGCAGAGATAGGACTTCTCTGCTACAGGCTTCTGACTTTAAACAGGATATAACCTAGCTCATAAACATGACTGAAGCTTTCAGGCAGAGGAGGACAAGGTAATAAGATACAGAGAAATTATTACAATTATTAAGCAAGATATAGTACTATACACACTAAAGGAGACTGGCTTCTGCAATATTGGTGCTTATTTCCAAGCCACTTGACATTTGTAGCCTTTCAGCTCCATAGCTTTGGGAGGTCCTGAGGTAAACAGGAAATAGCCAGGTGTCAAACTGGGGCCATTGAGGTATTGGACTCAAAAGCAGTCAGCACCAACCTCTTCCTTTTGCATTCAGATATGGGAGCTGGAGTCTGGTTCAGACTGTTGCTTTTCAGCAGATACACAGCAGAAAAGCCTTGGCTGGAGTACCACTGCTGCTGCTGGCTTTCCTGGTTGCTCTGGAGGACTGGCCTGAAATCCTACTCTGCCCATACAAGGTAGGACTACGGACCCTGGTTTCACCCTCCCATGCATTTTTGGTTCAGTGTGAGCGGTGTGAGCTGGTTATTTTGTACAAGAGACAGTCTAGTAGTTAAGTGACAGAGACACTGACCAAGGCAGTCAGCACGAGAGTAGGAAGTGTTGTGGGCTCTGGGCAGGACTGGCTGATTGCACATGTACTCAGTGTGTGGTAAACAAAAGTGCCCAGAAGGTTTCACTGGAGGGAATTAAAGAGCAGAGGAAATCTGGCTTCCTTTCAAGTTAGGCAGCAGCTGAACAGGAGGCTGAAGGATCAAAATTTTGGGCACAGACAATTAAAGTGTCAGTCTTTGTGAATGTAGCTACTGGTGCTTAGAATGAGATTAATTTAAATCTGCATATCAGACCTACATTAGAAGAAAGGTGCTTTCAGTTCAGAGTAGGATTTAGAAACAGTGTATAATCAAAGAAATGTTAATGGACTGCAAATATTTTTTAAATTATATTTTAATTATACTGGTGATGCTACTGTAGGTATTAGTAAAAATGCAAAACATATGTTTTATAGCAGCAATTTAAAAAGGATGTTTTGTAAAGTGAGTACAGTAGAAGTACAAATATGGGTATTTTTGGACAGTCAGAAAAAACTTGGGAAGTTGATACCAAAAAAAATTTAGTTTGCATTAAAATGTAGGTTGGGCAAAAGAGAAAAAATTTTTTACATATTTTATACTCTCTCTGTGAGCAGATTACAATATAGTGAACTTCTTAATAGTTTTAAGATAAGCTAATTGGCAAGTTATTTTTGCATTTTGCACATGATGCTAATCATGCTTGTAGCTTTATGGGTATGAGTACAATGACTGTTTTATTTCTAGAATTCAAGTAATGCTTTCATAAACTTGTCCCATGCTTATTTTTTAATAAAGCTGCACAGAAAGGTCAAAGAAAGGGTTGTCTTTCATATTATGGCAGCTCCCAGTGGGTTAAAGAATAGAAGTGGTTTATAAATAAAAGCCTCTTTTATCTATCCTTTGATCCCCCCACAACAACACCTCCTTGCAAGTACTTTGCTTGACAGAGTCATCATTTCTTACTAGTTTCAAAATATTTGGAAGACATTGTCTTGATCATCAGTTTACAGGTACACTCTGCTGGGAACAGAGAAAATGCTTTATTGCACAGGGAGGGAAGAGGCCATACATTATTTCTTTCCATGATTTTTTGGCTCCCTGGCCCCTGACAGACTGGGCTGGTGGCTAGATCCTGTACCTTTCAGGACAGGTTTATAGCTGGACAAAGTTGGAATTGCGTCCAAAAATTATGTATCTTAGCCACATACTTCATCCCCATCTGAGATTGTAATGTGTTTCTCTGTCAAGGGCTGTAAAAATTAAAGGTCTTCAGGGCAGCCCTGGACACTTCTGCTGGGTAACTTAAAAAGTTTGTGCCACCAGCCCTCCAGCTGGCCTCTCAGAGAGAAGAAACAGGAGGTACATCACATTGACACTTCTGCCTCCAAACTCCCCTGCTCCACTTTTAGCCTGGCCTGACACCTATGCTGGGGTGTTACACCTTGTGAAGAAAGGTAGGAGACTGAGACAGCAACCCACACATCCTTTCCAAACTACACCAGGGATATGTGATGAATTGCCAAAGAGGGGAACTTCCTATACTGGGTTTTGTGGGTCCCTGAGACACAGGCAAAGCGGGTCTCTAATGCTAGAACCAAGAGTTTCAGTCTCTCATTTTTGTGGAATGGAAATAAAAGGGCCATTGAAATCAGTAGAAATCCCTTCCTTTTATAACTCTAACTAGGCTATTTGAAAGAGAAATAATTAATCTCACATACTGGAATAGATGAAGACAAGGATATTTTAAAAGGACCATCTTTAACTCTGCCAATAAATTATTTTTCACATTTAGATTGAATTTTTTTTATCTGCTTGTACTTTTTTGCTTATTCTTAAACTTTGCAGTGTTTGTTTAGTCCCTTTTCCCTTAAAAAAGTTTACAAAAGTATTGCTAATTTTCATTTATTAAAAACAGTTTTCCTGCATAAAAGTAATTCCAACTGATCATTAAAAACAGATTTTAAGAGGTAAAGAAAATATATTGATTGCATAAAATTTGAATGGTAAGAAATATGTTTTTAATTAGTGTTACTTTATTAATGGACAAGTGCTATCTTATTAAATCTAAATTGGATGAGCACTGAGGAGCACTAATGTGAACCATTCCAAAGACAAAATTTAAATACACGTTGGTACATAATAAAGCCCTCATATATAACAGAGGATTTACAAAAAGATCTTTCAACTTTTGAACAGATCAACATACAAGTATTTCACCATCTGAGTTCATGGTAAGGTCCCTAGCATAGAGTGTATTTCTTAAAATGCCTGATTCTTTTTTCTGTTGGGATGTGTTTATGTAGCTTCATTAACTTCCAGACTACTGCTTCCAGTTTCTAACAGTTCAAAATAAGATTTGGGCTGGAAAAACTGAAAACATCCAGCTAAAATGTAGTAGGGCAGACATAAACAATCAAACGTTGACCCCAAATGCAATTAATTACAATGCAATTTCAATGCAATTAAACTTCTGTGTGGAGCAGAAAACCACTTGTCTTGACTCCCCTTTCCCTCCTTCAGCAGGCTGTTTTACGGTCATAGTCAGGAGTCACAGCAGCTGGAGATGATTGTGCTCACTGTCATGGACCAACTTCACCCTCTCAGCCCTTCTGGTATCTGACAGCAACCTGGGTTTCCAGTACGTGAAAAAGTCTTTTTTAATTTGATTTTGGTCCAATAACATAATAGACCAACTGGAAGCAGTTCAGGCCCGCTCCAGCTGTTTCTTCTGATACACTCACAATGATAAGTGGTCTAATCCTGTCTTTCACTAAAATACCTAGCAAAGCCACAATGCCCACACATGTGTTGCATGTTCCTTCATTTTGAGCAGAGTCAGTTATTTGGGTTCTCAGTACAACCCTGCTGTTGCTTCACTCATCTGGTTTCAGAAAAAAACCAAGTGTATTTGGATATTCTTTAATGAAGGGAGGTTATTAGATCACTGATCTGAGCACACATGTGTCAACCCACAGCAGCAGTGGGTTTTTCCAAGACATATTGAAACACCAAAAAGGAATTTCCTGTATTTACTTGGAATAAACTATTTTTTGCAACTAGTCTTAAGAATACGAACAGTGTTTAGAGTGAGAAGTTGAAGGCACACAGACACAACAAAGCTTGGGTTTATTTGTTCAAAGGGAAGTTAATGACTTCCAGTTGTTCAGTGTTTCACAATCAACTCCCTCAAACTCCTAGCTGGAGCTTCAGCCTTTCTGGTGCTGGGGATTAGATGCCAGCATCAGGGCACTTGTTCAGTCTAGTGGAAAGACTAGTTACCTACTCCTACCATCCTGTTGGCCACGGGGAAATGGATACTTCACTGGAAATTAAAGTAATCCTTTTTGGCTTGTGGGTGAGAGGACTGAGGCATGTGGACAGATCCTGTTGGCTTGTCATGGTGCTGACAATGTGCAGTGGCAAGGACTGCTGTGGCATGGAAAGGAGGGGCAGAGGGTGGCAGGTTTTCACATTTCAGCAAACCCACTGAATTACTCATTTGGCAACATTATTCTTTGCTATCCAGGAAGATGAGGAGACAAGGTGGGCAGAAGGGCATTACTGCTAGGGACCTTTGCTACAGCAGACTTTTTCCATAGCACATTTTGACACCCCTGAGAACTCAGGACAGGTTACTATTGCTTCCCTGGCTCCTTTGCTCCAGTGCCAAGACTGAATCATGGACCAGGAGCTAGATGACACTGCATAATGCACTGGAAAATTCCCTAGAGAATTCCCTAACTCTGATTCATAAACTACATTTTCAAGTATATTTAAATAATTTGTTTGTTTGGCTTTTTATATCTTCTGCCTTTAGAGGTGTTTGAGAAAGAATAATTACCACACAAAAAAAAAAACAAAACATGATTATTTCATGCTGGAAAGCATGTTATGAAATCAGTGAGAAATTTCCCTGACTTAAGACCCAGAAAAAAAAATCTGAATCCTGAAAGACTATACCTTGAGGTGTCTTGGACTGCCTGCCTGCATTCATGGCACTGAACTGAAGCTTTTTGTAGATGGTATTATACTAGTAATTACAGTGTATAGTTCAGCTACTGAGGTTAAAACTTTGATCAAAGTTTCTAGGACTTCACATAAAAGGCTTACTATTTATACACAGTGAGGCTCCTTTGCCATTAGTTAAAAAAATAATAAAAATCCAAAAACCTCACAGAGCTAGAATGTTCTGGTCTCATAGAACAAGCATTTTCCACTAATGTTTTTATTTAAAGAACAGTTTTTCAGGTAAAAGCAGTTTTTCAGATTTTGTTTGCATTTTACTATATTGGGCATGTAGTTAAGTCCAGATTTTAACATGCTCAGAAAAGAAAAATAGGGATACAAGGCATAAGGTGTATGCATGTAAGTTAACATACATGCATTTAAATTTCATGAAGCTCCTAATCTCAACAAATTAATCACTATTATGTACATTCTTAAAGTTCTAGGATGGGTTTATGTTAGGATGAGGTAGCTGCACAGTGAAGACATGTAGCTAAATTTCTCTAGCACATGTATCCCTGAAACCTTCATAGAAGAACTGGTTACACAGAGATTTCTGTTCTACTGAAATCTCATTTTCAGTGAAGTATCCTTCTGCCAGGCTCCACATGAGCAATGAATCAAGCACAGTCCCAGAAGCTGAGCACAACAGAAGACCAGGATCACAGGTACTGGGCAGCTTTGGAAAGATTAAATGAATGCAAATGATAAGAGTGTCTTGTGCAAAGAAAGATGGGAGGGAACATCACAATGCTATGGACATTACAGAGTAATTGCTTGAACAAAGAAGGAAAGGGTCTGATGAATTCTTGGAACTGTGATTTACATAGGGAGGTTTATGACTAACATGGTTGTCTGAACCAGCACTCACAGAGCATGACTGCTTGAAAACACTCAAACAACAGATGCAGTCCTTAAGAGAGCACTTGAGAAACTGTAAGATTTAATTAAAGAGGCCTTGGTCCTGAAATATTATGACAATAAGCACAAAAGTAACTTGTTAATGGGTACATCTCAGGAGAATATTGGCATAATACTCTTTTAGTAACACAGTTGAAGCTGGAGACAAGTGGCTAATGCATCACAGCCACTAACAAAAACTGAATATAAATATGCTGTAAGAATGAAGGAGACTTTGGCCTTAAGCCATGGCTGTAAAAAAATTCCTTTATTTATGGGACACCACTGTTAGCTGAAACTGACCATAAACCATGTACTGTTATTGCCAAGATAGGCCTGATAAATATCCTGGAGAGAAGAGAGATTGCTTTTTCAGTTACAAATGTATGTTTTACAAATTCAGTAAGCCTGGGTGAGATTTGGTGCTTGCAGACAAATTCACAATCATTTTACAGGACTTCCAGACATTGATCTTCGATGTGCCAAACCTCCTAAAAAAAAGCTCCAAACAACCCTCTCCACTTGCAGGCAAAATGTGGATCATGACTGCCTGCATCACTAACAAGTTTCACATAATGGGAAAGGTAATGCAGGTTTTGGTGCAAAGTTATTAGTGCCACATTGTAGCCTCTTACTGTACCTTAGTAGTGAGGCCTGAACAGTACATGTGGATTTTGAAAAGAACCTGAATGGAGAATACTGAATGTATTAAAAAGAAGCATTTGAAAGCCATTTTAAAAGAGAGACCAAACACTGATGAGAAATCAACAGTTATATTAAAACAAGTCAGTATTATCTAAAACTTTTGTTATGCTAGCAATCCAGGACAACTCCTTCCAAAAGAGCCCAGGAATATGACAAAAGAAAAAGAAGTATGTGTACATATTTTTGTGATTTTTACTTATTCCATTAATAATAAATAAAGCACACTATTGTTATTGTAGTTCTTTCTATTTTTAGAATTACTTCCCCAATTTCCTAGAAGTTCCTGCAGTCAAACATATAGTCCATATAGTCCATATTCTTTTTAGCTAAACATGATATAACAAGTAAAATAATATCTGATGACAGTCCACAATGCAGTAGGTATCACTGAAAACAGTTTGCACTGAAATACACGTGTAGGCTTATCACCACTAATCCCTAGTACTTTCAGACTTTCAAGGCTAATGGAAGTGTCAGAAGAACACAGTGATGTCTGTAAAATAAAAAATTGGAGCAGTGAGACTGATCCCCCTTAGTGCCTGTGTGGGATCTGGGGGGAGCCAGACCCTTGCAAAGCCAAGCTGGACAATGCTCTGTTGCAGAGAGGCTCTTGCTGGACTGGGCTGGTGGTTCACACTTGGAGCAGTAACAGGCAGAGCTCCAAACTCTCTGTTTATCAGTGGTCCTTAAATCCTTGCCATGCAGGAAATTTCTGTACTGTTATAGACACATGTACAGTACTGGTGACATTGCTGAACAACAAATACAAGAATCCTACAAGAAAACCATAAGAATATATTATGACAGCTTAGTTGCATCTACACTGGAGTATTTCCTGACATGGAAAAATCATTTAAAAACTTGCTGACAATTTCTATATCAGGAACCATGCCCAGTGAAGACAGTCCTTAAGGGGTACTTTTTGAAGATGTCAGTCAACTGCTGGCTAAGAAACATTTTTACCATTGTTGCTCCAAAAGTCCGTCATGTTTTCACATTTAAAATAGACTAGTAATCCTCACCAAAGGAAAATATTAGAAGATATTAGGTCCAATGGCAAATGTAAGGAACACGCACACCACCTCTTTAACTCCTTGAGCATGGAAAAAGATCTTGGTTCTTGTCCTCTTCTTTTTTTTTTTTTTATTATTTTCCTTGAAGTACAAACTTGGCATTTCAGATTTCCAAATTTAAGGATATAAGATGAAAATTGCCTCTGAGCATCAGTGGGAACATTGCAGGGTTCATTTGAAGCCCGATCCCATACGCCCTATTGTGAGTGAGAGGTGTGGAGGAATTTCCATGGCTGCATGGGGAGCTGACTCAGGGCTGGTTTGGTAGGGCTGCTTTGGCAGATGGCTGAGCATGCCTTTCTTTAACCCAGTGGGTGTCCTGGCCTCCAACAGAGGCTATCAGTAGGTCACTATTCCTGATAAAGATGCCATCAGACACAGAGGGAGTTCTTGAAAAAAGCTGCCTCTTGAATAAACAATGTGTGAATATCTTCAGAGAGGGCTGGATACTCTCCCTCTCTTGTTTTATTTTTATGAGTGTGAAGGAAAGGAAGTGTTTAAGATACAAAGTTACCTACTTGTTTTGTTATTATGAGGCAGCAAAATGTTTAGACAAGATTTATTTCATACTGAAAGTTAAGCTTAGAGGCTAAAGTGCCTGATGCTTTGAGCATACAGAAGATAAAACAGAATCCATTTGTTGTATTTCCTTTCCCTGAAGTTTTATTATTTCCTCTGTATTTGTCAAGCTACCTCTTCTGTAATAAAGATGTCCTTTTTTCCTGAAGTATTTTTAGAGGTAATCTATTAAAACCCCCAAAATATGGATTCATTACACAAATTGATATACACAGAATTATATTTTGTATGATGCAGCTGATCTGGTAAGAGTAATTACTGAATTTTCAGGAAAGGAATGTAAAGAGTGGATGTACTGTCCTTATCCTTCCTGCTATTCTACACTTAGTTCACTCGTAGATAAAGATTTTTGACCTGAAATAAGATCAGGTGTTGCTGCCATTTATTGATGCACGGACTAATATACAAAACTGATAGCAAAATGGAGCAAGCTTTGTTATAATCTTACAAGTCTCATGGGTCTCACAGTAATACTTTAGGCAAATGGATTTCTGGCCATCCACAGGAAACGATGATAAAATGAAATTTAACAGCTCTTGCACATGAGAGATTCGCAGGAGGCTTGAGACTGCTTCAGCCCTAAGCTGAGTGAGAGGAATGCCACATGGCATTGCAGCAGAGTGGTAAGCAGCCAGGGTGTACATTCGTGTGCCTCAAATGCTCCACATGAATGTCATGAAAAAGATGAGAAAATATTAAAAGGAGATACAACATTTTTTTATGCTCAGTGTGGGCCGAAGTTGTCTTTGGTGCAACTTGAGAGCATTACAGAGCTTTCCTTCATTTATATTGTTAACACATAAAACTCAGAAAATATTTTTGCTCATATTTTCTTGGAAAGAATTTATTTTCTGGAATAGTTTCAAAGTTAAGGCATATTTATTCACTAGAGTCCCATTTTGTATTCCTTGGGTAGAATCCCAAATACCCTCCACTTTCACTTCCAAGGAGTCATTAGCATTTATCAGGTAAATAATCTGTAAAAGGTAGATTATACTCCTATAAATCCATTATAATTACACTGATTTTTAAAAGTGTTACTGGAGATTTATGCTCAGGTAATTCAGCACACAGTTGGTAAGCTTTCTAAGGAAGAAGCTAAATATTTTCTCAAGAGAAAACAGCCCTTACAATGTGCTATTTTTTTCTCTTCTCTATGTCCTCACCTGCTATCATAATGAAGTATTTTATAAAAATACAGCATGAGGTAATGACAGTAAATGAGAAGGAAAGTAAATTCACACTAGAATATCAAGCTGAAGTCTTCCCATCTGCTTTTTATTAACAGAGACCACCATCTTAACATTATTTAGCATCATCTTATTTAATTCATCCTGTATAGTCCCTCTTCAACTTGCTTACATGACAAAAATGTTTCTTCTTGGTGCATTTTTATACCAGGACTATCAGTTTCAATTGTCATCTTCACAGACTTCCCCAGACTAAATTCTATTAGAGAAAGGCCATTCATCAGCTATTTTCTCCTGCATATCCAGACACTAACGCACATTTCTGTGCCAATGAACCATTTTGGAATGTCAGCTCAGCCTTCACTGATGCTAGGCTGAAACCTATGATTTACTGTGGATACTGCTTTGGAGAGATTGACAGGAGTCCCAGTCACAGACCCTGGAGCTTTTTGTGCTGCTGCTCTATGGACAGCATCACATTCATTATTTCTTGACAAAACATATACACTTAATGCACTGTACCAATATGAATAATCTAATTTAATGGGGAAAAGGCATTTACTCATTGATGACGAAGTTCTAGTGATTGTAAGGTTCGACATAGTCTCAGAAATGTCTTAAATTATTTTTGTCTCAATTATAACCTTCTAAGAGTATGTTTGCAAAAATGCAAAAAGTTAGTGATCATTTGTATGTTTATTTGCAAGAATTTAACAGTGACTTTTATGGGAAGCATTCAAACATGTAGGATACAATTGGTTATAACTCAGGTTATTTTTTCACATAATAGAGGCATGCAGAGAAGCTGTACTCCAGAGCAAGAGCTCAGAGGTGTAGGAAGACTGCAACAGAAAGCATGAGCAGATGCTCTGCTGGAACTCAGTTACTGGGGATCATGCCATGAACCTCAGATTAGCAGCTTCATTTAACGTGCTAACTTACTTAACTGTGTAACCAAAGGGAAAAAAGGAAAACCACATCATGTTAAGAAAAAAGAAACGGCTGGAAAAAGAAGAAAACAGAAACTAAAGCATATGATCAGGTTCACCAAACATTTGCACAACCAGATGATTGCAGATTGTAATTTGCTGCTTATTACACAATATGCTTATTTCTTGCTTTAGCTAGTAACTTTCACAGTTCAAGAAAAAAAATCTCCTTTTTATTCCAAAAAAGAAGGTGGAGAAAAAGTATTTCCATCTTTGACAAGACTCTCTGCTTGTAGACATGGATAGTGAGTGGAGTACTCCTTGTCCACATAATCCTGATCAGCCAGGAAGAGCAGTGTTTAACCTGTGTCTCTCAGCAAATGCCACCTGAGGGAATAGGGGCAGAATGTACACACAGGGTTAGGAGAGGTGGCATCGTCAATAGTCTTAAGAAAATGACTGTTGCTCAAAGCAATGTTGTGGTGGTGCATTTCCCCATCTTCCAGGCTGCACTGCAATCTGAATAATGCTGGTCACGACTCAGCTGTGGGCTGAGCTTCTCTCTTTTTTTTTTTTTTTTTAACAAATACTCTTGTTTTTTGTGTGAATAACAACCCAAGTGGGATTATATTTTTGTTCTTGAACTTTCAGAGAAGTTTCTGACGCAAAATGCAGCCAGGATTAAACATTGTTATGACAAAATTCCACTCTCATATATGGCCCTGAAAACAGCATGATCCCAGCCCCTCCCCCACCACCTCCACCTCAACATAGATAATTTCGCATTTAATTTTGGGTTTGTTTTGGTTTGGATTGATTGACGCAGTTTTGGGCTTTTTTATTTTTCCTCAGTCTAAGTACTAAGTAGTTAAGTGAATCTAGTTAAATAGTAGAGTGAATCTTGACAAGGAACTTTGTCATGCTGTTGCTTTTGCATGAAACCTGGTTTTACTGATACCCTTACTGATGCTTTTTTCAGTGATCTTAAAACACCCATTAATGACAAAACTCTAGCCCTTCCTCTCATTAGATAGCAGGTTTACAGAAACATAGTATAGGTTAGGTGGGAAACATCCTTAGGATCATAAATCCAGCCATTATCCCAGCACTAACAAGCTCACTGCTAAACCACATCTGTAAGTGGCACATCTACTGGTTCTCTAAATCCCTTCAAAGATGGTGACTCAACCTCTACCCTGGTCAGCCTGTTCCAATGCTTAACAATCTTCTTAGTGATCAACCTTCTTCTAATATCAAAACTAACCGTCCCTGGAGCAACTTGAATCTATTTCCTCTTGTTCTGTTACTTATTACTCAGGAGAAGAGAGTGATCCCCACCTGGGTGAAACCTCCTTTGAGGCAGTTGTTGAGTGGTAAGGTCCCCTCTGAGCCTCCTTTTCTCCAGGTTAAAAACCCCAATGACCTTCAGCTGTTGCTCATAAGACTTGTGATCCAGACCCTTCACCAGCTTTGTTGTCCTTCTCTGGACTTGCTCCAGTACTTCAATGTTTCTCCTGTAGTGAGAGGCCCAAAACTGAACAAAGGATTTGAAGTGTGGCCTCACAGTGTTGAGTACAGGGGAACAATCTCTGCCCTGGTCCTGCTGGCCACTTTATTACTGGTATTCTGAGGTGCCATTGGCCCTCTTGGCCACCTGGGCACTGCTGGCTCACGCTCAGCTGCTGTCACCAGCACCCCCAGGGCCTTTTCCTGTGGGCAGCTCTGCAGCCCCTCTGCCCCAGCCTGTGGCACTGCCTGGGGCTGTTGTGACCCAGGGGCAGGACCAGCACTGGCCTTGTTGTACCTCACACCACTGGGCTTGGCCATGATCCAGCCTGCCCAGATCCCTCTGCAGAGCCTTCCTGCCCACCAGCAGATCAGCACTCCCACCCAGCCTGGTGTCATCTCTTAAGTGACTGAGGAGACTCTCCATCCCCTCATTCATATTACTGACAAAGACAAAAACAGGACTAGCCTTTGTAGCGAGTTCTGATGAACACCACTTTTGACT
Organism: Chloebia gouldiae; assembly: GCA_003676055.1. Classification (NCBI taxonomy): domain Eukaryota; kingdom Metazoa; phylum Chordata; class Aves; order Passeriformes; family Passeridae; genus Chloebia; species Chloebia gouldiae. The sequence goes on along the minus strand of QUSF01000011.1, from coordinate 1,668,794 downwards.
GATGGCCACCTGGAAGTAATTCAATTCACCATCACTCTCTGGACCCAGACATCCATAATATCCAGAGAAGAGCACACTCACCCAAGTTGTGAGCAGGCAGTTTCTCCAGGAGAATGCTGTGGGAAACCTCTTTTAGGTTCTGCTGTACACCATAGGGGTGGGTTTGTGTAAATGTTGTTCTTAAATCATCCAACAGTCAACCCAGAGTACAGTCAGCCTCAGTACATGTTTCTTTCCTCACCCACCACACATAATAATTTTCAATCTTGTCTTGAACAGCTAAATATAATCTCTTATTTACTGAGAAGACAAACAAATGCTGGACTCCCAGTGCCTGTCAATGCATCCAGATGTTATCCCATTTGCACTGCAGGGCAATAAGGAAAGAAGTCTAAGTGTGACTGGTTGTGCTCCTCCTCTCACACAAACACAATTTCTCAAATTACAGCTTGGTTCGAGTAGAAAATTAAAAAAAAAAAAAAAGGCAAACCTTTCTGAAATGCTTTTCAGCTCCTGTATAGCTCATCTTTGAAACTATCCAGTCTTTTTTAAAAACACTCAGTTCACTTTTCAGTCACTTTACTTTCTTGACCTTGCAGATGTTAAGAAGAGGATCCAAAATGTCTTTATTATCTTGGGGTTTGCTCCAAAAGTTCTTTTTTGTACAGGTGTCCCAGAGGACCACCTCAAGTATGAGAAACCAGACTCTTTGTGCTTTGGCTACCATTCCTACCTAGAAGCTCGGACAAGTGAAATTGTTATTCAAAGTTATTAACAGATATGCAGTTACAGGATTATGGCTGAGATGCAAAATAAGATCCATTCAACAGCAAAACTTATGCTCATGAACCTGCACACACCTGCACAATAACAAGACATACTTGGTTTTGGCTGACTCCAGGTCTGGCTTGGGAATGCTAATCAATCTGTGCAATGCCATAATTATTGGATTTGCTTCATTGCACTTCATAATTATCTACAGTCTGCTTTTCTCCAGTCGCCTATAATCTACCTCTCTCTGTGAGGGACATAGAGGCTTTGCATTGTACTGGCTATAGCCTATGTTTGCTGTGCTGATTAATGTGTAAGAGTAACTACTACATGTTTTAGTGACTACTAAAACACCTCAAGATTATGAAGTCACTGCAAGTGAATAAAGCAGAAATTTAACCAATAGTAACACATCTGGGTATGTAATGTTTTACTGCTATTCGCAATACCTGTTTCCATTTTTATAGTCTGCCCACCCCCTCAACATGCTACTCAAATCTGGGCATGAAGTACAGATAGTAATTGCCATGAAAATACAGCTGTCTCTGCCTCACTAGGTAGCAACCAAATAACACAAAATAGGAGAGTGGGAAAACTCATTGAAAATGCTTAGGACTATCAAAATACAAACAATAAGTTTTAACTGGGTCTATCTGATAACTCCCTTACTTTGGTAGGTAAGATGCTGGCTTTGGACATCCCCTAACAGAACAGCATTGTGATTTCTAGAAGGGGTTCAAAGAGTGTGGGGCAGCCAAGACCATGTTGATGCAGTTTATCACAGCTCCAGCTTTCATCTCAAAGTCTGCAACTCTGTAGTTAAAACCCACTCCATGCCTCCTATTAAAACCACATTGTTCCATTCCTGGGTTGTTTTGCATTCTCTTCTGAGTGCCTATTATTTTATTTAATTTATTCACACTTGCTATAATAAAATTATACCAATGCAACTAAATAATCATGAGAATAATCCAAAACAACAGTATTGTTTTATTTATCAGTATAAGTTTCTTCTTGCTTTTATTCCTGATAGATAATAAAGCTTCCCCTAGGAACTGAAGGCACTGGTGGGTACTTAATTTCAGTTTATAATAACAAAATGAAGCAAAAAACAACCTTTTTGAAGTTTCACCCTCTGGCAAGGCTCACAGAGTCTGGTTTTGCCTCATTCAAAAGGTTTAATGAGACATGGGTCTTGTGCATGTGTTTATGGAAAGAGAAAGAAAGAAGAGCTGTCAACAGCTGGGAAGCATGAGACTGTGAGAAACAAAATAGGCTTTGTGGGCTGACCTCAGGTATCCCTCACCTACCTAAGTCTCCACATGGAAAATAGGTGGTGCCAGAAGAAAGTAACTATGCAGAAAGGTTAATGTGCCTCCAAGCTTATCTGTTTTCTGTGACTAAAAATGCACTATCTTTCATAACTAACTGCCTTGTTTATAAGCATTTTGTTATTTTGATTCAGCCCTGAAAGAGTTAGTTTAGAGCAAATTGTAATCAGTTTCCAACAATGCCTGGGGCACTGGCTTTACTGGTCCTGAGAGACCAGGACCTGTAAGTGCTTAAGGAATACTCAAGCTTGAAGAAGCAGTCCCTGGGAGCAGCAGGACTTCACAATAGACAGGTTTCATTTTGGCAGAGAAATCCATGGAAAAAGAAGCTGGCAGTTGCTAGAGCAAGATGTAGCTGGGTTGCCCACAAAAAGAACTCTACACCAAAGAAATTAAATGAAGACATATGAGGGTTTTGGTCTTTTGATTTAGAAGTCATCTATGTGTGGAATGAATTTAAGGGGTTATTTAAAATTGTGATTAATAATGCCTTGCCTCAGACTTTGCTTAGCCATCTATTAAGTTTCCTCTCTATTCAAGTCCCTCTTTTAGACAAATTTTTAAAAATTCTATTACACTGCATAGTGAAATAACAGTGAGTAGTTTTAAGAGCAAAGAACAGTGACTTGTCAGGGGCCCTTACAAAGTAAACACATGCTTCCTAATACTGATATACTTCTGTTGTGTAATATTCCAGATGACCACACACATAGCCAGTGCCTAATGCTGCCTCTACTAATAACAAATCTGTTCCTCCTCTG
>QUSF01000011.1:1393795-1665921 GCA_003676055.1 Chloebia gouldiae | reverse complement strand
GATTTTAAAAGTCTCTTTTAATCCTGGAGTTCTAGAATTTAGACACTGCTTGAAAATATTTTCGGAACAATTCTGTAGGACAAATCTCACCCTAAAGGGTAGGCAAGCTCTTGGACATGAACACTGAATATATTAAGGACTCTGTTTCCTAAGCCACATTGTTTATTTCTGTGCTCTGAAAAGATAAACATAAATTTTCCAATGAGCTTTCTTCTGTAGATACTCATAATCTGGAATTGGATTTCTACTTCATAATTTAAGCGTACAATGCTTGTTTATATTTTGCTCTACTGGTAAGTAGTTTTGAAACTACTTTTATTGGCTACAAGGGGCATTGCAACTGGAAGCAAAAGAGATATAAGGACATTTTGAGCAACTCAAAGAATATGAAGAATTCCTCTCAGATAATCTTCACACTGTGTTTTCATATTATTGTTTCAGGGAAATGTAAGGAAAAGTAGGCAAAACCAGGCCCATTCAGACATACAAAATGGTTCTATCTTCAAAATTCTTGCAAACTTTTTGTGGTATTTTAGAGCTTATAAAAAATGACAATAATTAGCACAATTATTTCCAGTTTTTATTTTCTGTAAATCTACTCAGGTTGTCATCACTTGGCAAAACACTTGCTAAAAAGGGGTCACATTATTCAAAAAATATCCCCAGTTATGGAGTATAATACTGAAAATACAATACAAATTAAAAGAATAATGAGAATTTCCAGCTTTGCTTGAGAATGAGTTGCTAGTGTATGAATCATAGCATATCACTCCGAAAATACCCTCATATTCTTCCTCTGGTGTTTTGATCCCTACTATTCAGCAAGTATCTTTTCTTTATGACACCAGGACCTGATATTTCCTTATGCCATAGATTCTTCTTTCTGTTGTCTTTATTACAAACATAGAGTAAAGCAGTGCTAGCCAGTTTGCCTCAAAACTTCCAGCAACTGTTCTCTATTAACAAATAGAGCATTGTTCTCTATTCAGGGGATTTCCTTTGTTTATTCTGGCAACATGGTTTGTTCACAATTTCCCCACAGCCAAGGAGATTCAGGTCTCCCACACTTACTTTAATCATGTTCTTCTTGTTCTTCTTTACTGGAATCAGACAGCAGAGGCTTCTGCTGAGAACCTCCCCACTCAGTCTCGTTTTAAAAATGGTTACTTGAATTCCACAGTAAGGAGAGGTTGCACATACTCAGCACTCCAGAGAAGTTATCCCATCACAATACCTGGCCAGTCAACATGAAAATGTTTAACCTTAGAGGTGTATCAGGAAGTAAACTAATTTTAGAGGACAATGTTTTTCCTCCACTGTACTATAGTGAACAATCTGTGTGCAAGAAGCACATGACAACCTCACACCCAATATATTACACATTTCTGAACTTGGACAAAGCCTGCTATGTATTTGCAAATGCTTATTTCTTGTCTAAGTAACAATATGTTTTCCCCCATTAATTACAACATTTAAAACGTGGTCATGGCTATCTCAATATTTCATCCTAGAGATAAATAGTAAAGGTGACAAGAGAAAAACATGTCGTTTCCCTGCAAATTAAAGCATGTATTCTCTTACTGTATACTGAGCCAGACAAAAATGCCGCATCTACAGACACTCCTACAGAGGCAGGTGTCTCACAGCTGAATACACATGCTGTGAAATTCTATTTCAGACACACCAGTTTAAGTCCCTGCTCACCCTCACTCTCCTTTACTAGTTTCACATCTGCCACGACAGAGCTGCACAAATTTCCTTTCCCTTTCTTCTTCCTTAACAGTATCCTATAAGCAATATATATTTTCCTGTCATTTCTGCATAGCAACAAAAGAGCAGAAAGAAAGATGGATCAGTGGGTAGACCTTCAAAATCACAAATTACACAGACCTTTCCCCACAATTGATTTCCTACATCTATATCTGATGTTGCAAAAAGCAGCATGGAATTTTTTCCCCTCCTATATAATTGAAAAATTTCATTGACCTAGATCACAGGCACATCCTTTACCCACAGAGCAAGTTAACTGAGATGACCGAAGTAGCCATAACAGGCAGTAACAGATGTCTCTTTGAAGTGTTTTGGGAGACTCAGACATGATCAACTCTGAAGTAGCAAATAGAATATAACTACCATGAAAATTCTTCCCTCAATACTTAGATCACCTCTCAGTCACTTCAGAACTAATCAAAAGGCATTTTTAATTTGTGGATTTTCTGCCCTCCTTATGCAGAGGTATTATACAGTGTCTAAAAATAACTTGCACCATAGTCCCCAGTTTTGCATCTGTCCTACAGGAGAAGAGAGAACAAGCTTTGCCTCAAGCAAAATGATAATTGAGAGAGAGGCTGTAAGTAGCGTCAGCGTCTCTTTCTAATGAGTGGACAAAGTGGGAAAAAGCCACAGGCAAAATGCAGTGCTAGTTCCATAAGGTGAGATAATAGAAAATGTCAGCAGTTTTCACATTCAAGGGGCTGTGTTTTGTTTCAGTAAGTCTTTACTGAAGCTGGTAGAATAGAAAATATTTGCCATCCAGCACATTGAAGGATCTGTCAAATGGAAAGAGAAAAAATGCCTTTAATATACTCCTTATCCATTTTCATAAATCTAGAAGATTTCGGGCTAGGAAAAGACGAGATTATCCTGTTTGGTCTGTGCAGTGTAGTCCAAGAATCCTTCCTTTTCAAGAGTAATTCCTCTATCAAGTCCATATCTTATGGTTGAAATAAAACATAATTTATGCAATGCAACACATTCTTAAATTAACAACTTTGAAGTAGCTCATGTTCCCAGATAAACAAGACCAGTAGTCAACTGCTTGCATTGGTATCTGTGAATTTGTCCAGCAGCAGCCACCTGCCATCAAATTTTGTTATGCCATTGTCTACTAGATTTGTTATCCTATCTGAAAATTGGGTTTTTGTGCAGGTTTACATCATTTGCAAGAAGTCAGCTCTAAATCTTCTCACTCTGCTTGACATACTAAATAGACCTTCCTACATATTTCTCTACAAGGGAAGCCTGCCAGACCTTAAAACAACTTTTTCTTTCATAGTCTACTCCTACATTTCCAGTGCTGTCCTGAAATGAAACTACTGGATTTGACACAGCCTTCTGTTCCATAGAAAAGCAATATAATTTCCACAGTTCTGCTCAATAATACCATGCTTGGATGTGCACTGCTCCTGAGCACCAGGGAAACACTACTACTGACTCCAGTACAAGGCCAGGTAGGGAGTACCACCCTCTTCTTGGTAGGCTGGGCTCCAGCCTTGGCTGCTCCATCTTCTTCATCTCTGAATGCTCAACAGCACTAAACAAGCAGCAGTTTACCCCTGATGTTCATATGTAAAATGTTCACATTTACATCTAAATTACATTTACTAAATTTCTGCTCTGGACATCAGCATGCTAATGATCATTAATAAACAACCAAAATTATGTTACAGTGAGGCCCTAGTCTCTGCAAACACAAGAGGACAAAAAGCTGCAGTCCCTCATAATTGTCCCTAATGGAAGGCTCCCATCATTTTCCCTAGCACACATGTTCTTCTGTCCATGAAGAATATTTGTAGAATGGCTTTACCTAGCAGCTGCATCATTAAAATCAGCTAAACTTTTGATATATGTGGAATTATTCACATGCAAAATTATTTGTAGTATCAAAGTCCACACTGCTTGATCTAGCTAAGTATAGAAAGTGTAGGAAAAGCCTTGATAGTTTTCCTAGCATGCAAATCCCTTTTTTGTTTAAGAGAATTAATGATGCTAAAGTCTGCCTTTGTAAAGCTAATTGTGAGATTGAAACAGAAGTTAAAAAATGGAATCAGAATATAGAGGTAATGCTCTTTTTCCAGTGCAGGGCCATGTTTGTGACAGAAGATGGATTGATGCAAAGGGCTGTGAAGGCAAGTTGGCACTAAGACAAATACAGAGATACTACATGGAGAAAATGGCATCTGAGTAGAAGTGAAAAGCCTGCTGAGGCTATAAAAAAGGAACAGTCTTCACCTCAACAAACTTTAGCTCAGACTCTGAATTTGACCACTAAAAAGTAAAAATGATACTATTCTTTGAAAGACTGATGCAATGCAGTGAGATATAAATTTCAAGACAGTGCTAGGATTGTTTTGTGTATCCTCTCAAGTGTCTTTCAACACTTGAAAAATGTTTTCTTCCACAGAGGAGCCCTTGAAGTCCCATGCCATACCTTGCCATGGGAGAGTGATCACAGTATGCTTCACTCAGAGGCCGAGTGGGGCATCAGGGGCCATCAAGGCAGCTGAAAGCCAGTGTTTGCACTGCACAGCTGGGGAGGCTTTGGGAAGGACTCGCTAGAGGGTTACTCTATGGAAATAGCTGTCATTTCAAAAGCATATGCTTCCATTATAAGAAAAGACACTTGTAAGGAGTCTCTCACAAAAGTCACGAAGGCCATTATATGTAGGATCAGCATGACACCCCATACACAGCATCTTATGAATCGCAGATTACCCTCTTCCAACAAATATGCCTAACTGAAGTACACAAAGCCTTTGGTTTGCTTACACCCTGTGTACTACAAGGTGTCATTCAGCAGTGCATTGAGAGGCTCTCCCAGGCATTGAGGTTGTTTGGATTGGGATCTGAAAACAAGTCTTCTCATAAAGACTATTCCCAGATAGACCTCCTGCATCCCACCACTACATATTTCACTGTAGGAAATTCCAGTGATAATGGAGTAACATACCATACATGCCACAGAACACATCTTTCTAACTTGTATCAATAGCTGGAAAGAAAATTATTCTTTGCTGAAAAAAATAGTGTAATCTAGCTCTCTAAAATGGAAATTGCTGTCTATCCTGCTCAGATTTCACAGGCTGGGTATTTCCTTCTAGCACAAAAAATTTTCTAAGCCTTACAACTCTGATAACAAATATCTTTTTACTATTCACGCATCAAGTCTTCAAGGTAACGACTTATGAAATCATTATTGTAACACTATGGGCATGTAAAAATGTTGGTGCCTACCGAGAAAGCATCATTTACAAATGTCACTTTCCTCCTCTTTCACAAACTCCTATGGTTTTGCTCTTATGTTAGTATGACAGGCATACATAGAGGTCTCAGACATGATTAGGACATCTTTGGGGTGGCTACTGTAGAGAGAAATATATGAGGACCCTATTCTTTAAGAGGGTACTCACACAAGAGACACTGCAAACAGGAAATCTTTTCAGAGTTTGTATTTCTGATACCTTCTGCAGGACCCTACCATCAATGACCTCCAGCTTCCTCATCATCTCAGCTGTCAAATACAGCTCAGGACCAAAACTTTTTCCAAAGTGAGACATTTAATGTGACACAACAAATGCTGACACCACTGACTCCTAGCTCTGATGCATCCCTATTTCCATGCATTAGTGTGGGAAGGCACATGGCAGGAAGGGATTTATCATCCCTAAAATCTCCTAGGCTACACAGATTACTGATCAGAAGTGTAAGGAGAAGAGAAAAAAATTAGGATTACAAGAGCTTCACTACTATTACAACAGATCAGTGAGAAAGTAATGGCCTGTCATTTCACTCCCCTCGAAGCCACCTCTGTCAGTGCAAAGACTCAGGCATTTCCTCTAAAAATATGAATCTCAGGAGGCTGATACTGCAGCCAGCAAGGAGGCCAGGACCTCTGCACCATTGCTCATGGTGTAGAAGTGAGTAATTCACCTAGTGTATGATCTGCTCTGCCAGCATCAAGTACCCTTGCCCGGCAGGGCTCAGGACCTTACCCATGGTTCATGCAGATGTAGCACAGCACATAGCAGGTAACCTTCTTTCAAGACCAGATTACAATACCTCCTGTGAACCTTTTGCTGAGTGAGATTTCCATCTCTCAAAGGTACACCTCACAGACATCTTCAAGTCCCTTAAAGCACTAATTAGTATTTTTTCAACTGTCTTGGGATATGCCTTGCTGCCTATGGCAATAGAATATATATAAGATCATTATAGGACAATAACAAAAGGATGAAAGCTAGCACCATCATTATCTACATCACTTGTGCCAAAAAGTACTATTATAGGAACACAGGTAGAAACTGTAACAGAACAGATTTTCCATGGCACTCTGTCTCTTGACCCTGGGGAGGGAAGCTCCCTGCCGGCTAGCTCTCACTTCCTCCCTTGGACACGTGCCACCAGTGGCTGCTCCCTGCCTCAGCCACCGGCTGGCAGAGGGTAGCGGTTCAGCCACAAGTCAGGATCCCTTACTGCAGAAATTGACCAATGAAGCAATCCATGCCGAGGGCTGTGGCAAAGGAAAAGAGAAAAGCCCTTGTATGCATCTCCAAACTGCCTTTATTCTACCCTGGAACAGAGGGGGAGAAAGAGAAGATGACCCACTGTAGCAGACTGATGCAAACTTGAAAGGAGGCAGGAACAAGAAGCATCGAACAGGGCTAAAGGCAACTTATAAAGGGAGGTGGTAACAGGGGAGGAGATTTCACAATAACCAATCAGGAGTTCTAAGGGAAGAAGCACAAGGTGGGATTACAATTTACAATGACCCGTGAGGGGATAAAGGGGAGGAGAACATGCTTGTGCACCAATGAGAATCCAGGGGTTACATAAATGACAGGGAAATTTCTGGAGAAAAGGGTTGGGTTTACATTGATTGATGGGAATAAAGGGTAGGACTGCAGAGATTGGCACAGAAGGGGCTGGGAAAAGGGGAAGGTAGTTGGGCTGACAGATTGGAACAGGGGAGGGTACAACATTGAGTTAAACCTTTTGAAAAAGGGAAAAAGGGTGCCTAGCAGCAAACTTTTTCTTTAAGACCTTTTGAATAAAACATAATTGTAACTTAAAATACTGCTCTAAAACACACCACCACATGTCTCAGCATTAAGAAACCTGCCATGATGTGGAACAATGTGAGTTACATTTACCAGACCTTGGAGTGCAGCAGATAAGTAATACTTCCTAACAATGAAATCTGAGGCCAGGTACAGGGTGTTAGTGATAAGGCTGTTATTTATGCCTGTACAAATCCAGAGCACCACACACTGAAAGCCACTCCATTAACCTCTGGAGGTTTAATGAGTTACAAACTCAGCAGAACTTTTGAAATAGTTGCACTCTGCATGGACAATGACTGAAGTGTAAGATAGATCTCCCCATTCACAATGCTTGGCAAAGGTCTTGGAAGAAATTGTCTGTGAGCAACACCTGGGTATAAAAGGAAATTCACTTCTTGTTCAGTTGGATTTGGACTGACAAAGTGACATAGCAAGATACTTTTAATACAGTTTAACTTTCCTTGTGTGACAAGCTTAAAGAGAAAGGTAAATGGCAGGAGGACTGAGAGTTCACTTGTGAGACTAATTGCAGTTTTTGAGTCCAAATTCACAAGTTTGTTCCTGAAGCAGATTTGTAGTGTAGAATTTTTTCTAATGAGAACATATCCCTTGAAAATACTAAGCACTTTAGCACTTGTTTAATTAAAATAGTCCTTTTTACATGTAGATAATAAATCAGCTGCAAGCTGGAGGTAAATTTGCTCAGATTGAATTTGCAAAGTTTTGTTCCCCGCTGAGAAGGAATTAGGTGTGCTGGGGAGGAAGTTCTTCAGCAGCTAGAAAGGTGTGTCCTTCTCACACATATGGCCTCCGAGATCCACAAGAGAATTGGGCCAGTTGTGTTAGTGCTACCATTCTCAAGAGACCTATTAAAATTAACTGCTAATTTTCTGAATCATTAAGATGTGTCATTGTTGGATAAAGTTCTAATATCAACCAAGTGTGCTGCTATCAGCAAGCCTTGCTGTCCTGGGACAGACTAGCTCAGAATCATGTTCCCAGACTATTAGCACACTGGAAAGCCCTTCAGCCCTTCAGATGCAATTTTTCTCTATTTCTGTTTTGCAAAACTTTTATAATCCCTTAACATGAGGAAATTCAAATGTTTATTATCAGCAAAGTTATACTTTAATTACTTTAAAATAGGACACGTTTTTCAAAATTATTTTCAAAAAGCAATAGAAATAATTATTCAACTATCCTATAGTTGGCAATATCTCTTTTACATGTGAGACATATTTTAGAAACTAAGTCTGATCATGTATCCACTCACCTAGATCTTAGGTTGAGCTCTATTAGCACGTTGAGCTATAGGACCATTGGCCTAACTCGGACCTGGGGCAGTTTCCTCTTTCAAAGGGGGTCATGTATCACCTTGCAACTTCTTACATGAAATGGACTTAAGAATAATATCGATCTCTTTCAGAAATTAAGCTCACTTTGCTGACATGTTGGAGTAAACATTAGATTTGGAAGTCCTCCATGGCTATTTTTTTCTTTGAAGATCATTTACCCTGTCATGCTGCAGCAACCTAAACACTGTACCCCATTTTCTTAAGCTGGCATTTTGAAGTTTTCCCCTTTTTTGTGGCTACACATCTTGAACTTTGACATCTTCATGTGGAAGAGAACAATGGGTGAAGAAGCAGTAATTTCTTAACTGCTTTAGCCAGAGGTCAGGCAGGGCGATAAGCTGAGAGTCAAGGTAACAATGCAGCTGATGGTCCCATTGTAGGTGCTTTGTGTGTCAGTGAACTTGATTCATACTTAGTGTGAATAGAGGAACTCCCAGCTATTTCAGGAATGTCAGCAATTTTGTCGTAAAGAAACTTTGATCTTGCTCCAGTTTCCCAGGCTCATTCATTAGCTGAGAATGTGGAGGCTAAGATAGGCTCTCTCTCTTCTGGGAGACTGACTGCCTGAAACTTAAATAAATCACCTGCTTTTTCTTCCTGTCCTTCTGGCAGTAAAACAGTCCCTCACAGGTCCTCTTGGCATACGATGAAACTTTTGACTCCAAGGAAATCTCTTTCTGATGCATGGACTGAGAGGAATGCCTTTGATTTTTGAAACTGAAAGTCAGATTTTATAAACATACCACCCCAAAGCTGATCAATCCCCATCTACCCCTCCTCAGTAACATGAGATATGCTAGTGACCTTTTGATACTTCTGACAATGTGAAAGTTGAAGAAATTTCTAGCTTTAGAAAAAAAAAAAAAAAAGCCCTTGTCTTTTTCCTGCTAGCTCTGTGTGTTTTGAGTTGTGGAGCCCTGTTTTTTCTTCCTGGACAGGCTCTCTCACACCAGGGCTGTTAGGTAGTGTCCGAGTCCCTGAGCACCACCATAAGCGCCAGACAGGCTGAACTGTCATGTGCTGTTTGCTCTTTCACCCTCTCTGCAGAGACAGAAGCATGTGCAGGGTTCGAAGCAAGGGGCTCTTTCTATTCTGATTTGGGATAAAAATTAATATTCTAAGCTGTCTTTCTTTTTCTCTGGTATTACAATAATACTTTTAAAACAAAGATCCTTTTTTTCTAAGGACCTGATTTTTTGAACAAATAAAGTTCATTTTCCACCTCCTTTTCTCTTTGTCCCTGCTGTGAAGCAGGAAGTCACCTTTTAAAAAAAAAGGTAAGTGAAGTAGAGAGAAGCTAATTGATTCATCCAAAGGTCAGATGGTGTCAGAGCAGAAGGAAGGAATGAAACATCCCAGCTCTTCTCTCCTAGCATTCAGAAAACGTGCTCTGCCTCAGATTTCCTCTTTGGCACTATTTACGTTTTTAAATTTCTCTCAGTTCATTTTATCTCAGATCCCAGTTTTTCTGTCTTCCCAAGTTTTGTAAGCAGCACATTCATATTCTCAAACAAACAACACCCAGAACTCACCAGCACAGTTGTTAAGACTCCTAATCTTACATGTACTTACCTTAGGAAAAGAAATTACAAGCACACTTGTTCAAACAGTTTTTGTGCCAGCTTTCCCCACATTTAATCTTATTAAAATGTTTTCACTGTACAAAGGGATTCAGAAACATGTTTTAGAACATTGTCCAAACATTTTTTTAGATTATACTTAAAGCATTAAAGTTGCCAAGGGATGAATTTTGAAAACAGTGAAGGCAAGATTCTAGCACTCCACCTCCTCAAAGCCCATTCTTTGCATTTTCCCTCATTTCAGCAAAGGTTTGGAGATGGAAGTTCTGTGTCAAGCAGAGTTGCTGAGTCTGCCAGTCATTTTAAGGGTGTTAGTGCTGACTGGACACATTATGATGTGGTGAGGGCTGCTCTATGACTACCCATGTACATACAATATGGGTCAGTACCAATGGGAGAGAAAGCCATCTTTTCTGCTTACCTCTTGGGTAGAATTAAATTCTGGATGCCAGAGGCATTATCTTTTGCACTCATTTTTATAGCCTTGCCACGAAAACCATAATATCTTTTACTTGCTTTCAAGTCCAAAATGTTATAGTATTAGCAGAAATCATACTTTGTGGTCCTAAAAGCAGCCTCTCCCAGTGCTTTGTGTGTGTAATGAGAGGTGCTGCAGGGAGGAACAAGATTCTCTTCTTATCTGCACACTGCTTTTGAAATCACTTATGGCTTTCTTGGACAATGACTGTATTTTCCCCTGTTAGGCAGGGTGATCTGCTACAGTCTTGCTCTGATGCACAATAAATCAAACCATTCAAGTATGCCATAATAAAAATACTTGCTTTGAAGTGCAACCTTAAATGTCTAATTTCATAGTAGTAACAATGATGCCTTATCATAGTTTTTTTTTCCCTTCAGCCTTTTTCTCTGTCTGGCTGTTTTGTTAACATGTGGCTGTCTAAAATTGCATTTTTGATTCCAGATGTTTTGGCAAGAGAAAGCATTAAAGGGTCATATACATCCCAGAAAACTTATACCACCCAAGTAGCTGTTATATCAATTGACTAGTGAAAGCCTACCAAGATAATTCCACCCCCCACTTTCTTCCCCTACTGCTAACCCTTTAGTCATCAATACAAAATGACAGCAATTCTTTTCCACAGCTGCTATTACAAAAAAATCCAGGGTGGGGAGTTTAAAGCCTCACGCAAATAAGATCCATGTGGTTTTGATGGTGGAGGAAAAAGGTATTTCAATTAAATAATGAGTTCAGGCTCTTTCATGGTGAACACAATGAGCAGCTCATTGATAAAGGCATATTTGGACACAGAGACATGCATATATGCACACATATACATCAAAAATACTTGTTTTCCAGGCTGTTTATGACCAGTTTTGAACAAAGTGTTTTTTCCAGAGGACAATAGAAGTAGCAAGAAGAGGCTATCACTAATTTTATGCATATTTTCATGACAGGTATATTTTCTGAAGAAGATAACCCTGTTTTGCCACTTACTGTACAATAGCATTACCACTTGGTATGAACCTTTCCAAGGTGTTCCTCCACTACTTGTAGTCATGAGTTAACAGAACAATAAATTGAGAGATCCTAGATTGCTGCCTAACAGAAATTAAACCCTGAAACCAGCCATTAAAAATAGAATAAAGAAAGATGCATAAGGAGTCAGAGAAGTAAAAAATCGCAGATTATTTTAAACAATTTTCTATATCTCATCTCTCATGGGAAATAAGGATATGTAAATTACTGGCCTATTACCATGCTTCCTCCTACATTTTCTCCCACTCTGAAACCCTTATCACATGTTGCAGTAATTTTCCTTTCTTTTTAGTAGAGTTGCAGTCCCACCATAAGCCCCAGGGCTTTGGATTAAATTGGGCAAACCACAGCCAGACTTTCTGCTCTGTGCTTTCCAAAGAATCCATCAGTTTTACTCTGGATGGTAGCCACAAGGGAGTGATCAAAGACATTAACTCCTGAAGAGAGTTGAGTGCAATGGCCTGTCAGTTCTGCCATTGCCTGCAAGGACAAGCAAAAGCAGATTTCTTTTTCTCACCTATCACGGTTTAAACTCTTGGCAGATCAGGTGCCAGATCTTCAGACGCAGTGAATGGCAGGGAATGTACAGCTTCATTGCCTTTAGTTACTGATAGTAGTGCAGGACTTCATGGGGGAAGGCATGACCAAATGCTAGACTGAAACAGTCAGAACAGTGGAGTAGAAAAGAGATGGGTAATGAAAGCTGCAACTGGGCAGAGACCATGCAAGTGAGGAGTCTAGCCCAAAATCTTATCTAGGAGATGCCAATTCAAAGAATAATGATTTAGTCAAAGTCACAAGCAAAGAAAATTATTTTAGCTATTGCATTTTTAATGGAGTAAAAAAGAACAAGAATTGAGATCCTCTGCAGAAGAGGAAAATGAGAGGGGAGAAGCAGCAGAAATTATGGATAAACACTTGACCAGAGAGATGGAGGGAGACAGATACATCAAGAGAGGGTGTGTGCTGGTATGGAACAGACTAGCCTGGAGTTTGCCAGCCCAGTATTTGTACATAGCCCAGCACAGTGCACCAGACCATGGCAGCTCATCCAGGCAAGGCTGCTCTCAGCTTTATATGTTCCAGGACAGAACTAGCAGGAGCTGAATATTGACTGAGAAGGAAGCAACAGCAAGACCATGAAAATGTGGGAAAGATGAGGCACAGAGACTCTTCCTGCTCCCACAGGAGCTCTTGTCTTCTGTCTCTCTGAATATGGGGACTTCCTTAGCCCAAATGCCATGACCCCCTAAACTTCATACCATTCAACTATGGTAGGGAAATGATAGAGCTTTTCAAGAATTTCCAAAATCATCTAATAAAGCAACTAATTAGACAATGGTGAAAAAAGGGATGTGTAAAGCATGACAAGTGACATTATTTAAACTACAGAGAAAACTACAGAGACTGTTTTCACTTTTCTTTTCAAATATGGCGACCAAAGATAATAATATGTCAGCCTTCATAATAACAACATAGACAATCTCTGAGCAACACATAGAAGGAAATTCATCCCGTTTCAATAGTGACCGACTCCCAAATAGCCAAACTGTTTATTGCTAGACAATCGTTTTAATATCTAAAGTCAAATTATGCACTATGAATTACAGCTGCACATCTAAGACACCAAAAGGTACAATTCTCGGTAAATTACACAACATCTGGAATTCAGCCTCACTCATGCAATTTTAAGCCTATTTCTGTATCTCTAGATATGTGGATATGAGTATGAATCTTTCGGGTCAAGAAGATTTGTGACCCTGAAAATGAATGGTGAGTAAGGTGGCATTGTCAGTGCCGTATCGTGTAAGACTGACAGGTACAGCCATGTCTTCCATGCCTGATAGAAAAAATGTACAGGGGTCTATTCTATTTCTAAAATCAGTTTTTCCTCAGAGTCTTTTTGACCATTTAGTGAACTCTTACCATAGTAAGGAACATCGTGAACTCCTTACCATAGTAAGGAGTGCTGAAATGAATGTCTGCGTCTTTGAGCTTTGCAAACCCTAGAACATATATCTAGGGCTAATCTATTACAGTAATTTTTCAAGGTCCTCCTTTAGTTCTCCAATGCCAAATGCATCAATCTACTTTCTTAAAAAAAATCTCACTTGGTTTCATTCCTTTTTTTTTTCTGGAAGACTTTCTGTAGATTAATTTCTAGTATTTCTTTAGCCAGGGAGGCTAACATGAGTAGAATGAGTATCTGAAGTTCATTAAAAGCAAGTCATGTGAATAAGAACCTACAAAAAAAGCTATTAATAATGCCTGAGAAACCAGCAAGGCTTCAGGATCTGGACAATTTGTGCAGTTTTCACATTAAATTATAGTATACTGAACCCACTGAATGAAGGCCAGTTCTAGGGAGAGAAATTATGGTAAAGGATGTACTCCTGTTTCAGTTTGTACAGATGCCATCCCACTTGTCTCAAACTGATAGGGACTGTTATAGAGCAATCACAAACAAAAAGCGAAGACTGGTACTTTATTTTAAGTAAAATAATACCATAATTTTTCTTGAGGAAACCAGTGTTGTACTGAAGGGTAAATAATATGTTTTTTCATGTCAATAATTACTGAAGTGGCATAGCTAATGATTTCTAACCAGCCAAATGTAGCTACTACTATATTGCATGTCACAAACCCATGATTTTTAAAAACAGAAAATACTTCAATTAGGTTAAAATCTCAAACACATGACCAAAATTCGGTCATGTTCATTTTTACACTGCTCCTGAATATTTAAAGGCTAAAAATTTCAATCTAGAAGAGCACATTCTCCACCTCTTTACACATATGCTACACATACATGTAGGTATACAAATACATTCAAAGCCATATATAATTTATCTTTATTTATTCAAGATGTCCACTCACATTATTCAGCTTCAAAATGTTAGAAAAATGATCTGTCAAAAGTTGATCAGAAGGCTTAACATAGTGCAAGTTTTAACCATTGTTTTCTCAATTTATCAATAACTATAGTAAGTGATAATGACCTAGTCCATGTGAAATATATTCCATTTTGTTTACCACACTAAAAAAAACAAACTTGGATTTCCCTATACATCCATAATCAAATCACCTGCACAACTGAAAATGACAAGCAAACTGAGATTTCAACTGGCAAGACACCTGGGCAGAAGCTCAGACCCCAGGTTTTTTCCCCTGTTATTCTGAAACAAAAGAAACGCCCATTGGAACAAAGGGCACCCCAAATGTTCCCCTCAAAAGAGGCAAATACTGGACCAAAACACTGCAAACACAAGTCAATCAAATGCCTGTGGAGGCCAAGAATATTGAGAAAGAATCTGAGCCCTTGGCTGCTGGAAGCTGTAGGAATGCACCAGGGGCCTTTTGCAGACACTGAGCATGTACTGACCACTGTCAGCAGATAGGCGATTCTGGGTAAGACAGGCCTTTGTTCAAGCCCAATATATCAACACTTACACTCCCATGACAAGCAAAAATTGAACTACTGTAAGGCAAAACAATCTAGCAAAATAAAAATAAATTATTTACTTCCACAAATCTACCTGCCATTCTCTTTTTCAGTATTTGACTGCAAATCTCCTTGAAACTATTCTGAAAATTAAATTTGTGATGGCATCATTTATTGTTGGGTCTTCCTCCACTGTAACAGTCAGACAGGAGCAAGAGAGCTGGCTTGAGCTCTGCTCTGTGTTTAGAAATCTTTTCCTCAGCCTGCCATTGCAATGACAGTAACTGCCAGATCCTTTCCTCATTTTTGATGGCTTCCTGTGTCCTCCCTCATTCTTTTACCTGCCTCACTAAAACTGTTTGGTCCTATGAATAAAAGCATAATTGCTGAAACATAGAGATGGAAAGATGCCTCAACTGAGACCTGAATTAAAGTGGGCTGATCACATGTATATACATACAAATGTACAATATATGTACCTTCCCTTTTCCACCTCCATTCTCTCTTTCAGGTAAATATTGGTATTGAGTGTGGATAGATCACAGTGAGCCCAGATCTGAAATTTGGCAGGTGTCTACCTCTTTTTAGGACCCTAAACTAAGAGTCACTAGGGATTTAGATACATAAATGCAAGTCTGGATATGGCAATGCAGAAAAACAAGACATTCAACTTGTGCAGAAGTATTTGTCTTTGTTGGGATGCACTAAAGATACCTTTATTTCATCACACTTCACCAGGAGATAGCCCTCACTTAAGGTCTCATATTAACTCTCCCTGTGCTGGAAGTTGAACTTCTCTAACTCATGATGTGAGTGTAACATTTACTTCATTTTATATAAAAATGAAATAAAGGTCTTCTTTAACATGATTTTTAAAATTCATTTTGTTTCAGAGGAGCATTAAGAAACTCTTAATCAAGCAATTTTAAACAATGTGTTTTCAACTGTCTCCAACCTGTTACCTCTAAGTCAAAACATATTAAGTGTCACTATTAATTTTCCAGTCTTCTCCCAGGCTGCTATAACCAACACTACTGTTTCTCTAATTAGCTGGCTACATCTATTGCAAAACCAGATGCTATCAGCTGTGTCCTCTTACATGGTCTGCTTATTACCAAATCTTGTTTCAGCAAAATATAAACAGCTAAGAGTTTACAAATTATTCCAGAGATGTCAGGTAATTTCTAGGATGATTACTGTAGTGTCCATGTCACTAGCAAGTGCTAATCCAGGCACATGAACTCTGACATTTATACCTACTAGATAAAGAGTGGCTTTATCTATTTAGATAACTAAGTTATACTGAGAGTTATTTTGATATACTCATGGGACTTAAATGCAGTTATGTTTCTGACAGAGAGCAGAAGACTCTTAATTTTTAAATGGATTATTTACATCAGTATGCGATATAAGCAATAACTACAGATCCTAATTCCTCTTGTAATCAGGAAAATAAGAAAAACAACCTTGAAACAGCTAGAAATCTCCTCATACCTGTCTCCACTTCATCTCTTAGTTTGTCAATATACTAATTAAAGCAATTGTGGAATTTCCCATTACTCTGACCAGAACTGCAGAATCCTCTGTTCCAGAAATACGTACAATACATATTTTCTATTAAATGATACCTTGATTTTCTTTTGCTTCTAGCCTCATCAAATGTATGTCTAAATAACATAACCTGGTTTCCTTTCCTGCTCCTTTGTGTTATTCTGAAGTGATTCCTGACATGCTTTCTCAACAGGTTTATAATCTAATACTAATCTGTCTTCTATAATAAGACAAAGTGAAGCTGGAAATCTTTTCTGGATTTGCAGGACATGAACTGAACAGTTTAAAGAGCCAACAATAGGCAACAATATTAGAAGTCACTCAAGGAAGGATTTTAATCACTATTAATCAATCACAGTCAAGATATTAATCACTACAGTATCAACCCAAAAATGCAAAAATACTCCACACACATATAGGAAAGAAACATCCACAAGAAGCTGATGGAAGCTTGCTGTAGAGTAAAAACGTTTAGGACAAGTGCCATCTAATGTCAGAAAATCCATGGAAGGCTCAGTTAAAATCCAGTAGAGTAACTTATAAAGCACTGTAGAAAGATTTAGCTTCATGACTCCTGCTATAACCAAAGAAAACCAAGAGTCTGGAAAGCTTCAAAGTACCTTAAAAGACAGTATCTCTAATGTTCTTTTCCTTCCGACATCTAATCTCATTAAACTTCCTATATTAGGTGTTCTTCCTGTCCCAGTTTAAGTAAGTTAGTCTCCAGTTGAATTGACAGTATGTAAATCAAAGTTTGTGTTTGTTTTGGTGTTTGGTTGGTTTTTTTTTTTTTGTTGTTGTTTTTTTGTTTGGTTTTTTTTTTCCCTGGAGCTTTCAAATGATAGTGGGGATAGCACACAATAAATGGCAGGACGAGTTCATCTCTGCTGCAGGCCCACTGATCTGAGAAGCCACAGAACCAGTGCAGCTAGGATTCAAGCACAGGCCATCTTAACTGACCACTGGATTATATCCTGGGCACAGCTGGTCTCTTCCTCAATTTTTTGGCAAGCTTTAGAATAACTCGTGAATTTTCTATGCTACTGGTTGGATGCTCAGAGGGCTTTTTAATTGGGAGCTATGGGTTAGTGAATAACACAGGTCAGCAGCAGCACAAGCACAAAGGTGAGGTCAGCATCCTATTGGGTGTCAATGGCAGCCCAGCTGACATGATTTTTCACCCTTTTTCCCTATGTAAAACTTCACAATTCTGCTGAAATTGATGCATTTTTACTAGAGTGGAATGACTGTCATCTCTACATAATCAGATGACTTCCTTTAGTTTTTACTGTCCCTGTAATAAGAATGAAACACAGTTTTTGAAGCCTGAAATGTAGTTATGTAGTCTGAATGCACTTCCCTGGAAAATGCTTTGTGTGACAAGCCAGTGCAGCTGGATTGATGGCTTCCTCTCCATTCGAGGACAAACGGAAACAGGAGGATAACGCAACGCCTTCTCCAGCCAGAACATGCCTTCTACAGAAGCCTTATTGTATTCAGATGCATTTATAACTGTGGGCCATGACATAAAGTCACAAAAGAGGTACAAGCTGCTCCTTACAATGGCCTGATGCCTCAGCTGTAGACAAAGAAAGCTATTGGCTGAGGAGCACTCGGAGCAGTCTGTAATAGAATCCTTCTCAGCTTTCATGTGAGTGATGTGCCTACTAATGATCTCACTGGCTGGTCTAAGTCAGTGGTGCTCTGTATAAAACTCAAAATGGCTCAGAGGCTCAAGGGACAGGCCACCTGACTGAGAAAGCTGGAAGAGGATTGGAAGGGGGCCCTTCAGGGGTGAATCACAGAAAATCACAGGTAACATTTCCCATTGCAGTGCTAGGCTAGGTAAGCATCTAAGACCTGAGGCTCACTTCCCAAATTGTCTAAGCTCAGACAACTATTGCTTGGTAAAAGGAAGGGCACCACAACAGCCCACAAGCAGTCCGTGGTCACCCCAGCACAGTGCTCTTTCCATCACGTTAAACACCACTTCCTCACTCTCCTAGCTCCTAAGTAGATGACACTCTGCTCCACTTGGTGAAGAACTTGTCTCTTCACTTGTCTGTGAGAGGATTCACACAACCCACTGCTGTCATGTAGCATAAGCGCCTGCTGAAAGATCCCCAGTACAGTTTATGGGTGTATGTGTGCAGAAAAACTAAAAGGAAATTTAAAAATGCTCCTGTGGGATGCAGTAAGAAAGTTCAACTCCTCAGAGGTTCAAATCAGAGAGCAGAAGCTGATTTTTTTGTTCCACAAACTACAGGGGTCTCAACTCTCCCAGTTATAAAGTGGGATTAATAAATTTTGCAATGTTAAATTTGATCATTAACAGGAAATTAATTTCTGCTGTCTTGCTCTCTTACAAGCTACACTAATGCAAATAAAAATGTTCTTGTCACACTTTGATGGTAGGAAAGTTCAAATAGCAGACTGTCTGAGGGGAAAGGTATCTTGTAAGGAGGCAAGGTCTGCATGAGTGGTCAGTGGCCTTAGATTGAGGTTCTGGACCTTCCAACATGTCACTAATCATCTCTTAATAGACACCTCCATGGCAGAAGCTACTTAGCTGCATCAAACTACCCAAATATGTGATAATTCTGGCTTATAGGGACACCACCAGCAAAAATCAGGAGCTTAGTGAGACCAATTGTCTTACAACTGCTGAGAGAATCTCTGAACAGAAAGAGCCAAAACCATACAGGCAGATTTGGCTACAGTAGAGAGGAACATACCTAATTCTGTAGAAAAGCATCCCAGAAAAAGATCCACCCCCATATCCTCTGATACTCAGTGTATATCATACCAGCCCAATATACTTTAATCTGGGCTGAAAAGTTTAGTAGAAGAATTTCAACAGCCAAACTCCTTTTGACACCATCAGCATGAGAATAGATAGGAAAAAGCTCTGCCTTTTTGATTGTGCTGTTGTAGGCTGTTATACTTCAGGATGACTCCAAGTCATTTTACACAAAGGGTCCTCACACTGCTCCTTGTGATGGAAGGCCTATTGGTCTAAATGAAACTACCTGGCATTTTGTTCTGGAAATTAAAATAATATTGGATGTTACACACTGTCCTGCTTTAGGGCAACTTTGGGAGAAAACCTCCAAAAGGGGCCCCCCCCAGAGAGCAAATCCACACAGCCCCTCCCACTAAATGGTTCGGGAAAAATTGCCTTGGAGAGAAGTGGGAAAAAAACCTGTTTATTTAAACAGGCAAAGCACTCCCCAGCACAAAAAATGAACAATACCAGATGACAAAACTCATTTGTCGCTCTGAAGAGATGACAAATACACAAAGTCTCTCTGGGGGTGGTCGCTCTGTTATCAGTCCCTGCGGCGCTGGGAAAGGCTGCTGCTGCCCAGAGTAGGTCCTGGTGGGCCACAAAGCGCGAGCTCTTGGTGTTTCCCCGGGCCCCAGTCCAGAGCAGGTTTGAACGGATCCAAGAGAAGGGAAAGAAAACCCATCCAGGGAAAACTTGGACTGCCTCAGCTAGCTAAACTAACTAAGAAGCAAAGGAGGGCCCTGTCCTGTCCCATCTGTACACAGACAAAACAGTCCAGCAGACTGTGGAGGAGTGAATACAGTCTCTGATAACAAACTCTGTCCTTCTTCTTCTTGCCACCTTCAGTCTCAGAATCAGACTTGAATGCACAGAATATACAATTGCAGAACACACAATTGCAGATATGAGCATCATAACATTACCCTAGGACACACACTGAAAACTTATTGAAATAAAGATGTTTCAAAGACTGAACATTTTTGCAATGAAGACAGGTATTACTTTTATATAAAGCAAGAGTGGCTGTATGCACATTGTTGTAAGTTCAAAATGGCACCTTATTTTCAAAATCTGAAATATATAAAATAGAGCTGGAAATAGCAGTTTCCCACAAAAGTAGATTGCTCTATGACAGCTACTCCGCCCCCAAATAAAACCTAAGTAAAACCCCAAATGACAACAAAACATTAAGATTGAAGTGCTGTCTTTATTTTAACACTCACATCTAAGTATCTAAACATAAAACTATCACTTTATATACAAAACAGGAAAAGAATGAGATTTAGGGTTTTTGTTGATGTTGTTGTTGGGGCTTTTTGTTGCTTTGCGTTTTTTATTGGTTTGGTTTGGTTTTGGATTGGTTTGTTTGTAAGTTTGTTTTGTTTTGTTTTTTCTTTAAGGTAGCCTATAAACATGTTTCAGGGGTAAAATAATAAGGAGAATTTTGAACTGTCTTTGTTCTTCTGCTAGAATCCAAAAGGAAAACTTTTGGTCTTTGAGATTGTAGGAAGTGTTGCTTTACGTTGTTGTGTGAAACTTATAATTCAATTATAAAAATTCTCTGGGCTTTAGAACAATTCAAAGGTGAGAAATGAGGCAGAAGTTGTATCACACTGAAATCCTGAGATATGGCAACCATTCCTAAGAAATCAATTCACACAGTTGCAGCTTTATAAGAATTAGACACACCTAGCAGATCAAACCCAGATGCCAAGAAAATGTTCCCAGGGCTGAAATTATTAACATGCTGACATCACAGTAATTGATTTGTTTTTAAATGCAAAGCCCTGTGCAGAATGATTATGCTTTGATAAAAGCGTCATAATTTGAAATGTGTAACTATTTTCTATAGATTACTTCCCAGAGCAGCTGGAAAAACTTGATCTACTAAAGATAAAACTGTTCCTACAAACACATTAAAAAGGACTACAGGGAATGAGTTATAAGGCAAGTGAATTTAGAAAATAATGTAATGAGTTATAGTAATAGAGGAATGTTCCACCCCAATCAAAGACAGTGTCCCTAAATTACAAGATAGATCTGTGTGCTGGTTTTCACCAAGTTTATTTTCTTCACAATAGCTAGCATGTGGCTGTGTTTGGATTTGCATTGGAAATAATGTTGGTAATACAGGAATACTCTTGTTATTGCTGAACAACTTCTGCTTCTTGCCCCAACCCCGCAAAAAGGAAGTTATGGATGCACAAGTAGTTGTGAGGGGACATAGCTGGGACAGCTGACCCCAGCAGGCCACACAAATATTTCGTATTTTATGGCACATTTCTCAGCATTTAAAGCTGGGGGAAAGAGAAGGAAAAAGGGAATGCTCCAAGTGATGTCCTTTGTTTTTCCCAGTAACTGCTGTGCGGGAGATGGCTGAACACCTGCCTGCCCACGGGAGGCACTGAATGAATTTCTTGTTTTGCTTGGCTTATGTGCATGGCTTTTGCTTCCTCTATTACACTGCCTTTATCTCGACCCATAAGTTTTTTTCACTTTTACCCTTCCAATTCTCTCCCCCATTCCACCAGTGGGGAGTAAGCAAATTGCTATGTGGGGATCAGGAAACAACTCGGCTAAACCAAAACAAAACAAAACAAACAAACAAACAAAAAAAACCCAACAAAACAAAACAAAACTGAATAACCTTTAATATCTCTCTTTTAGAGGCTCTCTCTCATATTCAGAATCAGGTCCAACTTCAGATTTCATATATCACTTCTAAATAAAACACAGTATATAATCACTAAATAAAACATAGTATGTAATCATCCACACAGTGTGAAATCTGGTTCCATCAGGAGACAGAAATATTTTCTAATCAGGACAAGCTGTATAAAGGTAAGGAACTCAATGTACCAGGATGAAGTTTATACAAAAATCAATAATATGTGAATTGTTTTGTGGGAAAAAAAAAACAAAACCTTATTTAATGGAAACTTTCCACTCATGTTCTTCCACTCACTAAGAACTAGGTTCACACCAAGGCAGTGGCACATGGAAGAGAACAAATTTAGATAAATCTTAGAACACGTTTTCGGAGATGATGCTGAAAACCATTATCTGTTTTCATGAAATTAGGACACATTTCAGTCACAAGATGACCAACAACTCAAATTTCAAATACCATAATTTTTCATCACAGGTTTTTGTGTAAATTTTAGGTGCATCAAATCAATAAAAAATGAGAAATAAAGTCCAACTGTAAGTGTACTATACTTTTTAATGATTGAATTATGGGTGATAAAAATATTTGAACTATAATATCTGGAATAAATAAATCAGGGATAATGGTTACATTATATTATAATAATATATGCTGAAAGATCAATTAAGAGTTACTGTATTTACAGAGTATAAATATTTTATGTGAAGAAACAGGAAGAGAGTGGCTCAAGGTCATTGAATGAGCCTCCCTATTGAATTAGTACAAAAGTGGCAATAGAGAAGATATGACATTTTAGCTAAACAAGTACTGTATGTGAGCACAGTTAAATAAACTGTTTTGCAAAGGATACTTCAGTTGGATAATGCTCTGGTAATAAAGAAGGGCAATAACTTCTTTACAATATATAGAGCTCTATTATCTACTCTGCCAGTGCTTCTTCTCTCCCTCTTTTTCCCACAGGGTACGGGGTGTGGAGTAGATTCAGTCACTGTTCATTTAAAAAAGAGGCTCTTCATTTAAAGAGCTTATTAGGCATTAATTCATAGCAAAGAATTACTATGACTGACAGACACCAGAAGGAAAACTAACTCAGAAGCCATTTCCTGAACAATACTTGACCTTATCATTGTCGGTCAAATAGCAGTCTTGCAATGAGAACTAAAGTTGTTTTACCATGGAAATTAACATAAAGAGAAGAAAGCTTGTCACCAGGATTACAAAATAAAGTGAACTGATTTGATAATATATTTATAAATTACTACATTTTATCTACACAAACAAAACTCATTCCAAACAATGTTTGTCAAAATATTTAATCCCTAGTGGTCTCAGCTTATACCTTTGAAGTAAAAAGGGAATTTGATATCTTTCTATAATGCTCACAAACAGAACCTCGGACTCCCTTAGATATACTGTGTTGGGGCCCTGGCCTACTTTGAAAACAGAAATTTTCCCTCTTCACCTCACACTCACAAGCAGCCAGTAGGGACCTATTCTCATACCCACACAATAACTGACTTAAAGAACCAGATGGATGTAATTGAGAAGTCTGTCAATATGCTAAACTTTCATATACAGCATGATTCCAAATTAGTAATCTAGTCCACGCAATCCCATTCTTTCAGTCTACAGCTAGCTGCAGTAGTTTGGGAACCACTGCTGAACCTTAGAACAGTTTGGGTTGGAAGGGATCTTCTAAGTCCAAGACCCCTGCCATGGCCAGGGATATCTTCAGCTGGACCAGGCTGATGGCTGAGTTTACAGTTCCATCCAGACTGAAATCAAATGTTTCCAGGAATGGAGGATCTACCACCTCTCTGGACAACCTGTTCCATTGTTTCATCAGTCTCATTGTAAAATATTTCTTCCTTATATTTAGTCATATTCTATCCTGATTTAAAACCTTTACCCTTTGTTGTAACAAGCTCTACTAAAAAGTCTGTCCCCATCTCTTTCATGAAATCCATTAATACTGAAATATTTAAGTACTGAAAGGCCCTGAAAGGTCCCCTTTAAGTACGGAAAGGCCTCAATAGGATCTCTCTGGATCCTTCTCCAGACTGAACAACCTCCACTCTCTCAGCCTTTCTTTATAGAGATCCCTTAGGAAGCTACCTGGAATAGTGGCTAGGCAGAGTTAAAGGAATAAAGTATGTATTTATTAAAAGGCCTTCAAAGTATACACCTTGGGCAGTACAAGAGCTTGGCTGGGGCTCTGCCCAAGATGGACCCAAGATGGACCCAAGATGGACAGCTGGTCATGAGTTTTCACACTAGCTAAGTTTTCATACATTTATATATTGGGGTTAACTGTCCAATTACAGCTTCAGGTTATGAAGCCCCATCCTCCCAGATTGCTCTCCTCAATTCGCTGTTGTTTATACCTTTTTAGGCCTGAAGCTGCAGCAGTGACCTTGGTTCTCAGGCTGGAAAAGGATTGTTTTGTATAAATACACCGTGGAGAGAACTTGTTGACACTTTATATGAAGTTCAGAGTCACACATTAAGGTAGTATAGAATCTAAAAAATATGAAAGCTAAATTTACAGCATCAGTAGGACAAGAGTCCAGCCCTTTCATCATTCCTCCTCTGGACCTGATCTATCAGATCTGAGGACTCCAGAGCTGGATGCAGTACTCTGGTCATTAATGAGCTGTGTGTGTCATTGCCACAGGAGACTGAAATGAAAAATGCCTTCAAAAAGTAATCAGATATTTTTATGCAAAAAATTAGTCAGAAGCTAGCATGCACCTACCATGTGGTGACCCTATGACTCAGGAAGACCCTACAGCACAGATTGCACTAAATTTGGATAAATGCAAAGAGGGCTGCATTCATCAGTGCCTGCTCCATGCCTTATTTTTTTTTCCTAAGCATTGGATGTTTCCTACTTCCAGGAGTAGGGGTAGGACAATTTGCCAAACATATTTTTTCACTTTAACTGGTACAGCTTTGCATGTAAGAAAGGATACATACGTGAAGACCACTAAAATCAAGGATACAAGCCTACATTTCTAGCAACAGAAATGTAGGACAGAGCAGATGGCAGGTAAACAGTGTTGGTACTTCAGGAAATACCAGGACTTGCTTTTCTCACTGTTATTTTACCTTTGTTATTCAGCTATTTTCTAGATATTTAAAGAGGAACAACATAAAGAATTTCTGAGCTCCATCCCCCAAATGTTTTTTTATTTCACTTACAAAAAATGATTTTTTTACAATTTATTCATACTCTGTCCCGGACCCAGGTAAATCAGGAGCAGAATGACTGATGTCACTAAGCTAGAGCCATGAACTGATCATAACAGGTTTCAGAAATTACTGTGACATTTTACAGCCTCAGTATTGAGCCTGATAGTGTGTTCCTATTGAAATATTCATTAACTGAACACAATAGTTTGCAAACAGATATTTCAGACAAAATAAATAAGAAAATATGCAAATTTATTTTATCACTAAACCCAAGGTCTTTAAAGTCCTTGAACAATACAAGTCAAAACAATTGAGAAAACCAAAGTTATTTTTCAGAGAAATGTTCTTTATACTTCCTTCAGAAGTAAGGAGCTCCCAGAGGGATGATCAGAAGGCATCAGTTTTATTTTGCAGTGGCTTTTCAGCTTTGAGATTTGGTTTGTTTCATTCTAAGTGAAAACAAAAGCTTTCTGAGCATGATCCAGCAATGGCATTGCCTAATGACTGTCATTTGACTAAAGGGTTAGCTTTCAATTTTACATCAACCCAAATGAACAGTGAAACAACCCTAGTTCTCAAAAATCCTCTTATTGATATTGCAGCAGTTCTGAGAAACAAGATCTTTCAGCAGAGCAGCATATTTCCAAATGCTTGTTTTCTGCAAGTGCCCAAGACAACTTTGCTAAGTATTATTTCTTATACAAATCAACTGGAGAGCCTGCACCTACCATCGGATTAATTTGCTTTGTCAATCATTCATTTCAAATAGCTCTTGTTAGCATTATGACAATAAGCCCACTTCTCCCCTTCCAGACCACAGGTTTTGTTGTCATATGAAATTAATTTTTTTTCATTTTGGATGTGCTTAAGAAATTCCTAAGTGCTATAAATGAACAGATAATATGACACAAATAAAAGCTGAGCCTGCCAAATTCCAAGAAGTAAAAAAGATTACATCATTTGTACATTCTTGAAATTACAGAGCAGTGATTACAACCTGAAGTGAATGTGCTGTGCCAGTACAAACAAAAATTGGTATATCCACATTTCTAACATGCTTGCTTCACAAAGTTCTATACTCTGCTGCCATGGAAATTTACTTGGCATGTGGTTTGGTTGCTTGGTCAAACAGTAGAAAATAACACCATAAAGAGGCTTAGATGGGTGTGGGTTCAAGATCTTTTCTAGGTGGAGCCATCCTTTGTAGTTCTCTGCAAATGACACTTTTGTATGTCCAAATGTGTAACATCAGGGACACTTGGTGCGCAACTGAGATGGTCACTGTGAACAGACACAACATGAACTCTCTGCAAGCCTCATTTCAAAACTCTTCAAGAATTATAGCACTGACTTCAGTGTATGTGCACCACTAAAGGAAAGTTGAACTTTGTAATCTTTCCACTTTCCTCAAAACTAAAGGTCTGCTTGAAAACTCACATAATCAGTCTATGTGCTGGAGAAAGGGATGCTCAGGAAAAACAGCAATCAACCTTCTGTGGAAGTTTTCCATTATTTCCTGATACCTTTGCAATGAAATATTATAAGTGCATCATGATTTTATTCACATGTCAAATATGCAGCTCTCTACTGTGTCAAGGAAATGCTAAATTCTGTGATACCTAGTGAGGAGTCACTGCAGTAGATTATTCCCTATTTTATATTTTGTCACCTTCTGTAGAAAGGATAAGCCTTGTGGTTCAACTTACAATTTTTTTCTCTAGCATTCTTATAGCTTACTTTTTAACTGACTGGGTTCTGTAAAGAAAAACTGCTTCTGACATAAAGTGAATGAGAAAGATTATTACATTAGCAGGAACAAGGGAGGAAGTTCATAAAATAAACTCATGTGACAAACGAGCCCTTAGAACTGCAAAGAGCTGGTGCAAAGAAAACACCACTCTAATTTCTAAAGTGGTTGTTAATATTTTTTGTGACTTTTACAGAAAGTTGAAAGTCAATTAGAGACATCACTTTGATATTATTCATGTCCAGGTAGAATTTTTAATTATACACATTGTCTTATGCCTTATAGTTATTTTCTTAAGATATGTGTTGCCAAATACACAATCACAGCAGGCAGCTTTTTCAACACAAAGTTAATATGTTTATTTAAAGGAAGAATGTTTAATTTTTGAAACTGTATTATAGAAAACCCCTGTGTAAGCTCCAATCTATGTTTCCAGAGTAAATAGAGAGAATTTTGAAGCAGAACAGGAATAAAAAAAGTCAAGGCCTGTGTCTGTCCTTGAGAAAAGAAAGAAAATAAAGATGTATTACCAGAAGGCTCCTCAGTGCAGGTAGTGGACACAGCTCCCATGATGAAGCTGAAGGTCAGCTCTGAGAGGAGGCATTCAGGAGACCAGTGGTGTTCTGCCACTACCCCAGCTTGCCCGCAGAGGCATCCAGTGACACTGAGGAAATCAAATAAATGAAATTCTGCTTTTGAAACACTCTCTTATTCTAAGGTGGTTTACAATTGTATGCTAACATTTTGCCCAGTCAAGTCTTGACAAACTTGTGAACTCTAAGAATCTTATGATCACAGACTGTATCAGTTACTCAAAGCCAGAGAATGCCAATGGAACCATGCATGCCAGGAAAGAGCAGTGAGAGTCTCACCAGTAAGGACAAGGTCAGCCCAAAGACTGGCACTATCAAGTGTCAAGCTTCAGAAGGAACGGGCACAAGTACATCTCTTCCATGGAGAGAACAGAGTAGCAACACTCCTGGCAGTGGGTAATGCCAAATCATCAAAGTCAGTAATTGCTAAAACTGGCACTTCGACATAGATTTGCTCAGTTCTGGCTGACAAGGTGCAGTCTGGAGGTTTGCCAAGAAAACAGGAAAGGTCGCTGTTGTTCCAGTACAGGATGCTATTACACATAATTTGAAGATATGCAAGTGCTTTGTGTTTATGAATACAAGGTGGCCATGGGATTCTTGAGTGGCCTATTTCTTTTGACACTCTTAATTAATACTCATAAAAAGTTCTAATGTCAAAAAGTGAAAATACACCCACAAGGCTAAATTTAGACAATTTTTTCTTTGACACTGGAATCATATTTGGCCTATTTGAAAGAGAAAAATAATTAGATTCAGTTATAAACATGCTTCTAAGATGACTAACCATAAGGGCACATTGGGAAATCAGTTATAGATAAAACAGCACATCTGAAATTTCACAAACACCTGTTCTTTGATGAAAATATTTGCTTTATGTTTGAAAGATAAAACCAGAACCTTTTCACTTTTACATTTATCTTACTTTGGTTATGATTTTGCTAAAATAGAGTGCTTTTCTTACCAGTAAAGTAGCACCACACCCCTCCCCACCCCAAAAAAAAAAACCAACAAAAAACAACATATATGAAGTATGTGAGCCAGAACTTGTGATAAATAGTATTAATGTTCAGGTCATGAAGCTAGAAATTAAACCCTGCACATCCTCTTGACCTGATAAGATTATTCTCTCCAAGGGCTGAAAAGTGTTTCAACCTCAATACTCACTGAATAATCAGATGTTATGTGGGAGAGTGACACCAAGGTGACAGGAAAAGTGTATAACCGCAATCTGACTTGGATTCAGTCTTACTTGGTGATTTTTAACTATCTGAGGCTCAGATTTTAATTTCAGGCAAATTCAGCCATCCCGCTGACATCCTTTTGTATTGCTACAGCTTTGAAACTGACCAAGCCTTAAACTTCAAACCTCAAACCTCATTTGCTTGTCCAAATGAGCAATATCAAGAGGCTCTGTTTTAGGGAAAAAAAAAAAAAAGAATTGCAAATGAATCAGTTGATAAAATAGCATTTAGGGATAAAGACGGTATTCTTTTTAGTCCAAAGAGTATTTGAACAGCATAGGCCAAATGTATGTAAATGAATCCCTTTATCTAATTCTAAGCCTTTAAAATGCCTATTGCTTGTCTCAGCTGTGGTCCCAGTATATGTCAGAGTACAGGACATTCCTCTGGCTGCCCTGGCTGTCTCGAGACCCTGGCATGAAGTAAAAAACATCTGTGGCTTTGATTTTAGCCTGTGGAAAAAGCTGTCAATTTTGTATGAGGAATTACAAGCCACAAGGGTTTTAGTAGTGTGATATTTGAATTAACACAGGGTAGAAAAGTAGAATTTTGAGATTTTTAGAAGGAGATTCAAGGGGGTACAAGATTAAAGAATCTGGGCATGTCCTAGCCTTCTTCTACTTCGCCTTGTCCTCCATGTCTTAGTGTGATGGTGACACTTTTCTATTGGTTCAAGGTAAAGATTCACAGTCTAACATGGGTGATGGGAATTGGTAATAAATTGTAAACATAGTATACGTAACTTTTGATATAAAAGGTAAATACTGCCCGACAGGGCAGGGCAGATGGCCATGACTTCCTTTCAGGATGGAGCTCGGCAGGTCAGAGAAAGAATGTTTAGATAACAAGAAATAAACCACCTTGAAAATGCAATCGGAAGCTATTCAGGCTCCTATTTTAGCTGGGTCGGGCTAGAGAAGCAGACTCTTTACAATCTCTTGTGGTCACCCTGACCATCTAGACCCCAAGAGAAATCGACAACAACAACTATCAGAGTATAGTATAAACAACAACTATCAGAGTCTGTAGGAAGGTTTCTTGAATCTGGTGAAAGCCAGAACAGTCCATTCTGTACAGCACAGTTGTCCTTGCTGTTGAAGAAGACAGCACTCAGAGGGGAGCAAAGAGGATCTAGTGTTACTTCGCAACACAGGAGTGAAAAGAATATCATTGCCACTCGCATGTCTTTGAAGTTTTATTTCTCATTTTACTGAAAATATAACTCAAAGTTCTTTGGGACACAATTTGTTTCTTCAAGAAACTTTTCTCACTGAGAAACCTTAATCAGATTGTTTCCTTTATAGAATTAGTAACCCAAATTCAGCAGTTGGTCTTGTTTCAGCCAGTTTGGTCTTCTGTTCTCCACATGTCCATCAAGAGCTTTGTCTTTACTATCACTGCTTCTGCATCTTGGCCTATCCTAGAAAGTGTTACTGACTATATGCATTATTGTTACATAGGAGAAATGCCATTGTTGGACAGAAGCCTGCCTAAATGACAATTCATAAATTCATGGAAGTCAGCATTGAATTGACTGGCAGAGATCTCTGTAAATTAAGTACTAGACTTCTCTACATGGATTTGGTTATGGTCAGGCCTAAGATTGCAACATCTATATCCACACAAAGTGTGGAATCCAGGCTTGAGAACAGCCCAGCACACACTGGAAATCCTAATAAATTCCAACTTGAAATTTTTGACATGGTTTTGCAGAACCTAAAGAACCTAAAGAACAAGCTTATTTTTGTGTGATTTCCCGGAGAGCAGGCAAAGAACATTTCTGTTTGAAGGGAGGGACTGAAAGCCGAATTATTCTTCACAGCTACTTTGATGAACCTCCGGGAATCCCTTACAGGACAAAACCAGACAACATCACAGGTAATGCCATTAGATTATCCAAGGATGAAGGAAGTGGCATTACCTTTCATTGAACTATGCTCAAGTGCAAACCCAAAACAGAGGATTGTCTCTGTGAGTGGGTGAGCTCAGGTGGAGAAATGGCTGAAAGAAGAACATCACCTAATGGATTGAAGCAACTGAAGGACTTTTGTGTTCTCCTCCAGACTCCACCATTGTAAGTGCAGGGATTAAAAAAAAAAAAAGTCTCTTTTATTACAAGTATAATTACACTGGGGATTTGGGACTGGAACATTTCCACATAGCCTTTTTAAACTCTCACATCTGAAGAACTTTGGTATGCATGTCTATAGGAAATATCTTCCAATCACCAAAACTGCTCATTGCTGTCACACAAAGCATGTATCAGGATCCATAAGGATCTCTGTGCAGGATTCAGTAAAAGCACACCTGCAAAGATATTCACAGATCAGCAAGTTCACAAAATCATAGAATTGCTTGGATGGAAGAGTCTGGTAAAGGCCATCTGTCTAAGCCCCTAAGGAACATTTTCAGTGTACCAGGTTTCTCAGAGCCCAGTCCAATCTGACCTTGAATGTTTTCAGGGATGGGGAATGTACCACCTCTCTGGGCAACTTGTCCCAGTGTTTCACCACCATCAACATAATTTTTTTTTTTCTTGTACCTAGTCTGAATCTACCTTTTAGGTTAAAACTATTACTTTATCCCATCACTACAGGCAAAACAAGCCCAATCTCTCAGTCTGTCCTCAAAGAAGAGGTGTTTAAACTCTCTGATCATTTTTACATTGTTCAAACACGTCCATGTGTTTTTGTACTGAGGACTCCCAAGCGGGATGCAGTACTCCAGATGGTCAGACTGGTGCAGAGTACAGGGGCAGAACCACCTCCCTTGCCCTGCTGACCACATGTTTTCAATGCAGTTCGGGGTGCAGTTGGTTTCTAGGCTGCAAGGGCATATTGCTGGGTCACACCTATCTTTTCATTCAACAGTACCTCCAAGTATTTCTTGGCAGGGCTATTTTCTGTAGCTTTCATCCCCCAGCCTGTGTTGATACTGGAGTCACTTCAACCCAGGTGAAGTTGGCACTTGGCTTTGCTGAATCCCATGAGATCTTTGTAAGTCCCCTCCAGGACCTTCCAGGTGACTCCTGTTCCTCAGGGGTATTGACCCTATCACAGCTTGGTGTCTATTTGCACCACTGTCTGTGTCACTCATGCAGACATTGAAGACCAGTCCCAGCACAGACCCCTGAGGGACACCACTTGTCATTGATCTGGATTAAGAAACTGACCACTACTAAATTGACCACTCCTAATTTTATATAGCAATTAACTAACAAAAGGATTAAGATTTTGTAGATGGTACTTACTCATCACCTGCAATCAGCTCTCTTGTTTATATAGGTCTAGCTGATTACATGATGAATGTGTCCACACACAACTGATGAGCCAGCATCATTTGCTGGATGGGCTACTTTCACAGAAGTAGGTCTCAATCTTCCGAGCATTCTGCTTTGTTGCTGCAGTTTTCTAAACTCCCATTCTGTGGTAGCTCACACACTGTTCAAAGATAAAGCTCTAATGAGACAACTTCAGACAGCAAGAATAACTGGAAGTCTCTTCCCCATGCTGCCAGGGAAATGTCTGGATGTAGGAATACAAAAGCACATTGAATCACAAGAAAGTGCAATGATAACAAGTCACTAAGAAAGCAGAAAATATTTCAGTTAAAATTAATCTCAAATACCACCAGAGCAAATTTCAAAATTAGTATCTTCACTCATCAAAAGTCATCTTTATTGCTCATTTTGTCTTTTTGATTAGATTACTGACAATTCAGAAGTGTGGCTTTGATTTATAATTCAATCTACTTGTCATCAATAGCAGGTCTGAAAATACATTTGCAAAAGGAAAGAGCCAATCAGATGCAGAGGGCAAGCTGCCAAAAGGCAGCCAGCTATTAATTCTGAGTAGAATTTGGTCTGATTTGATGTTAAATAGCTGACTCACTAGTTTCCTAGCTGCAAAGAAGATAGAAACTAATCATAGCTGAATCAGAGAATCATGAAAGTATTTTTAGAAAGAATTAGTACCCTAATTCTCTTTCATGGTATTTATCAAAGCTTCAACAATCTCGGGAGAACTGCAATCTCATTTATAATACGATTTAAAAAGCCCTCTTAACATTGACTTGAAGATTATTAGCTGCAGTCATAACGTCATCTTACTAGACATGAGGTATTCACAGGGATGCATTTCCCTAAGGCAGTCAGTTTTAGGGCAACAGAAGGAGAGAGCCTGTTCTTGAGCTACCAGCAGTCTCTACCTGGAAGGCACATGGGATAAAGCCTATGGATGTTACACACTGTTTTCATACAGAAAAAATACAAGGATAGACTCCATAAGATATTAGGAACTAAAATATTTTAAACACTCTCTTGAAACCACAAATTACTAGATTATTTGGGGCCTTTTCTCTGCAGATTCACCTTGGTGTGTATCACACTGGATTCTACCCTGTAGGCTTTCTTAGCCAGGCTGTCTTCATAAACGTGTGTGGATTTACTACCAGGAGTAGTGGCACAATTGATAGCTCTGCTTTGAACTTTACCACAGACTTGCAACTTTCATCTTAGAACTGGGCATTTCTCAGGAAGATTGATTATCACAAACTCAACTTAAGCACTTGGGTAATTGTTGTCTGGAGCCCTGCTGAGTTTCAATTTTACTATTTGTCTTAAATTTAATTCCTTTTTTTTTGTAGGAGTGTCAAATTCGATCAGATTAGTCTTTTCCAGTATAAACTTGTCAGAAACTAAAAAGTAGCTCCATTTCCACCAAGGCTTTTGTCAGTACAATAGAAAAGTACATTTCAAGTGATGTATTTATACAAGAAAATTACATTCCAGCCTCAGTCTTTTATGTTTAAAGTGTCAGATTTAATCCCTGAACAAATTAGAAAGCCAGTGTTTGTATTGTTTTCCTAAATTACATGCAGATTTTACTGCCACCCGTGAGTGGAGATAATACATTCAGCATTTCCTGAATGCTCTTTACACCCCAAGTAATGCAATTAAATAATAAGTACTAAAGACTGCATTCTTCTTGAAAATACATTTAGGTTTTTTAATTGAAGAGATTCATCTGTGGCTTGAAAAATCTAGACTTCTTCTAAAGAAAATTTAGACATAAGCCCAGAAGCAACCAGAGGCACAATATGTTCTCATCATAACAAACCAGAGAGAAAAATAAAATACTGTCAGAAAAGACCATTAAAGATCTAAAATGCATGAATCCCATTCTTGAGAGCTCTGCCTAAGCACAGACTACAAGGACAGTGGAAACGAGACAAAAGCTGATAAGTGTGTACCTCATAACTGGTGTTTTTTCTCTTCTCTTGTCACTCTTTAATTCCATCTCTCATACTGTTATTACTGTCTCTTCCCCTGCCATCCCATTCCTCATGCCTTCCTCAGCTCTCTTACCATCTGAGTGATTTTTTGTCCTCTCCAGAACCAAAACCTTGCATTTTTGCTGTGCCACCCTCTTTCTTTTCATCCAGCCACAACCCAGCTAAAGACTTTTCTCTCCTACCAGTGCTTTTCTCTGTATTTTACCGTATTTTTCCACTCCAACTATTTTCCACCACTGTTTGCCAGTCAGCTTCCATTTTCTTTTCTCTTATTTTCACCTTGTTTCTCCTATTGTCCTCTTTTCTTTCCACAGGTACCCCAGATTCTCCTTTCTTTCATTTCTTTAATTATGACTTATGTTATAGTTTTCCTGTTTCTTTCATAAGTCTCTATGTTTTCCAAGATTCTAAATATTCTCCATAGTCTCAATTTCAAATATCCTTTCTGTACCTTCTTCCATTCCTCCATCTTCTCTATTTCTTTCTAAATCCCTTTCCTTTCCTCTTTGCTTTATCTCTGTACCACCTCACCCTGTTCAGGTTCTGTTTCAGCACTGATGTTGTAATGCTTCTACAGCCACCCTGGCAGACTACACAGGGAAGAAGGCAGCATGTTAACCCATGGCAAGGAACCCAGGGTAACTCCTCACCTCAAAACTCACCAGCTG
Source organism: Chloebia gouldiae (assembly GCA_003676055.1). Taxonomy (NCBI): domain Eukaryota; kingdom Metazoa; phylum Chordata; class Aves; order Passeriformes; family Passeridae; genus Chloebia; species Chloebia gouldiae. The sequence goes on along the minus strand of QUSF01000011.1, from coordinate 1,631,464 downwards.
AACAAGAAAGTTAGTTGAAAGTGCATTGAGGCCTTCCTCCACATCCTTAGACAGCACAGAGAGACCTAGATCCCCAGGCTCCCGCTGTGCGTAACTCTTTGGACTGTGGCTTATTTGAGGAATCTGTGTAACTCTTGAGACCATGTGATCAGATGGCTTACTCATCTTCTTTTCTTGGTTTTGTTTTTTATTCCATACAAATACTGAGGGTTTACAGAGAATCAAAGAATATTTGCAAGGAACTTTATGAACCAGGGCTAGCCTTGATGTTTTATCAGGCTGCTTGAAGACTCATTTGGATTTCACAGTAGTCCTGCTTCATGAGCACTGCACTATGCAGATAAGCCCTCTGCCTTGCTGCCCTACTTGTAGTGCTTTCACTCCTTTCTTGAATGCTTGTCCCTCTGTTAGTCAGAGACATGGAGAAACAGGTTTTCTTCCCACATCTCAGCTCCAATGAGACTTGGAGAATACAGGAAAGCCAAGTTCTGCCCAGTGCCAGCCCACAGGAGACTCAGAGTTTATTGTCCTCCTAACACTGCTCCTGAGCTGCATGGTGAATATTTCATGGAACAGTAGAGTTGTTCTCCACCATCCTACTATTCCCATTGCTCAACTGTACTGGTGTGAAAAAAGCGGCTATTGGTTATCCTGCTACATCTCTTGTAGCTACTACTCCAGCTGAAGCATTGCTGCTACTAGGGTAACTGGAATTCAGAATAGATAATCTTCAAGCCTATCTCTACTTCTTCCCTTATGGGACCATGGAGATGGTGTATGAAGCAGTCAGAATGCAGAGTATGATCATTTGTACAGCCACAGTCACAGATGGTCCTAGATGGTTCCTAATTATTAGTGAAGCCAAAAGTAATCTAATCTGTATTGAAAAGAGGAATCTCTAGCATGCTTTTTAAATAATTCTTTCCAGTTTAGCTCTTTTAATGATTTTCTTGTAGCCGCTGCTGTGTGATGGTGTTTGTGGAAGATGAACACAAACAGTGATGGACTGTAGATGCAGGGAGCTAAATCAATTGGATTTTGATCACACCCTGGTTGGAGAGAGCAATTCCCATGCATGATCAACACTCTCTGGGTTGTCAAGGAGCAATATTCTAACAGTTAATCAAGCAACTTCTTGTCCTTCTTCCTAACTATAGGGTAAAGGGCAAGAAATAGTCAAGTGTCAATGAGGAAAAAAACAAGGGATTAAAAAAAATTTGTTTTTGTAGGACGACTCCTCTCTTTACTGTGATATAGAGTCCCATGCATGGTAGATTCCCTTGGGCTTTAAAGCTAAAGGCTGAAAATTGAGTTAAAAAATCTCAGCATAGAAAGGTATCTGCTTCTGAATTCTCCCTCACCAGCTGACTTTGCCAGTTAAGGGAAAACGAAAAGGAGCTATTTATCAGCTGTTACCTGTCTTCTTATCCAGGAGTACTGTATAATTATGATCCAGACTATAACCTCTCTATAATTTGAAGCTGCTCCTTTCTGAGGCTCAATTTGTGTTTGGACTGCACCCCTGTCCAAAGGGAGAGGAGCAACCCATGTGAACATAAATCTGGAATGAGGCTAAACTTCCCCTGAGCAGAGGGGTCTACAGAATTTCAGTCTAAGGCAGAGCAGCACAGATTCAGCTCCAGAGATAAAACTAGGGCAAGAAAGGAACTGTATCTGTTAGAAACATCAGTTCTTTTGTCCACTCCTCCCAGAAACCTGCTCTTCAACACCTTATTGCCACATACAGAACAAAGCAGACACTTATGTTAGTCAGCAGTGGACTCTTAATGAAAAGTATAGGGCTTTTTTGGCTTTGCAGTTTTAGCAGTTCTCAGAGCTATCTGTAATGAACACTTTTCAGTGACAGAAAATCATAGGAAAGGACATTTGATTCTGCACTAATCTTTCAATGAAAAAGATATTTAACCAAAACAAATTATTTTTGTTATAGATGCTAAAGAGGTGTGTAAGTGGCCCTCTCTTGCCTATCCTTTAATGTGAAATCACTGCCTGCTGTTTGGTTTGAGTTGACAATGTTTTCTTTTAGCATGTGCATAAAGCCAGACATTAAAGCTTAATCTTTGTTACTTGAACAGCACAGAGGAGCTATGGCAAGCTATATTTGGGGAGGGAAGGATGACATCACAAAATATGCTAAGAGACCAAGAGAAATAGTGCTATGGGTATCTACAGAGTGCTATGGGTATCTATTCTTTCCTCAGCTGTTGTACTTTACAGAGGAGGGCAATGGTAGCAGGTCTGGGGATCCATACATTGCAAGAAGGTAACAATAAGACATGAAATACTTAGTATCTTTGCAAGAAATAATAGGATTGCTACCAGCATTTTCCATTTTCAGCAGATCTGACAAAACTGAAGAGCCAAAATGCAGGAGGGGCAGGTCTACCTTTTGTAATGTATGAATGGGCCAAAAGAGTTACTATGGAATTAGATCTAAGAAATGCAAAATGCTACACATGAAAGTGAACTATTGGTACAGGATGGAGACTCTGCAGAAAAGGATCTTGAGGTCCTAGGAGGAAAGAAGTCAACTTGAATCAGCAATAAGCTCATGTAGAAATGCAAAAGTATCAAAAGTAGGTCAAAGGAAATGATGATTCACTTCTACTTGGCACTTGTGAGGCTACATCTGGAGTAGTCTTCAGTTCTGGGAGTGAGTCTAGAGGGAGGTCAGTAAGATGGTGAGGAGCTGCAGCACATCATCTTCGAGAGAATAAGGGAAGTGGGGAGAAAATAAAAAAAAAATCTAATAACTCTCTTCATCCATCCATCCACTCAAGCTATAGAGAAGACAGTTGTAGAGAACACAAATCTTGCCTTTTCTGACAGATGCACAAAGGACAATGGATAGTTATCACAGTTCACAGGAAACAAAGCTCAAATTGGTCATAAGGAAAAATCTTCTCTGTGACAGTGATTAAGAACTGTGACAGGCTGAACCCCATTCTCCATCCCTGGATGTTTTCAAATTTGAGAGGAAGACACCCTGAGCAGTTTCATATAATAGAGAGCTCCTGACATCACTTCCTACCCAGAGTATTCAAAGACATGTATAAAATGGCAGCATCTGGAGAGCTACTACAGAGCACCTAGCAGGTTTGGGGTATGGGGCTGTTCAGTACTATTAAAAGCTGAAAGAAGATGGATCATGTTAGTTTAGTAAAAAGGGCTAAGCTTGGAATGGTATCCATGGCATCAACTGTCCTCGTTACCATCTACTTTAAAATGGATGACATATTACATTTATAAATGCAGATTTGCAATGACTTTGTAAGAGGATTACTTATAAAGTACTGCATTCTACACCAAGGTCATGGGTATGACCTTTTTTAAAGGTTCCTGAAGTGATTTGAGGAGAATTTCAGGTTTTGTTTACAAGAAAACATCATGTAAAAACACTGGTAAATGTTACCATGAAAGACAACTGATTTTCTAGAAGAAAAATAAAGACCTAGAATATTTTAAAACTAGAAGGAATGTCAACATTTTCAAGTGAGTCTCATGATTTTTCAGAGCCTGACTTGTAGTTGTGTAATACTTGTGATCCACAATACCCTACAGAGAATATGGTTGAACAAAAGTTATTTTGGAAATGTGATGCCGGAGTTCTTCCATCTCAAGGACACCAACTCCCCAAGCTGTGAGCACCAAAGTCCAATGCAAGGTCCGGAAGGGAATCAAGAAATGCAGGCTCACCCCCGATATTTTAGGACCTCTGTGTTCGCATCAAAGTTGCTGATGTGACTCAGAAAGGTCACTTGAGATTTCATGAGATGGAAATAGAGCAAGAATCATTGTCCTCTGCTTGTAAGAGCAAGGGCTCTTCAGGCAGTGTTCACCTGGGCAGTGCGGTCAGAAGATGCTGACCAAGGGTAATTTTGTTCCTAGCGCAGAGTGCTTCAGCAGGTAGGTGAGTGGGATGAGACGAGAGTGCATAGTAAAACACTGTGGAGCAAATGAGCTGATGAAACACTTTCAGTTTCACTCTTGGAGATGGGAGGACTGTCTCTCACTGACTGCTTTTTTACCCTGTGATATTAAAAAAAACCCCAAAAACCAAAAAAACAGAAGAACTTCCTGAGCAGTCTTGAGATTAGTACAGCATTTAAACTCATTTAATTGCCATGATGAATTACATGCCTGCCATTGATCTCCTTATCTGCCCCAAAGTAGTTACAGGATATTAATTTTGCTTTCTCAAAGTACTAAGTTTGAAGTGAATTTCTGTTTAATTATGTTAATAACTAATCAAAGGAATCAAAATTAGGTGTGCATGACTAATTGACCCGTTTGTTTTACTGTCATCCATGGCAATGCTGATAAGGTTTTCTGACAGCATGCAAATCAATCTGCTGTCAGCAAAAGACATTCCCTCTATAAAAAGAAAAAGAAGCAGGCAAGCTGCAATTATTTTCTATGAAAGACAGAAACCACTTGGGAAAAAGGAGCTACCTTTTGAAGGAAATGTCAGGGCAGGAAGGGGAATGGGATTTAATGAGATGAAAAGCCAAAAGACCTGAGGCATAATTAAGTCCCAGAAGATCTGACTGAGTGTTCAGCAGAACCCCCACTTAGCAGTCCTTCCACCTTCATTGGAATTAAAGTTTAATTTGGTGTCTAAGGGGAGAGGAAAGACCTGCATTATCAAGCATAGAAATCAATGAACCACGTGCAGGAAAAGGTCACACCCCCACTTGCAGCACAGAAGGTCGAGAAGGAAAAGGTGAAGATGTAAGACAGCTCAACACTTATGCTCAATGTTGGGAATGGGAGAGGTAGAGGTTACCCCACAGATTTGTCACTACCTCTCTCACCATAACAGAATTTCCATTTCCATTCAAGAGGGCAATGTAGAGGTTTTTTCTCTGTGCTTGTGACCATTGTTGCTGTTTTTAAAGTCCAAGAATTGTTGCAGAATTTTTTTACCTGGTTTAATGCAGCAGACAGATGAAACACGCATTTCCATACACAATGGACTTAAATATTTCAAGACATCTTAGCTCAGGGCATTCTCCTGATTCTACTGGGCACTTTATCCTCCCTGCTACACCCACAAATAGACCATCAGACACCCAGTTTCTAAGTTTCCATGCAGAAACTTTCCTGAGTAACAACTAGCAACCTAAATTAGAGCAAGTCATGAGTAGCAGGTAGGAGCAAGAAGAGCAGACAGTATGAAAGTACTGCTCACCGTGAAGTGAATGCAGATTGCTTGAACCCCAGGCTTTCCCCAAAGAGGTGGAGCTCTCTCCCTGGGGAACAGTGGAAACTCAACAAATACATCTGCAAATTGGGTTCTGTTGAGTGACACTACCATTCTACTGAAGCCACCTTTGCTCTTCCTGTGCTATTCCCCACCAGCCACCCCTCAGCTCTCATCCCATGTCATATCAGCTGCAGATACCTTAGACACTGTTCTACCATCTGGTATTTTCCCAACAGCATGCCTGGGTGCACCATATATATAGTATTCTCATTATCCCAGTACTTGGAAGCTAAAAAATATTTTCATTCATTTTCAGAATGAAGAGAATATCAACAGAAAGAGAAGCCCATGTAAAACAGGTAAGCACACATACTTTCCCCAATACCTGGTCCAATAGGCAGGTAGCTCTTAGGAAAAAACATTGGCTTGATCCACATGGTGGACTTAGAAATCATCCTCGTGGAGTCACTTCATGACTTACCTCACACAAGGGTGAGCGGCCAACATGCCACTTTCCATTCATGCAGAAATTAAATAAGCTGAAGTCTCACTGCTTGTTTTGCCAGCAAAACAAGAGGTATGGCTCATCCTGCAAAACACATGTGTGTGCCTCAGAGTGTAGGAAGAGTAGCTTGCCATTTAGCTTAAAAACTACCATGTAATCTTCTTATAACAGAAAGGTTTCCTAAAGTGTCTTTCTTTACAGTTTCCAAGTACTTTGTCATGCCCATGGGAAATTTTGCCTCCATGTGAAAGGATTTTTCTGAGCTGAAATTCACAGCCTCAGCAGGACACAGTTTGCAGGATGTCTGCAGCTGGTCTATCACCTTTGCTTGGATTTTCAGCTATTTACACTTGTACCCCATCTTCACTAGAAGGTTGAAGCTTCTCACTTGCTTCACAGCTTTCACCATGGCAATTGCTCACAATTGAGGTTTCCTGGTCAGCACTGAGCTTTAGTTGGCGTTCTGCTTCCCTCTGCCAGATCATATGGATCCTCCATGCAACAGACCTGCTACTACAGTTGATTTAGATGCCAGATTAAACTTTTACATGAGCTGTTCAAATTACAAACCTTAGTGCCCATCCCTCACAAAATTCAGTGCATGTTGTATTTATTTGTAAGACCAAGCTGTAGTTCCCACCTGAGCAAGTTTGGCATCCCACATAATTCCACAGCAGAGAGCTGAAATATCTCCTATTTCACCCTGGTCAATGACACCAGCTCAGGCATGGATAGTTCCCCCCCAATCTGTCTGATCAAACCAAGCTTTACTCTAGGACTACAATAGAACAAGCTTACACCTTTTCAGCTGCAGTTAATCAGAGTTCATCAGCCAGCCCCTCTGAGAAACAGTGAAAACCCATCTGAATCACCTTCAGAATTGTCTTTTTTTCTATCTTCTTGAGCAATAAATTTGGAATTAGACCCAAAGAAAGCACTAATCCTGCTACAACTTTCACCCACTAAAAACACCAACTTCAGAGCTCTTGATACATGACTGTGATGAATTTTAATTTCTTAGGTGTAGAGAAGGCCTTCATAATCATTTCACTGTAGACAATCTAATGTTTTTTCAAGTGTTATTTCAATGCTTCCATAATTATTCAGATTCATTCATCCAATAAGAAAAATGTAAAAACTGAAAGATCAGCATCCATTCTCAAATCTTTTTACAAAGACTGTTTCAGAATGGGAGCCATCAGCTTACAAAAACCAAACCAAACCAAGAACAAACAAAAAAACCACCAAAACCAACCAAACAAAAAACCCCAAAAACCAACCAAACAAACAAAACCACCAAAACCAAAACGAAACAAAAACAATCCGCTACTACTTTGACTTCCCTGCAAAATTCTTACTACAAATTTCATTGAACAAAATCAGATTTCAGTCAATGATTTTTTTGTGAGCCACACCAGTAACAAAAGCCACAGACTAACACAAATACTCTCAAAATTCCAAACATCCTTGTCCATCAGAAATATGTCTTCATTTTCTTACAACTGTAGAAAAACTATAACTTTCCAGTGAAATACACAGCATGTGCCAGTAGGTTTCCACAAACTTACAGCATAAATTAATTTAGGTACACAAAGAATTTAGCCAACAGCAACAAACTATATGGGTAAGTATCAAAAATGTCTATTAAACTAAATAAAGGAAGTTTTAAAGATGTTTGTTTGACAGACCTGTATAACTAGTCTCCTCTTGAATGTGGCTAAAGTGTGAATTAGAGTTAAAATTGTAATTAAAACAGTAATTTTCATTAGCATGCATCCAAACTGACTGTGTTACCACAAGCGTGCTTTAATGTTTTTTATTATCTCTGCTTGCTTTCTGCACTGTTTGGATAAGCAAGATCTAGTTCACCAGAACATTTCCAGAAAGGTTTCTGAGCTAGCTCAGGTTATAAATTTTTGCAGTCACTTCCACTTCATAGTGGAAGTGGTTTCAGAAGCAGAGAGTTCATTGTCAAAACCATTTTTCTTCAGTGCCCATCATCCCACACTGACAGTGAGTAATTAATAATGCACCAAACAGTCTTGGCCAATTGCCTATGGACAACTAAAATGAACCTGTAACAAACACTCACTGTGAATTCTGGAATATTAAATGTTTTTAAACCTCTATATAGTTATTTTGCAAGCAGAAAAATGGGCAAAATTCAAATGAAAGGCCACCATGGGTGGCCAGGTACAGAGGCAGAGGGTGGTATGACAGATCTCAGTTACATCCTATTATGTGCCCATACCCAGATTATTTGCTGGAAATACTGCCTTCATTATCTATCCACTTAGTCTGTAGAAATTCAAGCTAGAGCTTCATTTACTTTTGAATTTTTCTACAGTGAAATTTGATCTTCTGAGTTGCTTAATTGCTTGTGCAGTATTGAATGCAAAGCCCTCCAAGCCTCAAAAGACAGCAAAATGCTGTCTTGCTCCACTCCCAGGATCTTACAGTGAGGAAAACTGATTTAAATGTAAAACTTTGCTGGGGGCAGGAACAAAAGCTGCTGCAACAAAGTGCTAATCTTAGCTTGAAACTAAAGGCAGAAGCACAGCCAAAAGAGCTACTGTCCTCAGAGAGAAAGACAACTATTCCCTACTTGCTTCAAGTAGCACAGCCAGCACCTTCACAGGCCCTTTCCTTCACCCCTGTGTCTTTTCTCAAGCCACAGTATTTCTTATAAGGAAGTGTTAGATAGTCCACAGAAAAAAATAAGCACACACAAGTGTTAATTCACTCCTCAGCAGAAAGCAAGACATAAGGACACCACAATTCTGCTCATGGGCAGCTGATGCCTACTGAGTCTCCCCCTTATCCTGAGTAAATGAGAAGGGTCAACACAAGATGTAAGACCAGGCCTGTGGCACCAGAGCTACTGCTTGTGCTGGGGAGCTACCCAGGTGAAGAAAGCTGATCTCTGGCAGGAGGGATCTGGAAGGCGAGCTGGAGTGGGAGTAGTAGATTTTAGATCACAAATAGGTTTCCTTGTATTTTTCCCAACAAAAAAATTGTTTTCATAGGAATCACTTATGTCAAAGCTGGTCAAAACCAAGCAAATCCCTATGCTTGGAGTTTGCACCTTGTGAAGTGCTATAGAAGAATTAAGACTGCTGTTTGCAAGCATTCAGCCACACAACATGGTCAGCTACATCAGTCCCACTACTTAAGTCATGCATGAAAATGAACTCTGTCTAAACTTTGTCTTCAGCTACCAGTGTTATGCCAATATGAATGGTCTAACTGTCCCTGCAGATGATGAATTTTCATACTTCCTAGGTGTACTTCTCCATTTACAAACACAAGTGTAAACACTAACAAGGAACAAGTAGTGCATTGCTTAAAGGGATGCTGGACCAAGCAACAAATGGAAGAGGTAATGCCTTGAGAAATTTTTGTGTGGACAAGGAAACTAGCAAAAACTCTCAGGCTACATCAAGAAAAGAGAAACCTGGAGGGAACTGTTTGAACTAACATTTTTAGTAATAAATTTCGTAGACACACAGCCTAAAATTTTGTTCCTGTCATTGTTTGACATTGCCTTAATGCCAGGCACCCACAAAAGCTGCTTGTTCAACCTCCCCTGCCACAGCTGGGCATAGGAGAGAGAAAAATATTAACGAAGGGTTCATGTGTTGAGATAATGACTGGGAGAAAGCACTCCAAGGGCATAACAGGCTCAAAGTAAAGGTGCAAAGAGAATTTATTACTAACAAAATCAGAGGCAGATAATGAGAAGTAAAATAAGCCCTTCATACACCTTTCGTTCCCCCAGTCCCTCCCTCCTTCCCACTACTGATAAAGAGAGACAGGGTGTGAGCCTTTGGTCAGTTCATCACCCGAGGTTTTCTTCCACTGCTCAGGGAGAGGAATCCTTCCCCTGTGAGGCCATGGGGTCCCTCCCACAGGACACAGCTCTCTGTGACCTTCCCCAGCACCGTTCCAATCCCACCAGCAGCAGTCCTGCTGCAAACAGGGTCCCTCCCACGGGCAGACAGCCCTCCCAAAACTGCTGTGGTGTGGTCACTCTTCCACGGGGTGCAGTCCTCCAAGGACAGGCTGCTCCAGCCTGGAAGCAGGGCCCCCTCTCTCCATAGAGTCTCCCACTGGACCACAGCCTCCTCCAGGCATCCACCCGCTCCAGCATGGGCACCTCCCCGTGGGCTGTGGGGGGATCTGTGCATCCCCCATGGATCCCCAGGGGCTGCAGGGGCACGGCCGCTTCACCATGGCCTCACCAGGGCCTGCAGAGGAATCTCGGCTCCAGGGCCTGGAGCACCTCCTCCCCTCCTTCTCCACTGACCTTGGAGTCTCCTGAGGGAAACATGTTGTTTCCCTAACATGTTCTCACCTCCTCCTCTCTGGCTGGAATTAAAACTACACCACTACTTTTGCTTTGATTTCTTCTTATACATGTTATCACACAGGTAGTACCCTAATCTTTAATTAGCTCAGCCTTGGCCAGCAGCATGTCCATCCTCATAGCCATCAGGGACTGACTCTGCTAGAGACATGGTGGAACCTTCTAGCAGCTTCTCACCGAAGCTGTCTCTGCATCCCCTCGGTGCTACCGAAAACCAGGCCATGCAAAACCAACACAGTTCCCCTGGGCTCATTGCATAACCACTCTCTTAAAATGCCTTCCACAGCCAAGTGAAATTTACTTATTGGAGGCACTTGTAGCAACAATTGAAAAACTGCAGCATACTGTTCCCCCCACAATTCAGCAAGTAAAATTAATAATGTTGAACCCAATACACAGTCTACACAAGGCAGTCAGAGCTTCAGCCCTTCAGTGGATGAGTCCCTCAATAGCCAGGGTGGAGTAAAGTGGATCCTGTCTCTGAGATGAAGGAAGGAGATGGTCTACCACTTCCACCCAAGCAGGTGCTGTGAAAAGAGGGACACCAAGTATTACAGCAAGCACACTGTTACTCTGCTGATTCCCTGCATGGGGAAGAAAGCTCTTTAGACATGCGAAGGCTGTGCAGTGAAACACCTACACAAATCCTGCAGAGTCAAGCAGAATGCAGCTGCTTATTGAAAAATAACAGACTCCTAGATAAGCTGAAACACTTTTTGAGGGTTTACCACAGGGATACACTGTCAGTAAGAACTTTTGTTTATTCATGGACTCTGTTACTCCATCTGCTTATTACTGTTTGAGACATGCATGCCACAGAGCAAGACAAACAAGTGCAGCGAGATCACTGGGAGCCCAGCTGATATCAGATACTTTTAGTTTCTTATAATTTCCTGGCATCAGATGTGGTGTGTGGCAGAGCTGGGGTGTGAGCTGTGTGACAGCACTCTCTCCAGAGATAACTTCTGCCTTCTTCACATTGAGTCATATGCATCTATGTGATGTTAATACTGAGCTGGTCAATAGCCTAAGGAAAATTGCCTCCTAGGTGTAAAATAGTTTCAGGGCAGTTAGGATAAAGCACTGACCTTAATAAATAAATAAGTTTCAATTTCAGCTGTTTGTTCCATGTTGCAAATATTTCCATTCCAAAAAAATGACTTTGTGGCTTTAAAGAAAACTGATTTCTAAATAAAAACATTAACTATCACAGCCATTCCAAGTTCTTTGAATATAAAGTAATTAGTGTAACTGGGTAAAAGAGGATGAGACCTGTCTGTGACAGAACTGTTAACGCATAAAGGATAAGACTTAGTTTTGTCATCTAAAAACCACATTACTTTCTCTGGTTGGAAGTAGGTCAAGTGCCCTCAGGAAATAGCTATTTGGTTCTCACCAGGAAGTAATCTGATACTCACACATCTCCAGCCTTATTAAAACCTCAGTATGAGGTAAAGTCAAGGATGTCAGCTTAGTTTCTTTGCATTGAAAGGACAAGGGTGACATTGAAAGAAAAAGTTTATTATTTTTAATCAGACACTCAGGCAAATCATACTGTCAGTGAATCACACGCAGTGCTGTTTAGTTTTCCAGCAGCCCACACAAGACCAATAATGTGAGGAAAAACAGAGCAGCTAGAGGATGGATCTTGCAAGGTAGTATACATTGAAAAGCTGTGCAATAGCTTAAGTGTGTGTTCCATTTAAAGGCCATGAGCAGTCCTCACTACTATTTTTTCGATAGAAGCACTTGCTTCAACAGCTGGCTGAGAATGGGATGACACAGAGGATATAAGAAGAAACATCCCTGCACGCTAATAAAAATGGTCATTACTATGAAGGTAGCTACAAGGGGGTTTTATGGATGCTGTGTGTCAAACCATCAAATTTTGCTTCTCCAGCTAGAATTGATGTAATCAAGCATTTTCTCTATCCTGAGCCATGTTTTTACTATTATTAATCTTTACTTCTTCAGTGCTTGCTTTTGAGAAGAGGCGTTGAGGACCAAAATCAGGTGAGGGGAGTTAGATAAATTATGTAATTGTAGTGTGTGTTTCATCAGAGGATTGAAAACTAGGCCAAGTAAGCTTCCTGCCATAGGTTTTATATTTTGACTTGCCAAGGGGAATAAAAGTGTTTGGCCTCTATTCCTCCAGTTTCAAAAGAAGGCAGAACCATTCACGTTGTTTTCAGATTTCATGCAAATTCATGTGATGCCTATGGGAAAACAAAATCCTATGAGAGAAACAACATAATGCATCTCCTAATGAAGATTAGTTCAGATTTTAATAGTTTCAGGACATAAATATTGTACTAAAACTTAGCAGAAGGTCACAGGGGAGGCAGGGGGATGGTGTAAAATAGTCATTGCCTTAAAAGGCAACTGTAATAGCAAGTCTCATTTCCCTTAGCACTTTGCCAACCTACCTTGCCTCACTTGTCTTGCTCTGAATGTCTTCTCCAATCTATTTTGAGAAGTCCAGAGTCCTGTTCTTTGGCCATTCAAGCGTCAATACACTAACAGAAGGCTAACATGAGGATGCCACCTCACATATATAGTTGAGGACTTGTATGTCACCCATTTAAATTGAGCCACCCATCCACTCCAGAGAAGGAAGTTCTTTGTGGATGGCAGATGGAGTAAGCCAGTGGGGATCACAAGGACTGGTAGGTCCTGCATGGCACATCCTACACACAAACTGATCTAAACATTTCCTGCAAAGCCCCAGCAACCAACTCAAACCAAAAGTGAGGATCAGGAACCATTCCCTGGGGATAGCACATGGTGAGGAGGTGCTACCCACCCTGCCCTAGGGGTTTGCAAGCACAACCCTCCTCACAGCCACACTCAGTCTGGTGGCTGCACTGTGGCTCTGTAAGCAGGAAGATCATCTCCACTATCCAAGCTATTGTGCAGCGCCTTTGTATAAGTTCCTTATGTTGAACCAGAGGGATAAGCCAACACCAGAGAGGGGATCAGTGCCAGACTATGGGCTGGCTCTCAGTATGTCCTCTGACTGTACCTCTTTATTGTGCAAGGTCTGTTTTTTGTCAAGCAGTATCTGAGGGGAAAAAGAAAAACAAAAAGACCCAGAGATTTCAAAATAACATGCAGTGCTTGTCAAAGCCTTGTACATGTTCCCAGGTGCCAAGCCAAGAAACTCTCCTTAGCAGCTTTTGTTGAAAACAATTAAAGTTAAAATTAACTTCACTTGATAAAGTTGAAATCAACATTTCAACTTTATCTTTTCTTTTCTTTCAGACAGCTATGAAAATTTTGTCAAAAATAACAATACCAGTATTCACTGAGGCTAGCTCAGGCTGCTGTGTTTGAGTCATCGCCAGAACATGCCTCTGCTTGGAGTGGGCAGTCTGAAAAGCTTGAGGATACTATTTCTCTTGAGTTGGATATTCCTAATGTCAGGAGGGAAAGCCACCAGTGAGATGAAAGCAGCCAAAGCAGGAGTGATGGAGCTGTGCAGACAATGTACAGAGGCTAAAAAATAAATGGTTTCTTAAATGGCACTTTAGGCCTGATTTCCAGCAATAATGCTTTTCCCCATATTAATACAAGATGCTTTTTTGTAGATGTCAGACCATTTAACAGCTGGCATATGACATTACTCCCAGGGAATCTGCTGAATCAGTGAGGCCACTCTTCAGGTAAGGTCAAGAAATATGAAGAGAGGGAAAACAAAATCAGGGTGCCTAACTCAGTGCTTGACCTAATACAGCTTATGAAATGTGTGAACAGAGTGACTTGCAATTACTGGTATAATTAATACCTATTTTGCCTGCTAAAGTAGAAGTCAAAGCAGGTTTGTATGCATGAAATGCTGATTTGTAAAAGTCAGATTTCATTCTGCTTGGCTTAGCTGTGGTGATTGGAGCCAGGCTTATCTTTATGTGACCAGGTCCTCACAACTGTAGCTTGTCAGGGACAGCACCCATTTGTGCTTGTGACTCCAGCGTCATGTCCATTGTGTTGTGATTTTCTGGTGTGAATCTGAACTTTCCTTATTATTTCAGGGGCACACTTACAACTGCAGCACCCTGCAATGACAGACACTTCTCTTAGTGACTGTGCCTTGAAGCTGTTCTTCTGCAAGTATTTAATTTCTGTAGTCTTTGTCATTCCAATAGTTTGTCATGGTCTTAAAATAGGAATGAAATTGATACAAATCTGACCAGTAGGCCACAAAAACCTCCTGAGTGAAACAAATGGCAAAAATGGGACTTTTCTTTAAGAACATCTTGCCATCAAGTAAAAAGAATTTAGATTTGGAAATAAACAAGGTGAAAATATCCAATATGAGAAAAATATCCCTGTCTCTAACAGTAATACATCAGTAATTTGAACATCTCATTACCCTATAGTTTAACCAAAGTTTAAATGGTGGTGACTATTTCAGGCACATTTTCTTCACATATAGAGATTTCGGTGCTTTTACCTGAAAATTATTATTTTGAAAAATAGATTGAACCAGCAGTTCTAGAACATGTGGAATAAAAACAAACACAACAATGGCCACAAGAACAGCAGAAGCGCTAATTTCATCAGTGCTCATTTAAGTCAGTCTGATTAACAAGTTCTCCTGCAATACAGCAAGATGCTCTGGAAAGCATAAGGAAGCCAATACAGAAACCTGGACTGAGGTATGAGATACACACAGTAGCCTATGCCACTCAGGAGCCTGGCAGAGAATTGTCAGAGCCACAATTGCCCAGTGAGCTTCCCTTGGGGAGGCAGCAATACTACTGCTACTGTCAAAGTGATGAGACCATGAAAAAATATGGGAGTGTTGCTCTTGAGAGTAATGTTTGCAGCCTTTGGGTTGGGTGCATGCATTGAATGAGAGTCTGGTAGCAGCTGTGGGTGCCTCAAGATCGTATTGTGGCAACTGGCAACATGAAATAGAGTGGGAACTGTATCGTATAAAGACCTGTGAGAATATGCATCCATGGATGCTTGGATTGAAGCAAATGCATTAACTTCAGCCCTTTGGGGCAAAGCAAGGAATGTACCCAACATGTAGCAGACAAAATCATTAACATGCATGTAGATTTCAGTGCAGCAAAGACATCTTTTGAAAAATATGAAATAATGCTGAACTGAGTAGTGTTATCCAGAGCTCCCATTTACTTTACTGAACTTAAAGGACTGCCTATTACCTGAAACAAAATGAATATGTATACATCATTAAAAATAAATACAAATCTGTGTCAAAAAGTTACAATGGCAAATTTTATGGGAAATTATATTAAGAAAGAGCCTTGCTGGTGATATGGATTATCATTTTATGGCATCAAAAACAGGTACTAGTGAGTGGGTGAATAACACATATCTCAGTTTCTTATAGGTTAAAATAAATCCATGAGATTTAGGGTGGTTGTAAAATCCAAAGAAGTTTCAGATCAGTCCTGGTGGAATTTAAATATTTAATATTTAGTTTGATGAATAAAAAATGTAACAACAAAACAGATCCTACTCCACACATTTAGCAAATAGCAATAAAAATGAAAATGAAGTGCTAGTCTTAGATCCCATCTATTAAACCACTGAGGTAGAAGAAGTTTCTCTAATTCATCACTAACCCCGAGGGCAGGGAGTTAACATCTGTATATTCCTTGAATATTGTTTTATATGGCATTCAGAAGGAAAGGTGACAAGGTGCATCTACAGAATTGGTCTGAATTTATCCTACTGATGTTCCATTTTGCTATAAAACACTAAACTACTCAGAAAACAAATGGAAATAAATTTGCTATAATCTCATAATAAACTGGATGCTCCTTTTAGAAATAGTATATGGAATTCTATCTTAACTTTGAGAAACATGTTTTACAGAATGAAAAAGCATGCACAGAGGAGACTGGGAGTGAAACAGAAGAAGCCTGAAGAAAATTCCTACAGCTTCAGGATTGAGGGCACCCTCTGAAATGAGGGCAACGTAGAGATTTGAATTCTAGGTATCATAGACAAGCATGCTCAGTGCTATCTATTGAAAAGAAAGGGAAATCAGTGCATCCCCTACTTCTTGAGTGCAGAGAGCAGAGGGCAAAAAGAACCAACAAAAATTGTTCAGCCTGAAAAATTTAACTCGAATCCATAAAAAGAGTTTCCCATGAAGCCAAGAGATTTGCACTGGCACAAAACTGATTAGTCACACTGAAAAATGAGGCTTTCCATCTACTAAAGAGATTTTACAACTGAGATTGACATGTTTTTGTAGCCATGCTGTTTCTCCTTTCTCTCCTGAATCTCCTAGGCTGTACAGTGGGAAGATTTACCCTTCTGCTCTTCTATCTAACATTCACTGACTCTCTAGTTCAATTATAAGTACTTGATCACCTCTGAGGACTGTACTATCAGACTGGAATTATACAGTTATACAAATTATCTTACTTTTTTGTTGAGAATACAACTACAGCATGTAGCCTAGTGAATCTCATCTTGGGACAGTCTACAACATAGAAGTCAATAAATAATGACACAATGGTATTTGTCAGGAGTGGCAACACATTAAAGATAACAAACAAGCTATTAAACAAAATTTTTCCTCACTTGACAAAAAAAAAAGTTAGGAGGTATGCAAAAATTCCTTTCTGCTGTACATACCTTGATTAGTCAAAGGATTAATACCTACTAACTGTTTTTACTGTGTGGATAGCACTTGATAGCTAGATGTCAGCTGAATTTCTTGAAAAATTGGGTCCTCATTATTTTTTTTTAGCTTTTAGGATTATATTCAAATTCAGAGGAGGTTCAGACAGTGGGCTAATATAACAAGATTTGGAATAAAATCTCCCTGTTATACTGGGCTAATATAACATAGAGATCCTCCTCGTCTCTAAGCTACAGTCAATTCACTGATTGATTTGTGACCTTATTAAATCACAAGTCCAGTTCTGGGACATCTTCTTAAATCTTTGCATGCTATCTCTGGCAGCAGGCACCATTTTCTGGAACATAAGCAGGAATGAGACTCACTGGGTATTCACATTATGTTCCATGTAAACTGGGATAACCTCAGTATCCAGTGCTTGTAACCCTTGTAATTACCAATCCCATAATGTCACAGTGTGAAAAAGTACTTATTCTGCTTTCTGTAAACCCTTGTTTAAATGTTATTTTTCTCTTTGGCAATACTTCACGTGTGCAGAATGGCACTTCACCCGTCACTTTTGTGTTTGGTCACTCAGATACCTCAGGTACTTCCTGCAAAAAAGCTTAGCACACAATGAGGTTCTACTTTGGGTAAGTGTATGCTAGTCTTTCATAATTCCAGACATAAATAATCTCAGTAAAGCAACAATACAACAGTGTTACATCAACTGAAAGTGACCCAGCATTCCTTTTTTGGCCGTAAAGGATGTTAAGACTACTAAGAATATCTTGGTTTCCTGTCAAAAGCATTTTTTAGATGCTATTTTGCTCTGGAGTTTTGCCTCATGAGATTTTTTTTCCTATCTCAATCCCAAGCCAGGGCTCTGGAAAAAGGCCTTTTCAGTTACACTGAAGTAATTTCATCCCCTTAACAGCCCAGTCTGCAGTTAACAAAAAATCTGTGTCTCCTAGGAAAGTTTGGCTTTACAGTGGACTTTAAGGACCTGCCACCTTTGGCTCAGGAAAGAGCCTCTGAGTGAGGCAGAAGGTCTCTCAAGGTACACATATATTCACTACAGTCCAAACACCAATACCTCTCAGTTTTGTATTCACACAGAGTTGGTGACTATAAAGGAGCACAAATTATTTCCTGTGGAATGGAAATATCCACCCTGAGCTTGCTGCATAGGTGCCATAATATGGGCATCCTATAGGTACACTCACTCCATGTGGGAGCAGTACCCATTGCCTGTTGTCTGTCCATAAAACAGCCTGCATTTGGTAAAGTTGGATCATATCGAGGTAAAATTTCTCTTAAAATCAATTGAAGATTATGCTTAGTTTTCAGAATCAGGATAACTTTAAAGAACTTCTGGTTCAATTGGAATCAGCAGGTCTTCTTAGACTATGGTACTGCCCATAGAAGGTAACAAGGCTGGGCTCCAGAGTTGCCAGCTGACATCTCCCAAAAGATAAAACTGAAGAAAAATACATTTCAGCTTGTGTTTAGAAATGGGCAGAGAATACACCTGAATTTGCAAAGGACCAGCAAGCCAAGCATCAAAAGGCAGATACCGAAAGCGTGGGAACTGTTGTTCCTACTGACTATGGTGTTAGTCGGCAGTGTTGGGACTAAATGACTTTCAAAAGCAGCGTCATGTGTTTGCAGACTGACTTGCCAAACTTGTACCTGCATCTGTGGCCTAAGCAGGCTTCCACTTAATGATGTGCCTATTTCCATAAAAACACAGACGCTGCAGGAACGCAAAACAAGAATGTCATTAAGTTGGAAAGAATCATGTCTGTTGCTTCAACGCATACATCAGTGCAGTCTGAAGGGACTTTGCAGTGTTGTCACAGGTGATCTGGCTGCAGGGACATTGAAAGGCTGAGTGGAGCAGCCACAGCACAATGCAATACTTGCTGTCATTGCAACACCACCAGCAACATTCCCACTTACTGCAATAGCTGGAGCAGAGAAGTGGAGACAGTAAGATGCTGAGACATGTCTAGGATACACAAGAGCAGGTCACTGAGAGTGAGATCCTGGCCAAATACATGTATTAACCTGTCATGTCCTGGCAATGTCTGAGTTCTTAGAGGCACCTCTACAGACATGTGGAGGTGCATCTGGTTAATCCTCTGCATTAACCCTAAGATGAGAAAAGGAAGAGGAGAAAATCCATAGAGAAGTTAAATGAGAGAAAATAATCAAATGCATGCCAGCCTTAACCCTGGGCTTTTATTGTGCATTTGCTGCTAGGAGGAATGCAGCAAAAAGAGTAACTGCTCTGTTTGCTGAGGAAACCCAGAGGCCAGGAATACCCATGCAATTAGCCCTGTGCTGAGACCGCTGTTTACTAGAGATGGTAAGAACACAATTTAAGGAATTTCAAGTGACATAAATAGGCAGGGCAAGATCCAACTCCAGTGACACAGGCTCTGATCAGCTGTAATAAGAATCAACCTCTTTTTCTCTTTGACCTAAATAACAAATGCCACCAAATTCTTCCCACAATGTTAATTAAGAATAAAGCTCAACTATGCTTACTTTATTACATCTGAGATTAATTTTTGAGACACTAATAGCACTACAGCTATCCTTGTCTTTCTAAAAAACATCAGCTCTGCCCACAGGCTGATCTAACATTTATGGGGGCAATTTACTGCCAAGCAACACTAAATTTTTATGGTCACACATAAGTGCAAGTTGCTAAAGCAGAGGCACATGTGTAGTGCTGTAATGTTGGCTATTTATTAGCAGTCTTGAGAGCTGAAACATGCCATTTTTAAAGCACTTTAATGCCTAGGGGTGATTAGATGCCTTTTTTCACTGATACTTCTCTTACTTTATGTACTTTCCTATTTCCACTATATGCTGCATGACAGTTTACATCCTAATCCATCCTCTCCTTGTGCTCTCCTGGCTCCATGTACACTCTTTATCTCCTGTCATTTTTACTTTCTTTTCCTAGTATACCTCTAAGGTATTCTATAAGAACAGCAGACTGTGTACATCCTCCAGGTGGGCTGTGATCATGCAGAACAGAGGGAAAGACCCCTACCCTGGCATGCCTGGAGAGACATTCGCCGTGATGGAAAGGTCCTGAAGAGCTGCCACAGCCTTGTGAAGCAGGTCTAGGACTGCCCATTGATTCTTGTGTGGTGCCCTGGCTGCTTGTGGAAAGCACCTCAGTGGTACCTTCATGCCATGCAGGCAGCTCTTTTGGTCATGCAGGAGTCTAACTGCACATAAGCACAGTGCAGCAGCGGGAACAATCTCCTTGCCTTAAAAAACATGCTCTTCTTTCCCAAAGGCAGTAGGGAGGACAACATATGATCACAAGGTTCAGGGATTTCTTCATGCTTTTATGAAATATCTAGCATTTTTCAGAAACCTCCTTAGCATCCCCTTTTCCTGCAGCTTCCCCATTCAGGAATTGTGTTTACTGTCAATCTCATGCAGTTGTGTTTAGTGTCACCCTACTGTTCCCAGCACCTGAAAGAACAGCACTGTTCAGAATGCTTAAGGAGGCAGCTGGCAGCATTGCAGCAATTTCTCACCTCCCCAAACCTCTTGGTCTACAGACAAAAATGTTTTGTAGTGGGTACAGACCTGCTTGTTTTTTCACCCTAGCTGACACCAAGTTTATTCTGCATTAGGCAAAATCTATGCTAAAGAGGAAGGTGGGAGAAAAGTATTTTGAGTATACTTCTCATCTTTTCCCATTGGAAATCAAGAATAGCAGAAGACAAGGAAGTAAGAACTCCCACCTCACACTGTGTGGTATATTTTAGAGCCCTTTTTGCTGCAACATTTAGTTGCACACTGTCAACTATTGCATGTCACCAATGTCTTTCTGGTTCTCTGTACAGCTGTATGGCTGCCTATGTTACACATGACAATAAATGGCAATATTGCATGCTATATCAGCAAAATTTTTCTTTTCCAAGGCTTCTGTTGTTCCATTCTAGCAAATGATGCTTCGCTTCTATGCCTCAGGAAAGGTATATTTTCCATTCTGCAACAAGAGGATTTTCTTTTTGAAACCTCAGCTCTTACAGGAACTGTCTACACTACAGCTGCAAATCAAATCAAATCATCACAAATAAGTTTATTTTTTCTACTTTCAGCAGTGAAATGTGACCAAAAAAGTGTTTCATGGAAAAGCAATAGTTGTTTCTTTTCAGGGTGTTTTTTACGAAAAAAAATAGAGACACAAAGCTATCATGTTCAGGCAAATGAGCATATTTCACCCTAGAATTAATTCTTTTTTGCTAAGTTTAAATCCATTCCTTATTATCTCCCATTAAATCAATAAAGCAAATTTAAAAAGAAATTATGGTGTCAGAAATTACATCAGTTCAAAGTAAATTGTTTCTGCTTCTCTCCTCTTTTTTTTTTTTTATTTAAACTGATGCATCCAGATGTTGAATAATTTTAATATACAAATACATACACCCAAGCATCTGATGGGATTATATTAGTTCACAATTGCATGTGCATATATAGTTGCTTAGGCCTGGAAATAAGCATGTAAATTCCTGCACTGCCCACAAAGAAGTTTCTTACCCAGGAAGATGAATTAGGTTTTGTGATGATTAATTCCTCTACCAGAGGTTATTTCTGCAGGAAAACATGGCACTTCTGGGATTCTGAGATGGTATTCTATCTCATACTGTTGTTAAGGTAGTGTCTTGAAACTTCTGATTATATTCAGGCTGCTTCCTCCCACCATCTTCAAGACATCTTTGCATTGCCCTTTGCTGAATTTAGAGATGAAGCAATAGTTTGTTTTCCTAAGGGTGAAAGCCTTGTGCTGTTACATTGCCTATATATGCTCTCCAAAATGACTAACTCACAAACCCTGTGAAGCAGTTTCAACACAAAAGCAGAGCTCTCACAAGTGTTGAGTGTCTTATATTTCATGAAAATAGTTGGTGTACTTCTCACAGGGTATGACTGGTCCAGGGCAGCTTGCTTCCACTCTCTTTGTTTCCACTCTCATTTTTTCACTTTCCTGCTACTGCTCTCTTGGGGAAGAGGAAGTCAAGAAAAGGTAAGAGGGAAGCACAAATTGAAGCCAATGGTCTAGAAAGGAAAAGGTGCAGTTAGCAATCAAAAATATGCACATGGACTACTCAGCTCATGACTTTCATCCACTTTACATCCATAATTTCTCCTGACAGACCTTACATCACATACAAATGCAATCACTGGCACAAGAGGTACACCCCAGATGCAGCAATGTGTTAACAAAAGGACTGATGAAGGAACAACAGATGAAAAAAGAAATACCCTCTTACTTGTTGGCATTAAAAAATATTGCTCCCAGAGAATTTAGAAACTGTGTATAGCATAAACTTGACTGGACACATGCAGGCCACTGTAACAGTTCAGCTGGATCTGGATTCTAACACTTAGTTTGTGCCACTCCACTCAGAATCAGACATTTAATGAAACCTTCCAGCTGTGCAGTGAAGCCATATCTTACTATCCTGTATAATCATTTGGCTTGCCTGAATTGGGATGCCACACAAATATTGTGCAAAACACAGATGCTTTTATGTGTTAGAATAATGTCTTGCTTTGCTGCTTCCCAAAAAGAGACTAAATTAATACATAAATTATTAAAAATTAGAATACTTTTTTCAGCCAAAATTATGGCTTCTTATTGGGGTATGGACACATATTTGCAGAGCCAGAAGCAGATTTTTCAAGAGTCACTTTTCTTTGTTTGCATCATTCCCCTTTAAATACTGTCATGGTTTCACACTGGCACAATGCCAGTGCCCCTATGAAAATGCAACCTCTCAATTGAATGCTGTGAAATGTGATCGGGAACAGAGTAAAGCAGGTTCAAGCTTAATAACAAGGGAAAAAAAAACTTTATTAAGCTGCTACTACTACTATACTACTATAAAGAAAAAAAAGGAAAACACACACATAAATCCAAAATGAAAACCTTTCAGAACATTCCTCCTCCCACCACTTCCCCAACAAACCACAGTGAGATGCATTTGGACCCTTAATCAAGTGTTCACCCTTCAATATAATTAATACTAAGTCCATCGGGGGAGAGAGGAGTCTCCCTTGCACCACAGACCCCCAGGAAACACAACTGCCACCTCTTGTGTTTCCATGTCACACATGGCACCACCCAGAAGAAAGTTTGCCATGGTGACACTTGCCTTTCCATGCACAGTGCTCTCACCACCAATGCATGGATGGACAGACTGCTTTTAGGATTTTTCCTTTCAAGGATGCTCTGCCAAAGAGGGGAAAAATCAACTGTTAAATTTTTTATTTTTTGGGACCACAGTCCCCCCCATTTTCTTCCTCCCCTGGGGCCGAGGGTCTCAGGAACAGAGATCTTCTTCTCTTCTTCTCTGAAGACGGGGGGGCACCACCACAAAGCTCCCCAACTTTTCTGTGTTCGCTCCACTCCTGTCTTTCCTCAGCTGCTGAAGCAGGTCTCTTGGCTCACCAGCATCCTCCTAAAATACAGTCTCTCTCTCGGAGGAGAAACTCAGTTCAGTCTATGGCTAACAAGAAAAAGTCCAGCCAGAAGCCACTCCATCATCTCCTTCCACCCAGAATTTCTCCTTCTAACATCTCAGGTCCCAGGCTGTCTCTCTTCCTCTCTTTCAAGCCGAGGAGGAGTAAAATTTCACAAGGCTTTCATTTCTCAAGGAAGGGTTAAAAGTCCCGGCTCCCTGGCTGACTCTCTGCCCGGATCTCCGGCTCCCACCTGGGAGCTGGGCACCTTGCAGCCTTGGGGGCCCCCCCCGCTCTCCTCCTTCCCCGCGGTACTGCTGGCAAACCGTCGCTGTCTCTTGAGAGAGAGACTCTGGGGGGAATGGAGACATCCCAGATGTTTTCCACCCTTCCATCTGCAGGGCCCAGCCCGGTTCCAGCCCCTCCACCCTTCGGCCTTACCTCAGCCAGGCCTCGGGCCTTCCCTCCCCCACCCAGCCACGGGCCGGGCAGGGGAGAGTCCTGCACTGCACCCTGACCGGAACAAAAGAGAGCGAGTTCCCCTGGGAATGCTGCTTTTAACCCCTCTGTGTTCTCAGAGGCGTGTCCACTCTTAATTGGTTACTCTAAGTGTCAATATCCAAACTGACCTCTTCCTTCCGAGAAGATTCTTTTTCCCATGTCAAACCACAATAAACACACACTCCAAAATTACACTTGGAAAAAAGGTGTTGCTAGGTGGTAAGCCAAGTAAACAGTATTGTCCATACTTGCATTGTTCTTTTTCAATAATATTTCAATCATATTTTCAAGTCTGGTAGACTACTGACTGGCCTTACATATGCACTCAAGGCTCAGAAATGAAAAATCACTCTGCCACAGACCTTCAGCTCTAGGTATGGATACACAGATGAAGAAATACTCTATCTTCACACAGGAAAAATCGTGACTGATTGGACTGTCTGAATATTTACCACCAGGACTTTGACATGGCTTTTTCTCCTGCTCTATAATCCCAAAGATATTGTCTGCAACCCTAGTGTCCCAGGGTGCCTACAGATAAATGCCAGTAAAACCAAACTACAGCTCATATATCAATCCTAGATCAAATAATTTCTATTCTGTAGCTTTTGTATGGAGATTCCAAACAATCTATCTGTGATGCAACTGACAGTGCCTACATTTTAGCTATTTTGTCTTTGGTATTATCTGTGAGCATCCAGGGAAATTCTCTATGTCCACTGCAGCTCTCTAAGCATCCTACTTCTGCTGAAGTACTGAAGGTTTTGGCGAATGCCAAGGGCACTCAGTTTCCATTTACCTCAACTACCTGCTAAGCAGCTAGCAGCATCCAGACTCAAAGATAATTTCTGGCCAGTCTGCATCTAAACTTTGCCACTAAGGCCTAGGCTCACATATAGTTAATGCTCCTCCTTCATTGGTATAAATATAGAGTAAAATCTGAGATGAGAAAAAACCTTGCAGCAGAATAATTTGTGACAGTTAATGGTTAAAATAAAAGAGAAGTGCAATTTGAAATCACTGCTTATGTAACAAGAACCTGAGAAGAGCACCAATATTTAATTGAGGGAAAAGTAACAGAAGGAGAATTGCTTGGAGATCTGCCAGAAGGATTTTAACAGCTGGAAGTTGAAAAATGATTAATTTTGACAGCAATAAACACTCCATGCTCATAAGCAATTACCTTTAGGTTTCTGAGCTGTTTGAATTATTTTCTATGTACTATTAACATTTTATTATCCAGATAGGAATTTGGATTAATGTAATTTAGGAAATTAATTAAAACCCACTTTTCCCCTAGCAGAAAAGTGAATGCATTCTGGAATGAATAATTCCTAAAAACTGATCTCAGTGAAAAGTGACCACACATAACACCATCTCTTGCAAGAAGACAAGGTATGACTGCCAGGACAAGCCCAAGAAAAGAGAGAAACACAGAGTTCTCTTGAACAGGCAGTGGCTGCAATATACCTGCTACCTAGCTTTGTTCTCTCTCCTGACATACAACATTGCTACCAAAGCCATAGAAGTAACAAAATACAGTCTCCTTTGAACAGATACAAGCATAACCCTGACTGCATCAAGACAGAGAGAAAGGGCATTAAGGGTAAGCAAAAATAATTTTTGAGTGTACTACATAATTATATACCAGCATTGGAGTGGTTGAAGTGAAATACATTGGCTGGAAATACACCACTAACTTCATGGTGGACCTTGAAGATGCGGTGGAAACAAGATATGGGGAATGGGAGGTCTCAAAAGATAGGTATAAGGGATATCAGGTGAAGGGAAGGCATTCTCAACCATGGAACAACCTGCAGACATTAGTTAGTGGAAGATGTGGTACGGTCCTAGCCATACAGAATATTTAACCAGTAAACAAAGCCTCCCTGGACATGCTCTACCTTAAGCACAGTCCGGTACAAACCTCCAGCCAGCCAGGAAGGATGGCCAGCCTAATTACACCTCATTACAGGCAGACATTGAGATGAATGGATACAGCTCTCCAGTTGTACATGACCACCTTCTGAAGCCCACCCTTAAAAAAGGACAAGGCACCATTGATAGCCCAAGTGGAAGAAAAGACCAAAGCTAGTTCTGCCCTCCTACCTGTGTCTGAAAGAACTTGTCCAGATGGCTGGGAATAAGAGAACCCAGAGGAAACAGATAAAACAACCTCACTTAGGGAAGAAATGACTGGGAATTTTCTTTTTCGCAAGTATTATAGTTGCAGCTGTAAGAAAGTTCTTCACAATTATGAGCAAGAAAGGGCTGCTGCAACAGCCAGTTCTGAGGTACTGCCAGTTCTGAGGTACTGCCTGTTCTGAGGTACTGCCAGTTCCAAGGAACTCACAATGAAATACAACCTCCTTCACCTGCTTATATTGTATATGTGAAACAAAAGCATGCTCAATTTGCTGTGGTTTTCATAGGGAACACTTTGTACTGACAATGTAAACATCAACCCTTAGGTCTGCCATCAGTGAAGCCTCACCACACCTCCTGTGGGACTGAACAGAGCAAGTGGTGGTGCAGCCTCATGTGCAGGCTGGGGAGCAGCAGCTCACAGAAAACAAGGCACAGGGTGCTGCAATGGCGTAGCAAATTCACTGACAGGCACACACCACCTGCTAGATAAAGACGTGTGTGATCTCAGTGTAGAAGGAGAGACTACTTCAACTAATCCTTTTCTCTCTGCTGCACATCACCCAGCCTTTACAAAGCTGGGTAGAGGCTGATTTGTTGCAGTGCACTTTTGTCCTGTCATGGGAGATTCCCAAGTCTGCATATAATCTCCTGGCTTTTTTCCTTATAATAAGAGGAATTTAAAATATTTTCCAAGCCCTTGTCATAGTTCTTGAAACCAAGAACTAGTAAAACAAGGTGAAGAATGCAGTTGCGGGAGGGCAGTTATATTTAGGAGGTGGCTCTTGGGAACTCTCTGGTGTTACTTTGATCCAGGCATTTGATGGGTGTTTAAATTGGTCTCTAAAGAGAGTGATTTACTTAGACTAGATACATTGTTCTCAGAGGGCTTTACTTCAGGAAGATGAGTTAGCTCACAAGTTGTTTCGTAGTCTAGGTTGTCACCGGATGTATAGGAAATACAGTGAACTAAGATGAGGATCATCATCAGTGTTCCTTAGAGTGGACTAATGCACACTTAATTACACATCCATCTAGTCAGTTTAAAACAGAAAATTCCTTCGAAATGCTTACTTCCACCTCCATTTTGATCATTTCACCTCTAGATGCTCCCAGGTTCAGAGATAACTAGAAAGAAAGGAGGACAGAGTGAAAGTGGCAGAGAAGAAAAGGACAGGTGAATCATGGGGTTTGTTGGGATACACTTTATTTTTATGGGCGTGTTGAAATCAGGCAGAGATTGAACACACTGTCTATCACCAGGTTTTTCCTTCATGGGGAAAAACATGGCCCCTGTAATTTGTCAGAGATCTTTCACAGGTGGAAGCTGAGAACAAGAGCATCAGCCCCACATGTGGAATGCCTGACTCACTAACAACATCTGTGCTGAGCCAGGGGGTTTATTGGGTAAATCTCCAGACAATGTCAAAATTAAAGTTTGTTTAAAAGAGAAATCTGAGAAGCTGCCAAGAATGAATGGACATTTCTTTGTGTGTAACCTCCCAGGGTTTTATTTCAGGAAGGGCTAAGCAGGGTCTTGGCATTTAGCCCCAGGAAGCATCATACTTATTCAGTCCCATCCAACCCACCACATCCCTGCATGCATGGACATTTCTTCCATTGTAATTTCACAGTGTTTCATTTCACTAGGTTACTTCAATCTTAGAAAAAGAGGTTTTAACCAGGAAGATGGTTACAATGAGCATCATGTGCTATTAAGTGCTTTTGATATTTAATGTCATGGCATGTATAATCACCGTGCAAATTGGATTTGATTCAGAAATAGACTTCTTTAGAGTGCACTAGTGCATGTTTATTGAACCTCCATCTAGTTAGTGTCAAACAGCAAATTCCTTCAAAATGGCTGATTTTGACCCCTGTTTTGCTCATTCTGTCATCAGCTTTTTTCATTGGAGGACAATTAAAGAAGGAAGAGTTGGTAAGAAAAATGAACAACAATTAATTCAAAAACCCTCTTTTAAATATTTTATTTTCTCTTTGCACTTTGGGGATCACAGCCACAAAGAGGGTTTTATGTGAAAAAGGAACAATTCTGGGTTTTCTACTGGGACAAAATAATTTGAGTAAATATTTAGGCATGCCCAAATAAGTGCAACAATTTACAGTGGCTTCAGGACCAAACTTTAACAGACATGACACAGGAAGAAAACCTAATTACAAGCCTGATACTTTTTTTTTTGTTTACATTCATAATATGTGTACCTCTCTTCTGGCAACATTTCTTTTCTTCCTCCTTATAAATACAGTCTTGTTATTGCAACTATCTAGTAATCAACTATCAGCAAACTATTTTTGCAGCCACTGCAAAATGGAGCTGCACGTTTGCCTTGCAGAGAGTTCAGAGGGGTAGGATTCATTGGGACATGTCATGGAATTGCACTGCTTTCCTTGCTGGTTGTTAGTTGTCTTAGATGCTACCTAATGCTGTCTAGGAAAGCTAGCTCAACTGCTTGGTGCAGTAAGTGGGAATTTTGACATGGCCTTCAATAGAGCCAATGTCTCAGGTCAGCTGCAAAAAAAGGTGTTGCAGGATGTTAAGCATTTGGTCTTCTCGTTAAGAACTGAAAATATTTCATGCCTCCTTACAGCAAAACATCTTTGATGTGTCACATTTTTTATAAGACCCATGTATCTAAAAATCCTGTGGTCAGCTTAGCACTTGTTCTCACAGAATCTCAGAACCATTGCAGTTGGAAGGGACCTCTGGAGATCATCCAGTCCAAGCCCCTGCCAAGGCAGGGTCACCCAGAGCAGATGACACAGGAACATGTCCAAGTAGATTTTGAATGGCTCCACAGCCTCCCTGAGCAGCGTGTTCCAGTGCTCTGCCACCCTGCAATGTAAAGTTCTTCCTCATGCTGAGGTGGAGCTTGTGTTTTCAGTTTATGGTCATTGTTCCTTGTCCTGCCACTGGGCATCACTGAAAAGAGTCAGGCACCATTCTCTTGACACCTGCCTTTCTGATACTTATAAGCATTAATGAGAGTCCCTCTCAGTCTTCTGTTCTCTGGACTAAACAGACCTAGCTCTTTCAGTCTCTTCTCACAAAAGAAAATGTTCCAGACTCATCATCTTGGTCACCTTCGCTGTATACTTTGCAGTAGCTCTTGTCCTGAGGAGCCTAGAATTAGACATAGCACTCCAGATGTGGCCTCACTAGGGATGATCATTCTCCCCCCGACTCTAAAAAGACAACATCTATTGTTTAATGGCATTTATAGTGAACTCCTGTAATATGTAAAATAAGTCCTCCATCTTCTTTCTAATGCTGTCTTTCAGGATGCAGCAGTGTCTTCTTTGCCTCTCATACTCAGTAACTCTGTTCCATCTTTATTATTGCAGAGATATTTTGGCTTTCTCCATGGAGTCAGTTAATAAAATTTATTGTTAGCTACAAATCCTATAAATCCAGTCTTTGGAAGGTAAGCCAATGCAATATGCTGGCTTCAAAGCTGGCAGGATCAAAGTAAGCAGGATCATTTGGTGGATTTCAGCCTGTAAGGGAGCTGAATGCCAGCTCATGCAAGGTTAAAAAAGGCAAGTTAGTTGTCTTGTAGTTGTCAGAGAAAGCATAACTTGAGGTCTCCTTTTGTTATTGAATCTCCCAAGGTGAGGATGGGGTTAAAATAAAGGATTTTCTAAATCAAACTCTGTTCCAAAAAGGTCAAAGATAAAACTAGGAGCAATTATGTACTTTTATTAAAATAGCACCTAGAGCTGAATGCCAGGAGCCTCACTAAACACATTGAGATGATTCCTGCACAAAAGAATTTTCAATATGAACAGACAAGACAAAGACAGTACTGTTATTCTCATTTTACAAACACTGAACATAGACACTGAGACACTAAGTCACCACAGCATAGTGATTAGGTCAATTGCCAAGGTCAAATAAGGCCTCTGTGCTAGAGCCCAGACCTGAGTCTATTTGTGTAACTCAGATATAGTTCTGTGCTTTGGAAGAGCTTACTTAACTTGAGTTTCCAGAATTATGTTGATCCAATTTTGAGTTCCAGAATAAAAAGTCAAAAATCTCTGACTCCCACTGCACCCAATCCCCTCAGCAAAAAAGTTCGAGTACAGGAAGAATACATTTCTAGACAAAATGCCAGCAACAGGTCATCTAATACTTGCTTGTTGTGAGAAAATGCCCATTTTTCATTGGTTACAAAATAGTGATAAGGAATCCTATCTAACAGCAGCCTTGGGCATCTGGTCTGGCTAAAAGCTTTTGAAGTGATTTATTCCAACAATTTCATAAAGATTGTTTTAATTACTGTCTTCAAAACAAAACCAAAGCCAAATCTTTATAATCAAAATCTCCCTTCTGTGGTCAAAAGTAATGAAATGGAGATTTCAAAGGTAGAACTGCCAGTGTTTAAGTCTCACTTGCTGTCAAGGGCGTAAAGAACTTGATGACTCTCTGTTCCCTACAAAACTTTCAATATTTTGTGTCTTGCATGGAGAACAAAACTGAGAATTACCCACACCTAGAATGCTGTTGGGCTATTTGGAATTACTGAGAAGTTTTTCACTTCAAACTGAAATATTTTAAGTGTAGTCTACAATAAGACATCATTCTGAAACAGATTGCTTATCTCTTCTGGTTTGTTACTGTCTTCTACCGTAGTAGTTTACAGGGGAAATTTTACAGGAAATATACAGGGATGAGAGAGATGTTTCTCTCCCACCTGCATTCCTTGCTAAAGAAGCAAAACCATTTTATTCCTAACAGGTATGACAATTCACAGTAGCAATTTCTGGTGAGATTTGTACAACTTGTTGACATGTAATTTTTTACTATGAAGAGGGCAAAACAATTTATATTACCATATTTTGCAAACATCATTTCAGGTGACTTTTTGACCTCCACTACCTCTTTCACCACCATCTCTTTATTTAGAGATCAAGGTGATAGGCTAATTTATTTCCCATTACAACTGATAGCTCTTTTCTGATTATTCAAGGTAGCAGGAGTAAAAAAGGATTTCTGCTTTTCTTCCAGCACTCATTCATGTCTTTAGATAGAGCTACACTAACTTTCTCAGGGATTGTCTGCCCCTAGTTAATGGAAACAATCCCTGAAAATAACCTATTTCTGTCTGAGACCACACATTGAAAGCAAATGTGAGATTAGCCAGTTCTGATGATGTAGAAGCAGAATCCCTTTTGTCCCAAGTTCTGAGCCCCAGTGTTAAATTCACCTCTTAAATTCTACAGAAGGATGAAAACAGGAAAGGGGAAATTATTTCTGGAAGTACATTATTGCTGATACAGAAACACTACCTCATTTTGTGACACATTTTAGAAATACTACATAAGTAGTATTTCTAAGTAATTATATTTGTAGAAATACTACATGTTTGTGTCACATTTTTAAAAATTAGCAAATTCATAGTTACTTATTAATGTAATTCTTATTATTTACCATACAGACCACCTGCACATGAATCAGTGATTTCCACCATGACTGAGAAAGAGTCTGCAAGGAAGTCCAACCTACAAAGAGGAAATCCAACTCACTAACAGAATAATGGAGGTCTGCAAAGATATCAAACAAAAACCCAAAACTCAAAAATCCCAAAACAAAACAGTGCACAATTGTTTTCTCATTAAATCATTCCAGCTTGGCAGATGGCATCAAACCATTACACACATTATGGTGCTTCTAAAAATGTAACGTTTCATTATTGATTCATATAGATGTTCAAAAAATCAGAAGGGTTTCGTTCACTTTGAAGAATGCTAACAGAATACCAAGCTGCAAATTAGAATATCAGATAAGCTAATCCTTATTGACAAATTAATTATTTCTAAAATTCATTACGCTTTTTAAAATCAAAAACTCATTAAGTCAGTGGGTGAGCCGTTCTGAGGAAGAATAATCAGAAGATAATCATGCCAGATATGAATCATTTTATCTCAGCTCTTCCACTTTAGGCTTCTCTAGTGATCTAAAGGATGGGATTTGAACTTCATTACAAACTGCTTATGAATATAATTCAGATGGATGAAAAAGTAATTTGAAGAATTTTTATCCTGTTAATGAGTTGCCTTAGAAGCTTGTGAGCTGGTTGTTGGACAAATTTGTAAACAATTAATGTTTGTGTACAAGGAACTAGGACACTAAAAGTTTTGGATTTTATTAATTAAATTCATTTCTAAGAAAAGAGTAGAGAACACTGAAAATAACTTTTCCTTTTGTCTTATTAAATACCCGTTCCACTGCTCTGATGGCTGAAAGAGTTTAAGTCCTCCATCTCCCTGAGCTAAGACCATGTCCCTTTTTTTTGTCCAAGTTACACCCTGGTATAACAAAAGAGAGAATTTTTCACTTTACCTCCTTTACATCCCTTAGATACTCGAAGCAACTTCATCAATATTCCTTTGAAAACCTGCTCATGCATCATGCGCTCACCCAGTGCTTTCACAAGGGCTGTATCTGCAGATCATGTTACCAGCATTATTCAGCTGCCTCAAAGACACAAAAACCTGGCCTGGTAGGTGGTGCATCATGATCACTAGAAAGCAGTGGCTGCACAGCATACATGCAGTATCAGACTCATAACCACTACCACCTGTTCATCTAATTTACCTCGCCCAGAAAGGGTTTCACAGTGTGTGCTACTGGGAGCAGGGATTCTCTGTACAGAATGACCCGATGCAGGCCCTGAGGATCCATTTCCATGCAACAACAAGCAGGCACCATTACTGACTCAGTCTTGTTTGAGTCTCTCCTAAGACTGTGCTCTGCATGACTGCTGCAGAAGAGGAAGGTTTCTCTAATGCACACACACACACACAGACCTACCACTCTTGGGCTACTCTCATTGAGGTGTGCAGGTAAGGACAAAGGACACCCACAAACTGTTTCAATAAACCATTTTTCCTGCAGCTGGCCTCTCGGCACCCAACAACCATGCTGTAAACCCTAGGGTCATTCTTGGACAAGCTCCCTTTGCCAGAGCACGGCATACAGAAGTCTCAAGGCCCGAGACTAACAGTGGTGTCCTCAGATTAGTGCAGTGCAGGTTGGGCTCAGTTTAGCACTTAGTACCTTCAGGAAAGGAGTCTGAACAACATACTCCTAGCAACTCCAAGCTTTGGCAGGGCCTGAGTTTTGAAAATCACATGCTTCAGCTAGCTGTAGTCATAAAAGCACCAGTAACTGAGTTTTAAGACACATTCCAGTGTATCATACTAAGCCTCTAACAGCCCTCAGGGGGTTGTCTCAGCATGTGTCAGTGCTACTCCCATGTTCACACACCTGGCAGAATAAATGCTTCTTTCAATTAAAAATGTCTTGAGGAATGCTTAGATAAGAGGTACAGAGGGTTTATTTGTATGCTGGTATCTACAATTTTCAGCCTCAGACTATCAGGCAGACATAAAGAAAGCAGCAAACACTGAATGTGTCTATTATTAATACACTGGTTTTCCTCTGTACACCTGAAATCACTTTCTCCTTGAACACATACATAGCCATCAGTACATTACAGATGTAAAATTCCAAAAGACTGTGGGGTCAAGGCTGTCCAGATAACATGTTTTTAAATACAAGCATTCTGGTCCATGCTGAAGGCAACATCTTGTTAACATGCCTCTTAGCAGTTTTTGACAAAATGTATTAGCTCATTACAGATAAGCCCTGAGCATAAGCAGTCTGGGCAATCTAAGTGAGAGCTTTTCAAAAGGATGAACTGACTGAAAGAGGAAATTTAACTTCACCAATGAGACTGTCTCAGCAGCAACTCCTATAATCAAATCACAGAAATTTTAAATGCTTATTATTTTTCCTTAATTTTCCTTCAGCTTGCTGTTCCTAATGGTAGTGGGGACTCAGACAAATTGTATAGTCTTGGAATTGGTAACATACAAAACCATTTCAAATTTTATTTTAAAATTTAGTTTCTACCTTAAAAATATCTAAGGTTCTTTATAAACCTTTGACAGGTCACTTGAAATGTTGTTAAAGGCTGTCTCATTTTTCCTAGCTAAAACTCTCTTAAGTTCAAGCCTTAGCCAATTAAAGCAGGACAATAAGGTTTCTGCTAACATGAAATTCTGCATCCACAGAAACTAATGACAAAATTTCCACAGACCTTGGTAGGTCACAATATTGCTCCTTCAGACTTGCAGTATATGAATATTAATTTCCCAAAATACTAAGCCAGAAATAAATATTTGAAATAAGACTGTGCAATATTGCATGCAAAGTGTATTATACAAAGTTTAGTAGAATTTATATTAGTAAGTATATGCAGAGCTGTACATCAATTGCTGAGCTTTATTACTCATCCATGCTGGGAAGAGTTATTATTAATTGCTACAAATTCTTCACTTCTAAAAACATACACATTGTCAGTATGTAAAAATAACTGATGCTTTCTAAAATGTTTATTACTGTCCATTATAACAGAGAGCTCTAAACAAAAAGTATGCTAAAGCAGTGTTCTAAAGATTGATTAAAAATGGAGAATTAGTTATACTTTCTTGCAATTTTTAATTGTCATACAAGAAGGATATGCATTTGTTTTATAGAATTTGGTATTTCTTTGCTTCATCTTAGTAATCAGGTTGCTCCCCATCCTTTTTATACAGTACCCTGTATCTTGAGATTGCTTTTTCATCACACAAGGTGAAGAGAGATTGTTTTTGTGAACAGAACTGCCTAGATTTCTGATGGGATTTATAATACTGCAACTTTAATAATTTTAAATAAACCTGTATGTTTTATTTCTCTGAGAACATCCCTGACGCCTGGTGTTCCTTACTTACAGCCGTACTTGTGTTGTTTCACAGTCGCAGGGACAGCGCTGTGCAACCAGCGCTGAGGCAGCTGCTGTTGCTGCGCCGGAGCGCGGAGGATGTCTGCAGTCAGGTAAGCAGCTGTGTGAGCGCTCTCTGCCACCCACAGAGGCTGAAGTCCATCCAACCCTGCCTGCAACTGGAATGAGAACGCATGATTGCCTGCCTGCATGCATGCAGACATGCCTTTTATCTTGTCGTGATACAGCCAGCACTCGGAGGATCATGCCAGTTCTCAGGCAGTTCAGGTTTTGATGAGACAGCCTTTAATGGTGAGAGGCAAGGAAGGCTTCTTGCTACCCCAGGACAGACATTCATTGCATTCTGCTGACGGTAAAGGGCATCCACATGAAGACATTAATGCTATAGCTATCTAAAAGCGGGAAATATAAGATTCATTTTAGTTGACAGGTATTAGTTTTGTACTTAAGAAAATTTCACAATGAACAGCTGGTGAGATCATCATTTTGCAGTGCACGTCTGTCCAGAGCACTAAATGCTAACTGAACAAGCGTAAGATTAAGTGTTCTTAAAAACTCAGCTTTGAAAACAGTGGCCTGTCTGGTGCAAGTCTGAAGACCTCCAGTAAAAATTCCTGATTAAGAGGGGAAAAAGCCCTTCCCTGTCTGACAGGTTGCTGCCAGTGACAGCAGGGTGGAGCAGCCAGTGAAGATCAGCCCTGCTGTGGGAAGATGGTGATGGACCTTCAGTGGCCTAGGCTCTGTTTAGGGAGGGAGGAGGTGGGTCTCCAATTAATTATAGACCTTGGCACAGGTTCAGATGGTGTCATGCCTGTGACTTGATAGGTTTAGAGGAAATATATATCTGAAAGGAGGATCTGTCCAGAATGATTGAGTTATACTGCAATTGAAAGCAGAACAGATGTATAAGCAGAAGTGATGGTGTCACTGAGAATCAGTTACATATCTCATGGGAAAACCTTCGTTTGTTGAAAAAGGACAATATGCTATACTGCACACATATTCTCCTATAAATGTAATCCATTTGCCCTATTCTGAAAGTATGTGTGACAGCTGTTCTGCCCAGAAGCAAAATGACATTTTATATCAAAAGCATTATTGATTTCTTCTCTTAACTGACTTTGGTAAAACATTGAAAGCAAATGTTAATAAGCAATACAAATCTACAGAAATTGTCAGTCTGCAAAGTGGAAAGGGTTTGGCATTTTCTGCTAACTCTTCATATTTCACATCTTTCCGCGTTTTCTGATTCTGTCAGGAGAAACATCTCCAATATGGATCCATCAGAGAAAAGTTGAAAAAATGTGAGAAAAATCTGCTCAGGCAAAATTCACAGACAAATGATGTAAAATTTCTTGATCTCAGACATGAGTTCATAATAAAATTACCAAGAACAGGATGCAGGTAACCAAGTTGGTCAGTGTCCAGCCTGCAGGACCAAAGGATTACCAGTGCTCACTGGAGTATGGTACCTTTGCCACAGGAATGGAATTCCTCTTAAAAGCAGGTGAGGATTAGTCCCACACAAAATCTGTGACCCGCTCCCTGCTGTAGACTTTCTCATCCCAGCCCCCCATCTCCTGGGGGACGGTAGTCCCAGGCCATCTGCCTGGAAGTAATGGGCCTTCACTCTAATCCTCTTCTCCTTGGACCTCACTCCCTGAACTCAGACAGCCTTTTTATCTCATCAGGACTAACTTCATGTCTCTTTGTGCTTACCATATGGCCTAGCACTTACTCTGTCTAGCTGGTAGGATAAAACATACCACAAAGAGGGCACAGGTGACTCTTAAAAGAAAGAATGGATGGTACCTCATTAACTTTTCAGTGAAACCCTACATGCATGCTGTGGGTTTCTGCTACAAACTGCTGAAAGGCATTGTCATCAGGCTATCTCAGCCATCAGCTTAATGCTCTGCAGTTAAATTTTGAATGCTTGTGAAATGGTTCCCATGTCCTGTGGCTGAAAGTCAGTGAATGAAACATGTGAGCAAGTCCAATTTTTCTGCTGCTTTTGGAAAGAAGCCAAGATGATTGGAAATAGGTTATGATTTAAATGAAATTAAAGAAAAAAAAAAAGATATGGCGATCACTGGAATGGAGAAAACTATTCAACAGCAGTCATATAGGTTGAGAAAGATCAAGCCCTCCACCCAGAAGAATTGTATTTTTACAAAATGGAACACCTCTGGCAGACACTACAGCAAGAAAGCCAATACCAAATACATTGCAGTTTTGTAATCAAGCCACAAATGGGCTGTGGGAGAAGAAGGTTCATGTGCCACATGCATATAAGAAAAATGCATTTCTTTTACAGATAACTTGCCTGTCAACAGGGGGATGTAACTTCACACTAAGTTTCAGTCTCAAAAAAAGTTTATTTGATCTAAAAAATAAAAACTTTTATAGGGAAATTCCAAAACAGCTCAATTTCTAATATTTATCTCCTGGGAATTCATTTACCAGGTGCATACAAGAACTGGGAACATTTCCTTTTTGGCCAGCTCTCCTTACTTGTACTGGCTGCAGGCCACGCAGGTGAGCCTCAGCTGCTGTTATCTAAGCTATGAAATACTTCAGAGAAAGAGAGGAAGATATAGAATGACATCTGTATCATCAGTGAGCCAAAGTCAGAAGTTTCAGCTGTTGGTATCAGCAGGGAAAATGTAATGATGCTTTCAAGTTTCTTATATTCATAAACATTGTTTGTCTACAATAATCCCTGTGGAAGGGTAGTTTTGCAGTAGCTGTTATATTTATCATGATGACTCTTCCTTGTTTGGTGAGAAAAGCTTTTTTTTTTGTATGTTAATGCACATATTTTGTCTATTTATTGATAAAAAAGAAATAGTGCAATTAAGGAATGAAGAAGACTTTTGGCTTTTCTAGTCTTGTAGGGCTTAAATCCAGCAGCAAATTAAATATTCAGTTGAAAGATGTTTGTGAGCGAGTTTCAGTTCAAAATTGAAGGTTAGGAAAATTGTGACTGATTCATAATTTACACTGATATGTTCAGTCTAAACTGTAAAAATATTCTACTGAAACCTGTCAGGAGATCTGTTTCTGCCAAATTGGCTGTTTTCCATTTCCAGATTTAGTAGTAGATTTTTAAAGTTTTGTCATCAACAAATTGATTTTACATGAGAAAGTTGCCTTTGTCATGTAAAATGCCTCTGCATTCATTACACATGAATGATGTGTAATGGTTTCTAAAACACAGTTCCCAGTTCACTGCAGATACTTGTTACTCAAAATATATTGGTGACCATTGTGCATTTTCAAAGATGTTACCAGTTTTATTTTAAACCCAGTAATTTTCATCTACTCCAGAAAAACAGTGATATTAAATAAAATTAATACACACAGTTCTTGGCAAACATTCATTATGTAGCATGTTTAAATTCTGGATCATCCATTCCATAATCCCTTTCCCTGTTTTGTTGCTTTGGATTTGGGTGAATTCAGTAAGAATTTCAGTCAATAAGAGCTTCAGCAAGCCTGACTTCTGTTTTGTCTTACTGAAGCATTTCACACTTGTTTTTATACATGTAGCATGTTGCTCCAACAAGCCCTCCACACCACTTCTCTTCTGTTTTAATTCAGATTGAAGATGTCCTCCCTGGTGCAGTGATGATATTTTTTTGATTTTCATGTGTGCAAGTTCTTTTTCTTTGTTGATGTGATCAAAGTCTGTGTGAGGTATGTGGATTTTAATGCTATTTCTTGAGCACATGATTCACAGAGGTGAAGGGTGGAATGCATTGAGTTTGTTTTACAAGAGGTTGGTTGTGAGGTGGCAATGGTGATTTCAATGAAAAGCTGACAGAAGTTTCTCCCATGTCTGGCAGACCCAGCTCCAGGATGGACATGCCACAGGCCAAGGTTGAACCCATCAGTGATGGCAGCAACACCTCTAGGATAACATGTTTAAGAAGGTAGGGAAAAAATATTGGGCAGAAGCAATGACAGCCAGAAAAGAAAGGAGTGAGAACATGTAAGTGACACAGTGCTGCTCACAGTGAAGTCAGTGGAGAAGGAGGGACAGAAGGTACCAGAGCTGAGATTCCCCTGCAGCCCATGATGCAGACCATGTTGAGGCAGCTGTGCCCCTGCAGCCCACTGAGCTCCAGGGTGGAGCAGAGATCCACCTGCAGCCTATGCAGAACCCCACACCAGAGCAGATGGATGCTCAAAGGAGGCTGAGACCCTGTGCGAAGCTCATACCAGAGCAGGGCCCTGGCAAGACCCGTGGCCCTGTGGAGAGAGGAGCCCACACTAGACCAGATTTGCTGGCTGGACTTGTGACCCTGTGGGCAACTGAAGCTGGAGAAGCCTGTGTGTCTGAAGGACAGCACACCACAGAAAAACAAGGTCTCATCTCTCTGGAGTACTTGGTGGGAGGAGGTAGAGAATAGTGAATAAAGCTGAGCCTGGAAAGGAGGGAGAGGTGGGGGAAAGGTATTTTTTATATTTGTTTTATTTCTCCTTATCCTACTATGATACTGGTAATAAATTCTACTCATTTACCCAAGTTTTGCCCATGACATTAATCGGTGAGTGACCTCTACCTGTCCTTATCTCAATTTGTGAGTTTTTCACTATAATCTCTCTCCCCTGTCCAGCTGAGGAGAAGTGTGACAAAGTGGCTTTTGTGGGTACCCGGCATCCAGCCAGGGTCAAACCACCACACTGCCTGGGGAGATGGTTTGAGAGAGGAGATCCTGCCCCTTTCGTTAGCCCTGGTGAGGCCTCACCTGGAGTGCTGTGTACAGTTCTGGGCTCCTCAGGACAACAGAGACATGGAGCTCCTGAAGGGAGTTCAGCAGAGGGCAACCAAAAGGATTGAGGGATTGGAACATCATTCTTACTAGTGAAGGCTGAGAGAGCAGGACCTGTTTAGCCTCAGGAAGAGATAACTGAGAGGGGATTGTATCAATCTATGTAAATACCTCAAGGGAGGGTATCAAGAGAATGGATCCAGGCTCTTCTCAGTGGTGCCAAGGAATAGGACAAGAGGCAATGGGTAGAAACTGATGTACAACAAGTTCCCCCTGAACTGATGAAGAGGAAGAACTTCTTTACTATGTGGGTCACCCTGTGCTGGAACAGATTGCCCAGAGAGAGCAGGGAGTCTCCTTCCCTCAAGATACTTAAGAACCATTTGGATGCAGTCCTGAGTACCAGGGGATCCTGCTTGAACACTTGGAGGTTGGACTTGATCACCCCCAGTGATAAGACAGATGTGCAGTGGTCCCTTTCAACCTTAACTATTCTAAGATTCTGTGAATCTTTGATTGCGTACCTGAAGGAATTTAAAAGATCTGTAGACACAGCACATAGATACATGATTTAGTGGTAAACTTGGCAGCGTTAGATTTATGGTTGGACTCAAGGGGTCTTTTCTAAATTATTCTGATTCTATGATCTTGGTGGAGATGAAGAAGAAACTTAAAGGGAGCCCATGGACTTACCAAGTGGTACAAGCCAGCCATATGTGCTACTCCTTTTGTGTCTCCAGAGGCTCCAGCCACATAACACGTGGATGACTGAACCCCAGCACAGCAGTACCACTTCTGCTGCTGGGCCTGAGCTGTCCTCATGAGCTTATTTCCTTGGAACCAAGAAGGGAGGTCTTCCTCCTTCCATCTGCTCTGCCATCCAGAAAAAAATAGGATTTTACATAAATAACTTTCCTGTTGAGAAAATACTTCCTTTATCATCCTGGTACACACAATAGATAGTGCCTGATGCAATTGCACATGCGTTCCTACAGGCAGGTGAGTATTAAGTTCTCCATTGTCTAGCAACCCAGCAGAGGAAAGAAAATGTCAGCTAGAGAGGAGAGTTAAAAGTGTCCAAAAATGTGCAGCAACTCCATTTCCTCCTCTTTCTCTTCTATACATATGATTTTTTTTTTCATACAAAATAAAATTCCTTTTCAAGATGAGTAAATTCCTTTAGAAACAAGCCTAGATTACCAAACCTTATCACAGTCCTTGGAACCAGCTTAAGGAACCCTGACATAAGCAGGGACAACAAGGGATTCAGACAGTGCAAGAGTCCTGCAATCAGTCAAAACTGGGTCTCTACTTGTAGGATCAGAGAGCAAACACTAGTTTGTTTTTTTTGTTTTGACAGTAGATAACCACATACTGAGGTCACTGTTTCAGAAACTAAACCCTACAAAGTCTCCACTTCCCTGAGATGTAAGTGAACTTCTGTCATGCTTCTCCCTGCATGAACTTTTTCATTAATCCCACCTGATTCTAAAGAAGGCCTTCCTATTGCTTAGCTTTTTTTTTTTTTAAGTAGATAGAACTGAAGATTAAATTAATGCAGCCACTAACAGCTAGTCATTCTGTTGGTCCTTTAGGAATTGCAAAGAAATGTGTTTCCGGTGCTAAAAAAAGAAACCCTAAACAAGCAAAAAAAATCTCTGCCAGAGCATCTGTACAAGCCTGTGACATATCTCTTGCATGCAGTCATTTTTCCTCAACAATGACCCAAGTGTCCTTGTTTTATAGGAAACTCTCTAGTCAGGAACTCCCTCCTGCAAATCCAGACATGCAATTCAGCACAGGAAGTCAGGCTGTCATGGCTCCAGGCATTGTTAATCATTTTTAAATAATCATTAAAAAGCAGCAGCAGCAGCATTGAAAGGATGCAGCTCTGGTGAGGTCAGATAACAAAAATGCCTCTTTTGGGGGGGATGTGGAATGGGGAGGCAGTGTAAAATAAAAACACATTTTGCAGACTGAGTTTTAAACACTGTATTCAATGTCTGGGAGTTTAGGACGGGAAAAGAAAAAATACAATACTGATCTGACAGTTTCTGAGGCCATTCCTCCCCGGCTTCCTGTGGCCCCTCATTCCCAGCAGACAGACCCACACTCCTGTCTCTGAGCAACCACGGAGACTTTGCTGTTCCCAATGCTGCTCAGGTCTAATACTTCAGGTCTCTAAGACTGGACAATTCTCAAAATGCTGCACATTGAAATAATACTGCTCACTCCTGGGTTCCTTGGTACTGTGCCCTGCCACAAAAACTTTAAAAATCTTTGACTTTTAAAGCGTTTGTTAAATCCTTTGGATTTTACATATTAGAATTCATATCTAATTTAAATATTATGAGTCAGCTTAATTTTTGCAGTCTTTGTGTGCTGTACCTATGTTTTGTTATCATTAATTATGCCCACACATGACTTAAGTGTCATTTGTGCCCTCAACTAATGATGACATAAATGTCATTTACCCTATTGTTATGAGAAACGTACAGAACAATGTATTTCTTCTCTCCTCCTGAACCTCTCCTATATACTACCATATGGTTTCTGTACCAAGGGCACTCTGCCATCTGGACTGTGGAGCCTAATGCCCTGAGGAAGACATTGACATAAACCAATTTATGTTAAGACCCAGACCTCAGACATATGATATTAGTGTGCCATACGGCTGGGCCCCACAGATGAGGATGGATTGTCAGCTCCCCAACAGCTTTCCCAGT
Source organism: Chloebia gouldiae (assembly GCA_003676055.1). Lineage (NCBI taxonomy): Eukaryota > Metazoa > Chordata > Aves > Passeriformes > Passeridae > Chloebia > Chloebia gouldiae. The sequence goes on along the minus strand of QUSF01000011.1, from coordinate 1,589,301 downwards.
TCTTGGTGGTCCTGGTTCCTGGCTGCACCAAGCATGTCTGTGTGATCCCCTGGGACCCAGTGTGGTCAGAGATACTTCCCACCCTGTCACAAGGCTCCTGCCAAGGCCCCTCACCAACAGGAAAAGCCCTGATTGCCCATCTGAAGACAGACAGCATTTTCTCATGGCACTGCCTCTGGTCAGCAAGAGTGGTCTCAGCAGAGGCATCAGAATCATATCAGTGGCCAGCAACTCTTTCACACCTTCTTTCTTTTTGTGAACTCTCCCAGTTTAATCCCATAATTTCTGAGCTCTGGTTGCTCTTCTGTCTACTCCTCCACAGATTTTGATCCCCATCTGCCTCTCTTTCTTTTACCTGCATGAAAAACAACCTCTGTTACAGTCAGGAGGAGAGTGTGGGTGTAGAAGAAGTAGATTTTTGCTGTAGATGAAGGTAGGACTTCTGTTGCTAACCTATATTTGTCATTGACCATTACACAGATGTTACCCTTCACCAGTACAGAGAAAATATTAATAACCTCTGGTGGCACCTCCAGCATGTGCTGCCTGGTTTAACATCTCAGAGGGTGCTCTGTGTCCCAACTCTCTGTTCAGGCTGCCAGCCCTGCCTGTACAGGGGAAGCTCACCACCTTACTAGCCAGCATAACCCTGCACCTCACTAAGAGACAACAGTGAAGCTTTCAATCACAAATTTGTGTTGTTTTTTTTTTTTTTAACAGACAAACTAATGGTTGATGACCTTAAAAACAAGGCACAAATATTTGCTTATTAGTCTTCACTTAACTTCACAATTCAGTCTTGAACCTTTTTATTATGTTTTTTTTTTTCTCTGCTTGCTTCATTGCAAAGCATTGAACCAGGCTGCTTGGCAACTAATTCACAACTGTGGTTGCTAAGGAACCACCGAAGAAAGTAGATTAGTATCCAGTAACCTGTTTCATTGTCAGAGATTTTATTTTGCATAAAGGAATAACTGTACACAAAGGAGTTTATTGAACTTGGATGAACAAGCAAATTATGCAGCATTACTTTTCCTTCCAATAGCTTTCTCTGCTGACACAAAGCTTCACACAAAGACCTGAGCATTTCCTCAGGGAATGGGATTTATTTATCCCAAATTGTGCACTCTACTAAGACAAAACTGGAGGATGTTGGCTTGCAGGTTGCAGTCCAGTTGCTCCAAGGACATACATGAGGGAATGCATGCATGTGTCCTTTGCACTTTCTCTCCAGGTATGCTCACCCTCAGCACCAGCACTCAGCCTTCTCAACACCTGACAACAGGCTGCCAAGTGACAACAGCCAAAACAGCACTGCTGCTGGCAGTGGAGACAATTTCTGCTGCTCTCTGCCCCATGACAGAGCTTCCCTTGCCTGCACTACCCTGCAGCCACACTGCCCAGTGTTCTGTCCACCACGGGCTCTGCTGCCCTGCTGGTTACTTCCAGCAGTTCTGGTGGCTACAGCTGCCAGAGTCCTACTGGAACAAACCTCTTCCAAACACTTTGCCTTCAGTGAGGAGCAAATGCCTCATCAGCCATTTAGCTACCACTAAGGAGCCTGACTATGTTGCTTTATTTTACCTTGAGACCCAATTCCTCTTGCTGTCTTGCTCCAGCACTTTCACCTACATCAGAGCCTTGTCCGTTGTTGGAAATTTCTGACATTTCTTCAAATGCTTTTTGGATATCAATAGAAAAACAAGAAGGGATGAGCTATTCAAGGAATACAGCTAGGAATTTAGAGATAAAGAACAAAAATAAAAGTAAACAATATTAAGAACTACAGCAGTCCCACTCAGAGCTCCCAGGTAACACTGCCCCTGCCATGTTACCCAGTAAAGTCATCTGTGGTGCCCTAACAGCAGCTGCTGATGTAAGCACAGATTTGCAGAATTTTATGCACAGACTTCTGGAGATCCATGAGCTGGTTCTAAGAGCCTTTAAGTCAAGTGATAAAACCCCATCATCACTAAGCATGATTTACTCACTACATCTACCAAAAAATCCAGAGATTTTCAGATAAAAAACAGATTGAAAGTCAGAAACCCAAAGTCTATATCCCTTAAAAAGTCACAGAGATCTCCAATCCATGACATGAAGTGATCATGAACTCCTCAATCCATTAATGAACCAAATCTATAAGTCATTTTACTTTTTTCTTTGTTGTTGTTTAAAGAAAAGCAAGTCTTAGAATGACAAAAGGAGAAAAAATTCCAACTGTGAAATCAAGTGCTGATAACTATTATAAATTAATTATTATAGAATTATTAATTAATTATAATAACAATTATAAATTTGAAATTTAAAATTGCAAAGATTTCCTGTGTGGAGACAAGCTAAGTTCCACAGGCAGTATGGCAAGTAGAAGTGCACAATAGCAAGTAAAACCAGCACATTCTTTAGTGAACAGAAAAATTGTCTGAGTTTATTACAGATTTATATCCTCTTCTGCCTTACCATGTAGCAACCTTAGTTTCTCTATTCCTTCATGACATCAATATGCTATGGCCAGTTGTCTTCATGCATGAAGACTGGCTGACTGATACCAAACAGATTGTCATATAATTGACTTACTGCCTTTTGCTCTGTGGCACTAATTCAGATATCTTTCTTCTCTCCAGTTATTGATATTTCAAAAAAACCCATTGGGACATATTTCATGTTAAGATTTCTATCATCTTCTTCAAACTCACTTGGAATTGGCTAGCAGGTTAGCAAAGTTGCCAGAGCAGAGGGAACTGATACAAAACTGGAGAGACTGACCATGTTATCACAGAAAACTCAGTTCCTTAGGAAACTGGATAAAAAATTATATACAAGCATTACAGTTACTGAGAAAAAAAATACAGGTCATGGAAGATATGCAATCCACAGCTGAAGCTTAAAGGAAAAATGGTAAAATAAAGGTATTTTACTTTATTTAATGCAATTCAGATATAGACACCACTGCAGGAATTCCTAGGAAAGGTTTCCTGGACCACCTCTTCCAAGTACTTTGAATAAGCAGGAAAGAAGTCATTGTAGGTTTAATGAAGATAAATATTTTGTGAAAACTGGTAAGAGACACATCATCTCACAGTGTGTTTTGTAGGGCTGGGTTCTTACTGCTCTAGTGAACAAGGTGTAATTCTTCCCATCAGCACAAGATTACAAGGTCATTGTGGTACAGCTACTCAGGTACTAGCATGGGAACTAACTTCACAGCTGTATTGCCATAAATAGAACTTCTGCCTGTCTTTAAAGATTCTTCACAGATGACATTCAGCAAATCATGGTGTCATCAATCTCTCTTCTCCATTCCATTCTTTGCCCCAGGAGATCTCTAATTGGGGATGTCTGTTATACTACCTTATGTTACAGTGTATGGAGGCTGATGTAACTTTTTCAACTGAAAATCACGTTGATAACCAGTCCTATGTTTTCTTAATTTACCTCTGATTAATGCGCAATCCAGCTGTTGCAAAATTTTCCCTATAGAGGGATTTGTTAGGTCAAGGAGAGCTGAAAAAACCCCACCACCTAAGTTAGAGATGCTTTGTAGAAGCTTCTACAAAACAAGTGTTACAAGCACTAAATTTTCCATGTCAAATTTGTTAAACAATGGCTTGTGTTATATTCCCATGGAAATTTTCTTGTAAAAGGAGAGGGCTGTAATTCTCTTCTCTGTTTTCAAAGTATGATCTCACTGTCCAGATCTCCTTAAGGACAGAAGCAGCCTGAAATTGTAATGACGAGAACAGGAAGGGCATCTCTGTATCCTTTTCACTAGTCTATGAAAATCTTTTCACACAAGTCTACACAATAACCTGGTGTGATCATCTAAAGCAAAACTCTGACCACTGTCATGTAGCAGGATGTTCAAAAAAAGAGTAAAATAAAATATTTGGATGTTATCACAAAACACAATAACATCATGAATAACTGTAGCAGTTATTCCTTTGGTTTTGTTGGAACACTTCAGAAATTTTAAACAGTATTTCAATGAAACCATGGCAGTTGGTACCAATAATAAAAAATGTTATATATGAACAAATTAATTTGTTTTAAAACTAACTCACAACCAAGGTTTAATCTCTGTACAGGCCATTCACTTAACAGCTGGACTCAATTATCTTTGTGAGTCCCTTCCAACCCAGAATACTCTGTGAATCGTGTCCACAAAAAAGCAATTTAAAAACCCCACCAAACTAACTAACCAACCAAAAAATTCTCAAATAAATAACTTTTTTTTTTAAATACTGTAGAATTAAAACTGGTTTGAAACATGCTGAATTTCAAATGTATCAGAAGGTTCAAAAAAATCTCCACAGATCAGAATGTTTCAAAAAAAAATCTTTAGTACATCAGAGTATACATACTTACTTATTCTAAAAGTTTGAAAGTTGTTCATAGGAGATTTCTGGCTGACTTGAATTGGTTTATTCAGAAGATTTTCTGGAGAATTTAAAACTTAAAACAAGTCTCTGATCTTAAATCTTATTTCTACTTCCTTATAGAATTATTTCCTGTACTTTACCCCTCAGATGAACATAAAGAGAAATCTTGGTCAAATACCAGGTCAATCCTGATGGGGCATGCATTGCTTCCACGGTTTCTCACTCAGCAGAGCAGTGCTCAATTCTTTTCTATAGATGTTGACTATGATGTCAACATGACATTAGTAATGTCAAGATCAAGATAAGAGAGAAGGAAAGGAATTTTGTTTCAAAATTGAAAAAAGAAGGATCAGTCTTCAGACATTTAGGAATAATGATCTGGAAAATGAGGGTAGCTGAGACCAAAAAATGGGGGCAGGGACAAAACAGGAGAATAGTGCATGAAAGGATAAAGAGTTTCCATTTTCTGTTCAGGCAGGAAATTATTAAGGAGGAGATATTATAATGCCTAAACATCCTTTTCTTTTGCTGTGTCTCTGAGGTATTCCTTTGGCTTCTGTCTCTAGATAAGTCCAAATCAGTTATCATTCAGAGCAGAGGTCAGTGACAAAACATTTGCTAAAGTACAGCTAATTCAGGCCCTGGGTCCCAAATGGCTCTTCTGTAAGTAAATCTGTTTGGACTTCTGTCTACAAATGATGGGTGTGAGGATAAGTAATTTTGCAAAACAGATCATTCCATCAAAGCAATAGCCCTTTAACTATACTAAATCCTGCTTCCCAATTTCTTCTGGAATTACAGAAAAACGGTATATTTAGCTGAGTTTAAAAATAATTTTAAAATACAAGGTGCAATATGTCCATGTGGATGCCCATTTTGGACCAGGGTAATGCTGCTGAAAGCAGTGGAAAGGCTTCACAGAATGTACTCTAGTGGAAGGGGAAATCAATTAGGCATGAAAATTAAGTATTTATTTGAACAAAGAAGTTCTGCTGCTGCTGCTAAGAATCAACCTGCAAAAAAGCCTGGCCATAAACAATTCACAATTGAATAAATCCTGACAGAAAGCAAGCTGTTACTTTTGGGTGTTTGTATTGACATGGTCTTGGACACCACATCAATGACATAGGTGAAATTTGGCACACTCCATATCAAAATTAGCAATGAATTGCTATTTCATTTGTCGTGTCTCAAAGATATCTCATTTTCTTCTAGTGCATGAATAACTAAAATAATTGGCTGTGAAGACAGAGGACCTCATAAGAGTCTTAGTTTTTAAGAACTACTCTCAGTTTTTAAGAACCACTCTAAGCATCATGCCTCACTTCGTGCAACACAGACTGCAAAATGTCATTAAAGGGCTGTTTTGCTAAATAAAGTGTCTCCTGCTTGGGCTGGAGTATTGTTCTACCAAAAGATATCCAGCCTTGATTTTAAAACATGAAATAATGCCAAATCCACAACATCCCTAAGTGAATTGTTTACTGGATAATTATAGTTATGTCTAATCTAGCTGGAGCCTCTCTTATTGCTAAATTAAAGTTCTCTACAATCACAAATACTGTCTTCCATGGGCTGACTGTCTCTGTAGCAGCAAGTTGCACAGGCAGCTGCTGGCTGTCCTGCCTCGTCTGGCTGAATGCAGGGGAGGTATGGTCAGCAATGCAGTGACCACTGAGTATACTGGTTTTGCTGAGCCCTCACAGTCTGCTCCTGTGCTGGAGATGCCACTTTCTGCCCCCATCTAAGGGGTAGAAGCACAAGGATGCTGCAGCTGCTCAACTTATCTGCCTGCATCTGGATGATGGAAGACAGTGACTCTGACAATAGTCCATGGACCAAGTGAGCAGTGCTCACAGGCCACAGGAGATGGTCTGGAATGACAGTATCCAAATTAAGTTTTCTCTTCATTTGTCCACTTAGTTTTTAAAAATATTGGTGGGAACACTTTCCAAATACTCTGACTAATGCCATAGATAAGATCTGTTGATTCCCCTTTCCTACTGTTTGTAATTCTAATCACACATTCAATGTACAAGCTCCCTTCCATGCACTCTCACACTCCAAATTCATGCTCTGTTGATTATCCACCACAACCCTTGAGCCTGTCAGAGTCAATGCCCTGCAAAATACAATCTCAGGGTTTTGTCCTATGAATAGGGTGTATATCCCTTGTTCTTTGATGGATGATGTTGTGTTTGGGTGTTAAAGGGGGAACAAAACCAAGAATGTTCGTCAGCACTAGGACGTAGACTTTACTATAAGGAATATTTTCATTTACTCAAGTATTGCATCAAATTATTGTTAAATGACTGCTGTGAAGCTTCATAGCAAATATTATTAAACCGTCATAACACTTATATTATGTGTCTTCATATGACTAGAGCTCACTAGGTTCACTTGAGTGAACAAAGCCCTTCCAAAAGATCATGTTAAAATTACAACCAAGAGGGCTTCAAACTCCATTCTCAAGTATTAAGGCAAAGTTCACCAGTCCAGAAAAAAGAGCATGGACATAGGAAAGAGGAGATTATGTAATGAAAGGTCATATACTTCTTTAGCACTGAAATAAAAGTGTTGAAAGAAAACAAGAGGCTTCCCAAAAATCCAGACTGTTCTAAAAGGGAAAATATGGTGTTAAATCAAAACCAAATAAACTTTTACTTTTAAAACGTGACTCCACTACTTTGTGGGCACAACTACACAGGTACCCCTCTGCTAGATTCCTTGTTTGCAACTACAACAGCTTTCTGAGGTAAAAATTATTATCATTCCACATATATTTTATGTTTCTCTTCAAATTTTTTTAGGGTGTTTCCCTCCAAAGTACAGGTTTCTCTTCAGCCTTTCAGTATATTTGAGACCATTTTGTTGATGTTGCTTCCATTCCTTGTGACATTCTTTGTCATACCTGTTCTTCTAGGGGTGAAGTGATAAGAAATGCCCATGGTTTCCAAAAATGGATATGCTGCAGATTTATGCCACATACTAGTGGCATTTTCTGGCTTGTTCCTTACAATTCTCATAAGGATTATGAGAGTTGCTCTTTTTTTTTTTTGCTCCTTTGGCCACATCCAATTATTGTGTTGACATTTTCAGGGCTTCTTATCATAGAGGTGTATATATATATATATATATATATATGTACGTAAATAATGCCCTCTTTTTCCATCTGTTCTACACACATCCTTTGCACTTAACATTCTGAATGTGCTGCCACAGTTATGCGTCAGCTTATATTTCAGTAGCATGACATCACTCTGTGAGATCACTCTCCAGAGTCATATCAAAAGGTTGCATCCTTTAAAACATGATAATAACAATTTCTTAGGAAAACATGATTATGCACTTAGCTGTCTTTACTGCAGAGTCAGGCCTTTCCCAGATTTTCATGTCTTGAAGAAAAAAAAAATTTGTTGGCTACTCTATTGGATATAAAACACTGCATTGTCCCTTACTACTTCAGACCTGTAAAAATTTATTGTAGAATTTATAGCATTTTATATGGTTTCCAAATTTTTTAAGGATTATTCTCATTCAAATCTGTCCCTGTTCCACAAATGTGCCCTAATTGATCAACCTAACTTTCCCCAATTTTATAAAATCCAAGGGTCAAATAAAGTCAAGGAGCACCAAAATTTCCTTGAAGGAGTCAGTGAACTCCAAAGAGAACAATCTTTCATCTACTGTCAGAACAACCTTAACATGATCCACAGACAGCCAGCAAAAGCATATTGTTTGGGCAATAAGGACTATGGAACTTCTTCCAACCAACATGAAGGTCTGTAAATCTGCTACCAGCAAGTACTGTTGGCGTTTCTAGAGGACCATACCACCTCCTCAGCAATGAGAAAGCAACAAAGATAACTGATAAGCCAGATGAGAGAACTGCAGCAAGTGAAAAGAGATGTCCCTCTTTGTAAGATGTGTTGTAAGATGGTCCCTTTGCAACTGTGAGGTTGATTACTTATCCCAGAAGAGGACATGAGAAAAGTTAGCAGAAACAAGGAGTGACAGCTGGAAAAGAATCCACATCTGTACTAGTGCATAGGCCACTAGGCCTCCCATGGATATCATAAAAAATTTGAAATCTGAAATTCATCTTCAAGCACTGGATTTCCACTTGGCCTCATGAAATCAATAGGATCTTCCCACTTGACTCCCTCAGGCCAGTTTTCATCTAATGAAGGGCTTCTAACGTTTTCTTTCTGACACCTAGCTCTGTGTCATTGGGCTAAGAAAGCAGACATCTCCTGAATAGCCAAATTACCTACAGAAACAGATGTGTATCAGCATGTCAGACATATATCAGTATATCAGCAAATGTTCCAGCACACAGTAAATATTCCATCAGAAGAGCTAGGCTGATAGTACATATGTGCCACTACATCCCACTTCTATCATAAGCATGTGTTATCAGCTGTAGTTGAAAGCAAATCTAAAATTTACATTATCTACACAAAATTTACAAAAAGTGTAAATAAGTGAAAGGAGTTTATTCTCATTTCATGTGGATACAATGAGTTTTGAAACAGTTTTGGTGAGCAGGTCTAACAAAAATTTACAGTACTTAAAAATAAGAAAAATACAGATTATGATTAAGAGTTGTATGAAAATCATAAAGAGATTAAAATCATAAAGAGATAAAAATCATTCAGGAGCCACAAATCCTGACCTGCTCCAAACTTAATCCCTGCACAAGATACACAAGAAGTTTCAATATTATACATAGGACTTAACCATGAAAGGCATTTCTAGTTCCCTACAATGCAAATGCTTGCATATTGAATAAACAATGGTCTGCATATCCCAGTAAAAGTGCACTGTCCACAGATACTGCTGTATTTATTTCTGACCTACACATCAAGGCAGATTTTCTCATGACTCATGTAGAAAATCCATGTTGCCAAATGATGGGATAAGCCTGTGCCTAAGCACGAGGTCCTGTTGGCACAACACAGCAGGAAATAGCAGGGCCGAGTTTGCTCCCCCAGGATTTTGCAAGGAATTCTGAGGATTTTTCCAGGACATTGGAAGGTTTACACCTGTCTCTATGCTTTTTTTCCTTTGAAAATGTAACAGACAGAATTTGAGTGTGGGGTTTTCAGTTGGTTTTGTTTTAGTTTTGGGGGGCTTTTTTTTGCCTTAAAGCCACTCTAAATGGTCAGAGTAATTTGGGGAAAAGATCTGAAGTCTCAGAAATATGGAAGTTATTTTCTGATACTAAAAATGTACATACTAGCAATTATAGTCCACAATGTACAACTTCTTTTATTTGAGTGTTAAATATTATAGTTTTTCTATGGCAACTCAAGAAATTCCTGCCATATCAAATATCCTTCTAAACTGATTTTGCTTTGGGTAATAAAACAGAACTGCTGATACACCATAATTTCCAGAAAGACTGAGGACACAGATGGCAGAAGAAAATGGAGCTGTCAGAAACTATCAGTGTTGGTATAGACTGTCATGTTATCTATCCTGATCCCTTTCCTCCAGTACTGTTTTTCGGGAGATGTGCAGTGCCACACAACTATTGACATTCAAAACAGAACAGTGTGGCTGGCCTTCTAGATATATACGTGGTTTGGAAGCCACAGAAGAAACTGTAAAAATCTATTTTTAAAGTATTATTCAAACTAAACATGACTAATTTATAAAAACTGTCTTCCACAGTCAAGGGCAGAAGTGATAAATACCATGACATCTGCTCTATAATACTTCAAGAAGTCAAAAGTCCTCAAATTTCAGAGTTTGAGCCTACAGCCAAGCTTGGCAATAGATTCATATCAGGTCCTTTATCCCCTTTTTACAAAGTGAGAAATTTAACCTAGTTATGATTTTCTTTGCTGAAATTACACCCCTAAGAAACTAAAAAAGTGGAAGTGGTCTTTCAATCATTTGCTCAAAACTGCACATATTTTCAACAGCATCATTGTCAGAAACCAGGCTTCTGTCACAGCCTTGCTCTTTAGTAAAAAACATCATCTAGCTTCAGATACTCTTAAAATATTTCAAGGTAATAAGAAAAAAAAGCCAATCAAAAAGCAGCAATTTAGAGGAGGTTGTTTTTATACAATCCAAAGTTAACCAACCAAAGGCTACAACCCAGACAATACAACTCCATATCCTCCTTTTAAACCCTCAGTGACTTTCTCTGGAGTCTGAATGCTCATAACATCTCCTTGTGTCTACCTTGTTCTCACCACCAGGTATAAGCCCAGCTCAGTGACTTTAAAGAGATGTACAGACAGAAGAGACTTCCCAGCAGTGCAAGTGAGGAAAGTAGAGATTTCACTTTGGAGATAATGAAGAAAAAAAAGCAACAAGAAAGAGAGAATAGTGCAAATACAAAGAAAATAGTCAAGTAACTAGAAATAATGTTCTGGTCCAACATATATTTTGTTAATTCAAAAGCTGGAATTTTTGCTCTTGGTTAAAAAAATCAGAGAATATGGATAAAAATAAGAGAATATGAAACACTAGGCCAGTTCCAGCAATGAGGGCAAAATGGAGTGAAAGGCAGTTGCAGAATTTGGAGTTACATGTGCAAGAGCTTCAGTAACCATATTTTGATTGGTCAAAATATGTTCTACCCTATTTCTAAACACAAGTGGTACTTTTATTTACATGCTAGACTACTTTATAGAATCCTTTTTTCCAACCAAGCAAGTTATTAATTTATGGACACTGTAATTTTATGGAAACATCTGGTATAGGAAATAATTTCCTTAGCTGCATGTGTCCTGTTCCAATCTTTATGTGTTTCTTCTGCAGTGCAAAGAATAAAAAAATATGTGTATTTGAACTTAGCAAAATATTATTTAAGGACAGAAGAAACATCCATAATGTAATTTCATTTCAGAGCATCTCATTAACTGGATCCACCCTTCTCCACAGAAATATTAATTCCTATGAGCAATAAAACTTTCCTAAATACTGTGAATTACTTACTCCCACTATATTTCTTTCTCTCTGACATCTACTTATTGAGGAAACAGGGTAGGTAAATAAGGACATATAAGCCTGACCAAGTCTTAAAAAGCTTTTTCAAAGTGTGGATACTGTTGGTATTTCAGACTTGCTCCTAGCTGTTTTAAAACCAGGCCATTTGTGATTGCTTTATGTCAGGAAACAAGAGCAGTATGGCAGGAAGGAGATCAAAAGCAAAGCAGACCCTAGACACAGCATTTGCTTTCCATTCTTTACAGCAATGCTTTCCCACCCTGCACCTACCTCCCTTGAAAGTCACACAGGAAACTGGAATTTTACCAGAATTCAGCAAATGGTTGATAGACACCATTGTAACTCTCCAGAGTGCTAGAGAAGTGTTTTACAGACACCTTCTGTCTGAATTTCCAGACAGAAAACACAGTGTGTATTTGTCCATCTGATTCATACGCTTGGATGAGACTGTGAGAATACCTCTAGAGGGCAAGGAATGAACCACTACTTTGTTCCTTCATCCTTTCTCCCACGTGGTGTCCCACCACCTGCAGGACATCACAACATCACTGTTACAGGCTGGCCAGCACGGATGTGAGCATATGCCTGGAATTACCAGCTTGGTTTGCAGCTGATGCCTCCTCATCAGCAGCGGTGGGTGTTGGCAATCTCACGTCTCTCCTCTCTCTTTCTCACTCAAAAATGGTGCCACAAGGCATACACAGCACATCCAACCCTCCTTTGCACTTTTTTCTCCTTTTATCCCTTCACTGTACAGTCTTTCCCTTGTTTTCCTTCCCACTTTGTCACATACACTAAAAGCCAGCATTGGTTCTGATCATGAGATGCTAACACTGGGTCCAGGCCAGTCTTGCTCATGTGTGCTTTAAGCTGATTCACACATTTTATAAGCTTTTAATGCATTTTAAGTTCAGTGAAAAGAGAGTTCTTTGAAGTTACTCTTGGCTCTGGTAATTCATCAGCATAAGTTTAGCAAGACAGGGACTCCGTGTTTCTCTACCAGCTTAACTCCAGACTCAGTATATTGTCTTTGAAAGCAAATAAATGCCAGCTTTCTAAAATGTCTTTGCAGAAAATGATTGAGTAATATAAAGTGTAAGAGGAAGTTTCTCCAAAGGATGACCCTAGTATATTCAAGCTCATTGACTGAAACATCACAAGTTAATACAACACATAATCCCTCCCTTTGCACCTTTTCCATACTTAGTAGAAAGTGAAAAAAAAGGCAATTTTGCATGTCTGTATGTCTGGAACTACAATGCTGGAGCTCTTTTCAATATTAAATATGCAAAAAAAAAACCAAACCCCAACCCTGCACACATTTTCTGCAAGTAGTGCTCTTCTGAGTTGTACACCTTTCCTATGTTTCTTCAACTTGTTTATGCTCACAGTCTTTATAAGAAAACAGGCTTCTGCCTTGGGACAACCTGTGTGAAACAAAACACCAGCTTCTTCAACACAGGAATTTCAATACTGCATACTGCAGCCTCAGCAGATATGCCAAGTTCAGATTCAGAGTTTTGAAGTCAAAGGTCTTCCAGAAAAGTCCTCCATAGATGAGGTTTTCAAGCTCCCTGAGGAAATCCATTTTGTGGATACTACAAGTCTGTCTAATAACAGGGGAATAATTCCTTCTCATCTCTGCTAGAGTAAGGACAGTGAGATTGTCTGTCTGACTTGCACTGTTATCTGCATTTTATCTGTGGCAAAAATAATGAGCCATGAAAATGGTCAATAAATCCACCAAAATTTTCATCCATGTGTTTGGCTATGCTCCACTTTCTGGGACAATGTGTATGTGTGTTTCTGTCCACACACAGAACACATAGGCAAAGAAAGAAAACTGCTTAAGAGCTACTTGAGGTAGAGACACAAGGACCATTGGCCAGAGCAATCAAGGCATCCTAGTCAGTGACAGAAGGAATCCTACTGAGTATCCTGTCCCTGCCAGGACTATGGACAGTCAGATATGCTGAGGCTGGAAGGTGGGAGGTGGAGACCACCAGTGCAGAATCGCACACAAAAAAATTGAGATGTTCCTGAGGGCACTTGCTGCCCTTGTGCATGGGTTACAGGAAAGATGATGAGTCTGTCTTTATGTCCTGGACCCATCTCACCACATTCATCTCCAGATCTCAGGAGAGTGAGCAGGTTTTAGTTGTAGCAAGTGAAGGGAAAGGCAGGAAGAAGTTGAAGAGAGAAAGGTGGAAAGAGTCTGAAAGTCACACATTATAGGATTAGCACAAATAAAGGAAGGCTTGGTTAGAGAAATACAGGAGATATCACTATCTCCCTCCCCTCAAGAGCCCCCACTGATTCTTCTTCATTCCTCCTCTTCAGCAACAGTCCCTTTGACTTCATTGCCTGTCTCAGACCTCAGCCTGCTCCCTCAAAAGACCCAGTCAATACCACCACGAAAGGGTTTTGCTCCTCCAAAGACAGGGACAAAACAAGGCATCTTGGCTCCATGGAAACTTATGGTATTCTGAGTGTAGTGAAAAGGCTTGGACACTGAGTGGTCTCTGGTTGAGGCCATGAACAGCTGGGATAAATCCACTAACTGCCTTGGCATTGATTTTATTTATTTCAAGGACCTATCTGTCCCGGCAGCAACAGAGAGCAAGTGTGACTTTTAATCATAATTTCTATTGTGGCCAAAGATAGATACTCTGTCCCAAGAATATTTTTTTTCTTTTTTCTTTTTCTTTTTCTTTTTCTCTTTTTCTTTTTCTTTTTCTTTTTCTTTTTCTTTCTTTTTCTTTTTCTTTTTCTTTTTCTTTTTCTTTTTTCTTTTTCTTCTAGTTTCCTTTTCCTTTTTCTTTTCCATTTCCTTTCTCCTTATTGCAATGCATTTTCTGCCTGTCCTTTGATGTGGATTATAAGCGTCCTGTTCATTTCATCAAGGGTAGGATTTGTCAGAGTGTGGTACAGTGAAAGCCAGCAGGCTCTCCGTTTAATGCACATGGGCAAGACATTTCACTGTGGAACTAAATCTCTCTCCATCTTTTCTAATTGAACCGTGTGGTACAGTGCATGAAGTAACTTGGCATGATGAGTATTTTAATGGACACCGTAGCACTGGGGTGGCAGTGAGGCAGGAACTGCACCCCATCAGTGAAGCTGAAGGCACATCAGCAGCTGTGTTGGGCTGGTTGTCACATCAGATCAGCCAACCATCCTCACTGGGCAAGGAGGGTGTAACACACATGATTTTTTTGATTGGTTTTGCCCTGAGTTACAAAGTGCTGTGTTTTTCCTTCATATTTTTCAAGCAGTTTCCTTTATGTCCTCTCTGATAGCAGACACAGACATTCATTCGGCATACAATGACTCTTAGGCAGATAAGCATTAGCAGTTTTTGGCAGTAGCCTGTGACTTCATGCAACGCTGAAATTCCCATGACAGGCTAAGCTTCCAGCACACCGACCTGTCAATGACACTCCCATGAATCCTGTGACTGAGGGTGCTGCTCTGTCAGGACCTTACTGCCATAACCCCAGAAAAAAAAAAACAAAAACTAGAGAAATTCAGATACCAGCTTTTCCCAAATCATCAACAGTATCTTTCCAGACAGAGACAGAAGAGGTAAGAAGCTATTCAATATATTATCCACATGATTTCTGGCTTTTCATATCAGATTGCTGTACAGTGTTTCCTAAGGTCCTTTCAATGGTAACAAGCCATGGCCTCCAGTCACTCAGACATATTTTGCATGCTTCCATCAAAAAAAAAAAATTCCAATACACTTCTCATAAGCAATGTGTAGTGGGCTTTGAATAGAGAATTCATTCAGCATGCGAAGGAAAGTTGCATCATAATCTTTTCTCATGATTAATGGCATTCATTTTGTGTTACAAGAGGGACACTGTTATGACCCAGAATGCTGTACTTTATCAAATTTTCTATTTTCTTGCTCAAAGAACTAAAAATAAGATTATAGAGAGTTTTATTGGTTATAACTCTGGATTATTTTCCATTTAAGTACATTTTTGAATGTGAAATGTTAAGGAGAGTTAATGGTTACACAATATCATGTCAGATAACACAGAAAAGATGGTGGAAGGGATCTATCAGCAGACCAGATAATTTCTAAAACAAAATAAGTTTCTGTTTAAAAAAGAAGCTTCTTTCCTATATTGTTTATTTGATGGTACGGCGATCTGCCTGTTGTTATTTCAGGTGTGTAGTCTCCACCAAAGTACCTAAAATTAGCTCCATACACAGCCTGATGGTGTGGCAAGAGAATGTGTGCGAAGAACAGCAAAACATGAGTGACTCATGGGTCATAACAACAGCATGTAGTGACAGACGTGGAAAAATATGATCATCAGGCAAAACAAACTACATTTACATCAACATTTCTGAAAAAATTCCAAGTTCTCATAAAACCAGAACTTACTTACAAGGCACAGACACCAGATCTTGTGGTAGCTAATGTATCTCAGTGCTCATGACATTTCATTTCTAGAAGTTGGATTGCATGTTTACTTGTAGGACAAAAGCAAGTTGGGAGACATCACAGAATGCCCCTACAGTACAAAAAAAATGTTGAAAAGAGACAGCCACTGATGAGATGCTGCATTTCCAACAAAGAGTAACTTGATGTGATATCTAGTTCCCATAGTTTCTTCATTGAAATGCCTGTGTCCTAGTATAGTCCAAACACATACCTCCATTTTCCCATACAGATAATTAAATTCCAGCTTGAAAGATGTGGCATGTCTGGCAATGATAAAAATGGATTTAAGGCAGGAACAGTAGTGTTAGGGCCTCAGTACAGAGACTGAACTGTAAAGCCTTTCAGATATCTGGTTTAAACCTGTAATACCTCTTTCAGAGGGTAGCAGAAGTTGCCACTCTGAAGTCCATGGTGGTCAGGGCACGACTGGATGTTGTGGCAAGCTTCTCATCTTCTGACAGGGTTTAGAAAGGAAACATTCTCTCCATGCAAGCAGGGACTACATTTCTATCAGAAACAGAAATGGGATTTCCAGACCACTGGCTTAACTTGGCTGGTTTTGAAATCAGCAAGCATAATTCCCAGTGGCAGCAGAGTTTGGTCAGTGACATATAGTGAAAATAAAAATTACCAATGCCTGGTAATTGTAAGTGCATGTAAGTGCATGACAGTCTTTTGGATACAGAACAGTGTCTGCTTAGCTTTTATCACTGTTTTGCATTGACAGGTTTGGGTATTTTCTTTGAGCAAAAGTCAGATCCTCGCTATTAATGCAAAATACCAAAGGCAAATTACTTCTTACTATTTATAGTTAGCAGGCTTTTTATAGGTTTATTGAAAAAGTGATCCTGCAGAATGACCTGTGAAATATAAATGAATATAAATGAAATCTAAAGCCATTGTTTTCACTCTTCACATCTTGCCTGGAAATTTCTTCTGTGTGGAAGTTTTGATAGACAAAGGCTTAACTGCTAGAACATGATACCTGTCAGAAGAACTGACACACACCCCAAGAAGGAGAGGTGAGAATTGTTCCCTATTTTTTCCTGTCCTTTGTCCCACATTTTCTTTCACTTTCTTTTTCATTTATGCTAATGTTTTTTTTTTTCCTAATCACTGAGAATTTTTCTTAACATATGAACCAATTCTGCAAAAATTGCTTATATTTCTTTTTTATAAGCTTCAGTAGCCCCAGATTAAACTGCCAGTCAAATACACTTTGATTCAGATTCAGGGTTAGTATATTTTGATAGGGAAGAAAGGACTTTCCCTTTACTGGATTAGCAGCAAAAAAACTCCCAAACTCTAGGACATAACTGTGCCCATGCCACATCTGCATTAAACCAGTAGAGAAGTTTCTTCTTATATAGAAACATTCATCTCAAGAAGAGAACCTACTGCAAATTACCATTTATAGAAGGAATCTGCTCCATCATTTGAAGGAGTTCTGCATGACATTAGGACAATCCCAGGCCTCAGGTCACTTTGCAATAGACCTCAGGCAGCAAACTGAGAATGTGCCTGCAGAGAGCCTGCAAAGAGAGGCTCATTTTCATGTGTCATGCCTCATAGGAAAGCAGGAAAGATTTTGTGCAGAAATTCTTGGCTATGATTCTGAGCACACAGAGGCAGGTCAATGGAATAAAAATAAGCTTTTTTAGAACACTAACTTTGCAGATTCTACCACATTCCAAATGTTTTCTGACTTTGGATGCTTGTCCATCCTTTCTGTAATAATAATTTGCAGAGCTCTGATAATTTCATTGGTTGGTTTTGGATTTTTTATAATGATGAAAATATAAGTATCAAACTATCCACTTTGCTATGATCAAAGAAAAATGTCATATGTATCAGCAGACATAAAATAGCTCTAGCAGAGATTGTTGCTGGAGGATATAGACCCTATTATTCATATGAAACACAGTGCTGCCACAGATCATTATCCCTAATAGCAGTAATCCTCCCTGAATGGGTTTATTAAAGTGTCCTCAGCATCACTGTGGGCTGTTAATAATCTGGTGGTAGCAGCCTGCTTTGCTATGTCTGCAGCTTAACCTACACTTATTTCTGTCATTGCCTTTTTTCCCCTCCACATTAATCATACTCTGAAAACATTTTCAATATTCTCTCTTGCAGCACACAGGAAAATGCCTTCTAATTGTCATTCTGAGTCTGCTTATTCTGGTCCTTCTGCATAAATATAAATGCAAAATCAGCAGCCTCTGATACCCTGCCCTCCCCATCCTCCTCCACAAGCAATTGCAGTGGTGGTGTCTTCCAGTCTTGTGAAGAGGGAACCACACTCTGCCTTCCATCTGGGAGACCCTGCCTGCACCTACACTTTCTGCCTGGACACCACAGCACACTGTGGCAGGCACCCTGCTTCCTTGGCTGTTCAGAGAGGGTCCCCTTTCAGAGCATATCAGACTCCAGCCTGAAGCACTCCAGATGCTCCTATGACAACCCCATTGCAGGAGGAGTGGGATGAGCCTCATGCTGCTGTGTGCTGTGTCTGATGCATGCTGATGTATCCTGATACGTGCTGGGTTTCACTCAGATACCATGTTGGGGAAAAAGAAAATCCTAACATAAAAATGCGACCAGGAACCAGGAAATAATCTCATCCTCCCAAGTTGTCATAGAGCCCCAGAATACCACTCACATTGTATAACACAGCAGAAGTGCACTGGATATTTTTGTTCCATTTCAGCTTCATCTGAATTTTCTGTTTTGAAAAAAGCATCCATTACCCCAGACAGTCAACTTTCCAAAGGCATGTACCTCTTTTAATGGAAAAAGGTTTAAAATTCCTCAGTTTTGTAAGTCTCAGTTTCCAATTTACCTCCCTTTCATAGTGAAGGCTTTTTCCCCCAACAAAAATAAATTTAATAAAAGACATAAGTGTGAAAATTTCTGTCAGTATTTCAATTAATCCTGCTGTTGAATTCTTGCCATCTTAGATAAGGTGATCAGTTTATGCTTTGCAAAGATGCTGCAGGAAAAATCCTAGCACTGATTTTTTAATAGCTTTGCTGCTGTTTGGCATTGATTTCTGTTAATACCTGGGCACAAAAACATGACTCAATTATGCAAAGAAAATATATAATAGTCCCTATAATTGTTCTGCTTAGATAGCTTTTTTATTTTTACAGATGAAACAAACTGACAAAAACAATCTTTGAAGTATTATACTCATAGGCAGTAGGATTAAAGGTATTATTCATAATGAAATATGATGTTATTTGACACCTCATAGGAAGAGTAGAGTCTTTATTAAAAAAAAATCTCTTGAATTACCCCTTAGACATTAGAAGAATTCTTTGTCTTGCTTCTTTATTATGAACAGTATTAGAATTGTATAGGGTTTCTCTCCTTATTGTTAAACTTTCTGACACCTTTTCAATTTGCCTCTTTACCTTAATTCAGGGCCACAGGAAAGTAAATGAATTCTTCTCAGTCACATCCACCAGAGCATATTTTAAAAAGCCAAGGCATAGACGCTTGTTAGCTATATCACCTGCATTAACAACTAAGGAGAAAATGTCACCTAAATCCAACATAGAATAGATGGTCTCTTCAGCATTCAGGCAGAGATAACCTTTACATGGATACTATATATGTAGATAATTGGCCGTGAAAACAGGTATCAGTAAATCTAGCCTAGGTGTCAATTAGATAGCTTCAATTTACTACTCTGCCACTCTTCATGGTGTATCTTACTTTAGTCTTAAAATACAGCTCTTACTCAGAAGTTTGGAGAACAGATCAGTGCCTGAGCAAGATCTGACGAAAAAAACTGGCTGTGAACATGAAAGATACATGAATTGCTTTTGTGTTGTCTAGCTATCTCTGGTGTTCTTAGACTCATTTGGTTATAAACATGTGCTACTGTCTCAGAAGGTCAAAAGTAATGGAAAGAACAGAGATTTTAGTGTGCCTGGAAGACATCCAAACAAATTATAGTTAGATAGATCATCTTCTTCATGTAACTGGCTGTCCAAGAATACATACTTTTTTCTTCCAATGGCAAAATATACGAGGGTGATAAATTATTAAGTGAGGTTGGTGAAACTCTGGGACAGGTTGCCCAGAGAGGGGGTGGGTGCGCCATCCCTGGAAACATTCACTGTCAAATGGGACAGGACTTTGAGCAACCTGATCTAGTTGGAGATTTCTCTGCTCATTGCAGGAGGGGACTATACTATGTTTAAAGGTCTCTTCCCACACAAACTATTCTATCATCATATGGCACAACAAAATTGTAAAGCAAAAACTCTCATAGCAATTTCTAAAGGAGTAAAATATTTATATTTCTATTTTATGCATCCAAAAGACAAGACCATAGCCAAGACCTAAGTCTCTGAACATGCCCTCACAATCAAGAGTTGAATCTGATCCCAAATATCTCAGCATTCATGCTCTACCATTAAACTTCAACACTATATTCCAAAACATCATATTTTGGAGATAATTTTGTTATTCTTAAAGTGACACTGCAATAATATGCTGAAAATTAAGTTTCTTCTCTTCCCTACTGTTTTTATTTGAGCTGAAAACTGTCACTTGAAAGCAACATTTTTATTTAATTTGTTTTTATAAACTCAAAGCACAGAGACAGTATAGAAGAAAAAAAAAAGAAAAACCCAACAACACCCACCAAACACCAACTCCCCACACACAGTATCTTTTGTCCCTTTAGAGAAAGCTTTGTACTAAGCTCAAAGGATTGGTTTCCACCTTTCACAAATGCAATTATTTTTGTTCTGAGTAACATTAGATACTTTGAGTGTATTTATATTAAGCAAAGCAATAATTTGATAGTTAAGATGCACCAAACCTACATTAAGATGCACCAAACCTAGAAGCTATGTTCTAGTAAACAGGGATATTCAGACTTTAATTTGAAGCTATCATAAGAAATAACAAATTATGCTTTATACTTCCAGACACACACCTTCACAGTTAGTACAAAGTAATAGCAGTGAAATGTTATAAAAGAAAGCAACAGTTTCATGTATGGGCTCTCATCCAATACCCCAACTTACTTAACTGGGACTTCATCTTGAGGCTACAGTAAAACCACTTACCCAACAAAATCAGAGACAGCATTCAGAATGATGAATAAATACTTCTGACTAATTGTGTTAAACCCCCAAACTGCATGGAGTTTTAGCAGGCATTTTATCAAAAGGTGTTAATGCACTGTGCCATTTGGTGTGCCAGCTTGGTTTTTTCCCCTGAAGGGACTACAGTGTACTAGAGGCAAGGATTTCTGAGGTTTCTGGGGAAGAACCACCTCTGATGCTTTAGAAAGACTCGTCTGTGGTTTCACATGGTGTTCTGAAAGGCTCCATTGACATTCACAGTGTTTTCTGACATTCACAGGGCACAGTGACCTAGTGTAGTTATTTGTCCTTTTTGTTGGTCTTTCCATAAGTTGTTTTGCACTTTTATGTTTCAGTCTGAACTGAAGCCTGTCTTTAGAAACTCACAGTTAATGCTGTGAAACGGAAGGAAAGTTAGGCATTGGTGAGATGCCTCTTCAGACCACCCTCAGTATTTCAAAGATGTGCTGTGCTGCACACACACAGTTTCTAGAACTATTTTTTATAACCATGCAGCTAACTGCTCTTTTTTAGGAGCAAAAATCTGTGGATTTCTCTTTAATGCTCTGTTCTTCTTATAGGATCTTCAGCAAGTCAAAAGCTTATGTCCAAGAAAAATCTCTTTCCTCATAGTAACTTTTGAGAATCAAGGATGCCATTTCAAATTGATAACTATGTGTGCAATAGTAAATAATTTCATATGCTGAGAAATACATGGGAAGCAACAGACAAACCAATGCCTCTGCATTTTGGACAGTGTTATGTAGCTCATTATACAGGTTTATTCCCAGTGAATGGCACTTACACAGTTCTTGCCATTAACAGCCTAACAATGATTAAGCCAAGGTGTGTATGTGAAACAACAGCTAAAATATCTGAACAGTGTTTCTCAGAGGAAATATAGAATTGAAAATATATTTTCCAAATTCTAGGTTTATAGCAAAACCAGCACCAAAGCTAGACTGAAATTATATCTTAAAGAAATTTCTTTAAGAAATATGAGGGTCATGTAGCTGTTTTTTTGCAACAGCTTGTGTTTGACTTGATGAAATGAAGGATTGTATTGATTGTATTACATTTCTAACTGAAATGTTCTTGAAATTATGCCCACATGGCATTGTTTTTTAACAGGGGATTAGTCAAAGGAAGCTTTTGTAAGGGGACAAATCTTCACAGAATTGAACTGTACAGACTCAGTCACTGAGTCTGAGAAGACACTCAGTCACTGGTTGCCCTTTGCTAGTATCCACCTTCTTCATAATTTGGGAGCTGACAGACTACCTCCCCTTTGTGAAATACTGTGAGATACCTGGGTGTTTTGAAAACAGATAGAACAAGATTAGGTGTGCCACTGCAACATAATTTGTGAACCCATTGCCCTTGTGCAGATGCACTGTGCTTAACTGTGCTTAAGGCTGTATAGAGGGCATATGAAGTATATCCACTGATACAGCCTATGGCTCACAACACTTGCAAAGGGAAAACTGTATTTTTCAGTCCTTTGTAGTCTTATCAATTTGTGACAAGTTCAGCAAAAGGTTTTAAAATAGAAAAAGTGACTAAAACTGGTTCAGACAGCTGCTATGTAAGGTAGCAGACAATGAACCTACCCAGAGGTCCCTAGAAATATTAGTATTTTAAAGGTTTTACATTTCACTAACTTCAAAGTGTGTGGCACTGTCTGTTGCCTTATGGGAATGGCAGCGATAGAAATGGGAATGAGTAAATACATTAGCGAAGGGCTTTCAGCTTCTCTGAAGTATTTCTCTCACAGCATTTCCCCAGTCTTGTTCTCCTCATTATCTCATCAGCATACCAGGCTGACACCCTGCTAGGCTTTTGGTAGCCTCCCTCACTAACAGTCTTTGTCCAGGTCACAGCAAGCGGCACATATCTAGCTAAGCACTACTCCTTCCACTCCTGCCTCTGTGAATCACACTTTTAAAATTATAATGAAAATCCACATTCATCACATAATCTTCACTCATATTGTCATAGGTTGTGAACGTGAGATGTGGCAGGGGGTATGTATTCAATTGCCATCTGTTAGAGGTAGGGCAGCTGTCTTCTGTTAATTGGGCCACCTGTTAAAACCAGGTGGGGCAGTTTTCTTTATCTCTTCCACAACCAATCCTCCCTCTGGGAAATATCTTCTGTTAATGAGCCATTGAGTCCCATTGCAAGACTGATAAAATTACATTGTGAGAGGCTCTGCCCAGAGGGAGGAACCAAGCAGTCCTACCTGGATATAATCTGAACTTTGGAACATCCAAGCAGCCTTTTCCACTGGATTCCCAGAGGAAGACCAGGCTCATCTATACCACCACTGGACCTTCAGAGGAGAACTCCACCCTTCTACAGGATCACTGCTTCAACAGAACCACAGCTGTCCCTCCAGGAGGACTGCAGCCACCATTTAATGGGACTGCTACCAGCACCCTCACCCACAGGGGGTCAGGTCATATTCTGACACTGTCAGTGTTGTTTTCTATTACTGCATTTTTATTTTTTCCTAATAAAGAACTGTTATTCCTACTCCCATGTCTTTGCCTGAGAGCCCCTTAATTTCAAAATCATAATAATTCAGAGGGAGAGGGTTTGCATGTTCCATTTTAAGGAAGGCTCCTGCTTTCCTTAGCAAACCTGTTTTCAAACAAAGAGACACCAAAAAAAAAAAAACCCTAAACAAACAAACAAAACACACAGAAAACTTTATCACAACAATGAATGAAAGTAGACAATTTACACACAATCAGCCTCCTGTTCCTTCATCACAATTATAACAACAGCATTCCTTACAATCGCTCCACCCTCACCCATTGTTCAGTCCATGTTTTGCCCATTGCTGCTCTCCACTACCATCCTTATCTCAAATTGCTCATGCCTCATGTTAGACATCAAAAAGATTGTGGTAATTTGACCATCTGAATGATAGATGCCCCACCAATGCTGCTCTGTCACTCCCCTCCTCCACTGAATAGGGGAGAGATAACATGACAAAAAGCTGATTGGTTAAGATAAAACAGGGAGATATACTAAGCAATTAACCATCATGGACAAAAAAATAACTCAGCTTGGAGAAATTAATTTATTTTCTTGTTAATCCAATCAAAATAGGATATTAAGAAGTAAAACCAAGTCTCAAAAGCACCTTCTGCCACCACTCCTTCCTTCATGGGTTTACCTTTATTCTAGTTTCTCTGCCTCCTCCCCCACAGGAGTGCAGGGGAATGAGAAATGGGGTTTGTTCATCACACATTTCTGCTGCTCCTTCCTCCTCAGGAGGAGGTGGCGAGTCCTTTCCCTACTTCAGCATGGGATTCCTCAGCATGATCCCACAGCAGATAGTCCTCCATGAACTTCCCTAGTGTCAGTTCTTCCCAGAGGCCGAAGTTCTTCACAAACTGCTCCAAAATGGGCCCCTTCCATGGAATGCAGTCCTTCAGGAATTCAATTGTTCCAGCATGGGTCCCAGTGGGTCACAAGTCAGCAAACTTTCTCCAGTGTGAATTCTTCTCTCCATGGGGCCACTGGTCCTTCCAGGACCATGTTCCAGTGTATGCTTTCTGTGGAGTCACAACTTTATTTTGACACATCCATATGCTCTGGTATTGGGTTCTTCACAACCTGTAGGTGGATACTGGCTCCATCATCATTCTCCATGGGCCATCGGGGCACAGAAGTGTCACCACGGCATTCGCATGGGGCTGCAGGGGAATGTCTGCTCTGGCACCAGGAGCACCTTTTCCATCTCCTTCTGCACTGACCTTGGGGTGTGCAGAGCTGTTTCTTTCACATATTCTCACCCCTCTCTTCTCTGGCTGTAATTTGCTTCTGGCCAATAACTTTCCCCCACTTCTTAAATATTTTATCCCAGAAGTGTTGTCACTGAGGCTTGACCTTGAGCGGCAGTGGGTTGGTCTTGGAGCCAGCTGGCACTGGCTGTGTTGGACACAGGGAAAGCTTCTGGAAGCTTTTCAGAGAAGCCACCCCTGTAACCAAAACCTTGCCATGCAAACCCACTACAGATACACTTTGTAAAGAGTAGTGCTGTAAAGCTTAGCTCTGCCATGGCTGTGGCTGGTACACAAAGACAGCACGGCATTTCTCAGAGAAGACTCACAGCTGCCACATCAGTTTTGCCTGTAAGAGCCTGTGGTTCTCATGGAACTGTGTAAACATGGAACATGTGTATTTGTAGATGCCAACATTACTTTTTTTAGCTGTGTCATGCAATTCTTTGCTGTTGTGGGCTTTGCTTATAGCTAAAGAGTACTATGCTTCCCTGAAATTCACATAAACTCTGTTGAGACAAAGTTTGCAATTAAAAAAACCCTTTGTTTTTACCATTGAATGTTACACTATTATGTTTAGAATTTAAGGTGTGTCTCCATGTAATTCAGGTAAGTGGCCATACAATGGTATCTTAATATCAACTCTCTCTGTTCTTCTAGCTTAACAAATGGTCCTTTTTTTGGCAGGGAAAAAAAGAGGTACATTGTGGGGGTTTTTGCACTAAGTCTTGTTGGACCAATACAGGTGCTGTGTCAATGGGAATAATGTTTATTAATCTAACACTCATAGAGGTGTTGATGGATTGATTATAAGATTTAATTCACAGTGCTATAAGTCACAATGTTGAAAAATCCAACTGATGGCACGTTTTCAGGGAGACATTCAGCTTTTTAGATTATTTTTTTTTAGAGGAAAAAAGTAAATATTCTCTTTAGAGAAAGCCTTGGGAAATTTCAGTGTTTTCAAAGTTAAAGACTTTAAATCTTGCAGGCTACAATAAATTCAGGATTTTGCTTATATCTGTTTATTTCAAAAGAAGAAAATTACTTTCTAGTTTTCTAAATTCTTATTTTATATATATATATAATATATTTATAATATATATATATAAAGTATTCAAATACTATAAAATAAAGATTTTATATCATGAGTTTGAAATTACATTAGCCATAGTGAGAATACCACTGATGTGCTAAGCAGTGCTGAGACCTGTATTAAGACCAGATGTTATATCCTTTTACCTGACAGGTCACTGTCTTAAAGAATATAGGTGCTCTTTGCAAATGTATCTGACATTTTTCTTGCATTTAAACACTAAACAAGGTAAGAGTAGCGCTTCTCTCAGGAGGCATTTCAAAAGCACTTCAACAGCAGCCTGACAGACAGTTTGTGCAGAACAACACTGTATTACAAAATTAGGCTAAGATTTTAGTACAGTCTAAAGGTAGGCAGTATGTTTTTTTCCATAGAGTTCCTAGACTGCAGGCATTCAGGTTTCATCCTTTCAAGAAACCAAATAAGCAGACTGAACCACTACATATCCTGACAATGCAGCTTGAGAGGGGGAGGGTGGGATGGCAGGGATAGATAGATGCCAAATTAAAAATGCAACAAATTTTAAAATTCATAGGATATTTTAGCGGGAAGCACCATCGGGTCCACCTCCTGGCCCTGCTCAGGACACCCCAAGGGTCACACCATGTGCCTGAGGACATTGCCCAAATTCTTCTTGAGCTCTGCCAGGGTGGTGTTGTCACTACATCCCTGAGGAGTCTGTTCTGGTGCACAACCACCCTCTAGGTGAAAAACTTTTCCTGATTTCCAACTTAAGTCTCCCATGACACGATTTCAAACCATTCCCTTGGATCCTGTCACCACGGACAAGAAAACAGTGTCTTCCCAGCACTATATCTAAAGCCATATTTCTTAAATTTCACTTGGGAAAAAATACATTTCTCAAGTTTCTTCAACAATATGAAAGACACAAATCAAAGAAAGTAGCCAAGATCAATTTGAAACACTCCACCATCTATCTTTTTGCCAGCATCCACTACTTTTGGGCTCGGAAAGGAGTATTTTGATTTCCAAATCCTCTGACATGACCATAAAGCACTCCTTTTTTTAATAGTTTGAACTAGTAGGAAGTCACACCTCACTGGCCCATGCCACTCCCATCATGCAACTTTAACAGCCTGCAGTAACAAATATTTCAAGGAATGCATATGTCTATCTACCTTTTGGCTTCTTCACTTCCCTGTTTTTGGGAAATTGAGACCTATTCAAGCCCTTAAATTGTCGATATGACTGTCTCTCTCCTTCACCTATAACAGTTTATTCAAAATTTTGTCTATATTTTACTTGCCTGTCAAATATGGTTGAAGACTCAGAAATAGAAATCTCCAATAAATGCTGTGAAGATTCATGTTTTCATAGAAGATTAAATATAAAATTAACTTTTGAAGGGTGAGTTAATTACATTTTCCTTATTAAACCAGATAAGCTTCATCTGGATTGTCTGTCTGATCTGCATATGCCCATCTTTCAGGTAATAATAATGTACTCCCGTACTCAAGTGGACCAGTGTGAGAGGAACTGGGAAGGTACTGGGGTGGGAGAATGGCACTTCAGAGGGCACATCATGCTCATGGGTGATAAGGTGTTACAAAGAGAGGGTTAGTACGTGTTCAGGACACACACAACACAAATCCTTCAGGAAATCAGACAGTCTTTTCCAAAGGATTGTGGTATGATACGTATAAACAGAGACAGTAGGGAGGAATGCAAAACACACACTTTGTGGTACACTGATGCAATAGAAATACATTCTAACTCTCTGCCATATTGAAAAGAAGTGACTATAAATACTGATCAAAGAGCAGAGTCATGTCATCCTATGGAAATAGTCTTGGTCTAGACATCTGAACAGACTTAGCTGATTAAAGAAGACACCACCCTCAGACAAGAATTTAATGAGGGCTTTCACAGCACACAGGCAAACTCAGTAACTGGATCATTCAAATGTCTGAGTTGATAGTGAGCAGGGCCCCATTCTCTGCATAAGGAAGTTAATATCATCTTACAAACCAGGAAGAACTCGGGATCTCCAGGACCTGAATTAAAAAATCTTTCTCACAAATTACAGGCTCTCTGTCCCTGTAGTTTTGTTGGCTAGATAAGATTCACATGGAATATGCAGCGCCAGTGACCTCCATCAGAGTAGATGTTACAGCTAATTTTTTAATCAGAATTTGCTCATCCAAAAGCCAGTCATTAGAGCAGCCAAGCACTATGTGCCATCACTAACCTATTACTAATGCCCTATAGAGTGCTAAGAAGTGGAGGATCTTCTCCAGGAATACAGGGGACAGTATCATGTCAGTATCTGAAAGAAGTTTATGCCTGGCTTGAAAGTAGATAAAAATCCATCACTCCAGCAGCCTTATTCTACACAGCTTTATGAAGGAGAGCCTTCATGTATATAGGAGAGTTCAAAGTTCTGTATCACATGCACACCACCAAATTTTCAGATATTCCCTAAGCTTTAAAATAACACTTTCATCCACTTTAACTACCCTGTCCAAGAGAGTTTTATGCTTTTCTCTTTAAATATATTTAGTTGGGTAAATATGTAACCTCTGTCAAAAAATGTCAGGAAAGTATGGGAAATAACCTACCATTTTATGGAATGCCAAATATTAGCATAAATCTATTAAAACTACTTTCTGTGAAGCTTGCTGCTTCTACTTGGCATGGCTGGCATAATTCAAAATACTATTGACTCCTGAAATCTGGATAAAGTCCTATTGGTATAATTTCTGCATTTTCTGCAGTAAAACAGCCGGCAGCCTTGGAAAAAGTCTTCCTACATCCAAACTTTGCAGTTTCAGTTTTCAAAGTGAAGTCATCATCCTGAGCAAATTTTTCTAAATATGGCATAGTCTGATAGTTCAATGTTTTTAAAAAAGGAGCTGTATTTATTTGCAGTTAGAGAATATACATTCCTGCCAGCATTTAATTGAAGTCTATTTACATGCAGCAGTACCATAGAACTGTACTCCAGCATTCTGGAAACATACTGCTGAAAATCCAAATGGTCTTATTAAAGATCCTCTTTACACTTCTGCATTCTGTGCCACCTCTTCATTTGCTGTTGTGAACAAGGACTTTCTGGGATATTTGCAATTCAGGTGATGAAATGTTTGAAACGACCAAGAAGTATCCTGTCTACTCACTGTAAAACACCATTGTGGTTTAATTTAGTAGGCAGCTAAACACCATGAAGTCATTCACTCATTCTCATTCACTCACAGTGGGACAGGGGAGAGAACTGGGAAAAAGGTAAAACTCATGGGTTGAGGTAAAGACCGTTTAATAGGACAGCTAACAAAGGAAAAATAATAATTAGAAAAAGAATATGCAGAACAAGTAATGCACGTCTGCTGACCATCTCACCACCTGCTGATAAGGGCCCAGCCCATGCCTGAGCAGTAGATTCCCACTTACTACCCTAGTCCCCCATTTTTATTGTTCAGCATGATGCCATATGGTGTGGAACATCTCTTTGGCTAATTTGGGTTATCTGTCCTGGCTGCCTCCACGTTCTTGTGTACCTCCAGCTTCCTCTCTAGCAGGACATGAGAAGATGAAAAGTCCTTGACTTAATGTAAGCTCTGCTCAGCAACAACTAAAACATCAGTGTGTTATCAACATTATTCTCACACTATATCTAAACCTAGAACCACACTATCTAATAGGAAGGAAATTAACCCTATCCCAGCCAAAACCAAGACAAATAAATAATAGAATGAAGTCACAGTCAACTTTAATCTATAAAATCAAGATTTAACCTAATACACATAGGCAGGACAAATGACAACACTTAATATGTATCTTCTACCCTAAGAATGTAAATACAATCTTCATGGCAGGGGATAAGAAGGGAAGAATTGTAATCCAGAGTTCATAGTGACCGTTTTCAATTTCAGTGTTATACAGAGGGCCCCCATATTCCCATAGGCATAGTTCTGACTCTCAAAGTTATTCCTAGCACTTTGTGCATTAAGACTAGTTTGAATGTTCAAAGGATTAAAGGAACAGGTTCAGAGAATTTAAAGGAGTAGTTACATACTTGATTATATCACAAGTCAAATATGGCCAATTCTAACAGAGCTCAGTTATTATTAATGATAAAAAGCAGCTTTCAAGGTAGTAGCTTGGAAGGAGCAGGTTCACCACCTAAAACCCTAATGGGTGACCTTGGCCAAGTCTCTTACTTCTTGCCCCTTGGTTACATGGGGAACACAAGTGTATTGCTACCTTACAGATAAAATGAGAAAGGCAATGGAAGTTGGCAATGGATTGCACACTTTTGACATTTTCCGTGATGAAATTTGTGCTAGATAAGGACCAATAGACTATTGGTCTAGGGAATAGCCTATAGGTGTTTCAGAGGAGGTTTAGGTTGGACATTAGAAAATGGTTCTTCACCCAGAGTGTGGCTGGGCACTGGGACAGGCTCCCTAGGGAAGTGGTCACAGCACCAACCTGACAGAGTTCAAGAATTGTTCTCAGGCACATGGTGTGACTCTGGGGAACATCCTGAGCAGGGCAAGAAGTTGGACTTAATGATCTTTGTGAATATCTTCCAATTCAGGATATTCTGTGATTCAAAAAGGCAAGATAAAATGCAGCCCTTTATATTACAAAAGTAAATGTTAAGGCAGAAGCTCATTAAAACCAAGATGACCTCATCCATGTTCACAGGCTATTCAGGCTCAACAACAAGAAGTTGTTCTGGTCACTTACAGAAATGCTTACAAATATCACTTCTAACACAAAAGCCTTAATACTGTGGGCTGCAAGATTTGATAACAATATAATTTAGAAATTACTATTGTCTTCCAATTTTGTAAAGCCACAGCTGAAGTGAAATCCTGCCCAAGATGGATAATTCTGGGAGGTGTCAGTCACTCTGCCTTCAGCTACAATGAAGTAGAGTTGGGTTCCAGAAAAAGTACATTAACAGATAAAGGAAATTAAACTAGCTTGTAATTTACATGTGTGCTGTTCCATAAACATGCTCACAGTAAACTCATTCCTCCCATCTTTCAAATACTGTTTTTCCTTCTGCTGACCAGTGATTTCAAGCACATCACACTTTTAGCCCCTTCCTTCCAGAGGCAGAATGAGCTTTTCCTGCCTGTGCCTCATCTGTACATTGCAAGGTGACACGACAACCACCAGCTTCAAACCGTGCCAGGAAGTGTGCGACAAATAACTTCTTCCTAAACTGAAAAGTGGTTTGCTCAAAGCTAAAAGCTGTATTGATAAATTATAGATATTAAATCTGCAGGAAGCCATAGCATTCCAAACTTACTCATGGTTTCATTGACTTGCAAGCAGAGAAGGTTTTTAATGGTTCAAAATATACTCAAATATATCCAGACTTCAGTTCAGCTAAGCCCCTGAGTTAAGAGGTAGTCCAACCCATCATGCCTTTCATAAACACTGAAGAAGACAAAGCATAGTGCAGCAATTCTGAGAAAAGCACCTTTCCTCAGGGCAGTTTAGTAGGCCTTAATGTTCAAAATTTGGTGGTGGTGCTCTTTTCACTGGAAACTAACACTTCTTTGGTAGGCAAGATTTGCTTTATAGCAAATCCATTTTCTCTAGTTCAAATCAAATACATCAAACATCAAACCTAAGAGAACATCAAACCTAAGAGAACATCAAACCTAAGCATATTATTCCCAAACAATACTTAAAGAAAAATTAAATTCCATTTTGGAATAATCTTATATTCCTAAATCAAATAATTTACAAATAAAACCCAGCAAGATTTTTAAGAACCAGCAGTGACACAGAAGCCTAACTGCTGCTGTTGTGGAAAGAAAATAGACAAACATTAAACAAAAATAATCTTTCAGGTCTAAAACGGAAGCAGTAAAATGTCAAGATAAGTACAGATAAAGAATAATTGCTCAGTATCACCTTAATGATAATCAAATAAAGACCGGTCAGGTTGTATTAATTCAAAAGAAGAGCATATGCCTTAAAGTAAATCTGGTTTCTAAATGGTAGCACTAAATGACTGCAGTAGGCTTGCAAAAGACTGATGGACTGTTTTCACTAGTGGAACGTGTATTTTTATTCCCATAAAGAAATCAGTAAAAAGTACTGGCACTAGCTGTATATTCCATATTCTTTCACTTTTTGGCTGTTTGTCCACAGTAAGTAACTTCCTAAACTATGACTTACTTAACTTTAGACTAAAACAAGACTACAGCTTTCTTCACTCAGGAGATTTTTCCCAGACTGTTGAGTGTTTTCTTTGACATTTATTTTTTTAAATAAGTTTTAGTAAGATTGAGCTCACAGAAAGTCTATATCTTATTAAAACATTTGAGACTACTACAGTAATTTTTTTCAGACCTGGCTTTTTTCCATTAAAGCTCAATGAAACACTGTCAGCCAATTGCCTGCTTTGCAAGGTCATGAACCAATTGCACAGCTTTCTTTACAAAGTGAAGAAAGCTTTTCTTAAGACTCTGCAATACACAGCTCTTCCAGCATCAGTAGGCAAGTAATCCTCCAACTGGCTCAGCTGAGAGATTTGTATGCTCTATGCCCAGTGTTGTTGTTTGTTTGTAATACAGTAAAACTTAAAGGTACCATCTAGGAAATAGGACCTGCTTGTCTAAACACTGCATTTACTCATGCATGGGAAACAAAGGTCATTTAAGAATAAACTGGAATCTACACTATACACACAACTTACTGTAAGAGATACTAGAAGCAGAGATCAATAATATTAGACTCTCACACTACTTCTATGTTTTTTGTGTAGTTCCCCAATGTCAATAGCAATTGCAGAACTAAAGTTGAATCAAAATGACAATACTGTTCATTACAAAAATTCTTTTCCCAAGTAAGGTATTTTGCTTGGAAAATCCAAACAAGCTCCTATACTTCCCTCATGCCTAGCCTAACTATCATCACTACACCCTCCACAGGTTCCACAGTTTTTAGTATCATCAGAGGACTGAACTGTAGCTTTCAACTGTCACTTGCAACCAGCAATGAGGCTACAGCAGAAAGAAAAAATAAGAATGTTATCATCAGGTTTGTGATTGTTTGGTTTATGATCCTCTTGATTTACAGCTTTTGCATTAGTTATAGTCAAAACAGGAAGTGATACTAAGAGAACAACTACCAGTATGTTGCCACAATGCAAGTCAAGGATAGATCTGGGAAGTGTATACAAGAAAACAAGTTAAATCTGATAGTGTAGTACAAGAGTTGTTAAACACCCCAACACTGTGATTTACTTGCCTTAATGGCCTGGTTACCTGTAATTTCCAGTAATAAAATCCAGAATAACAGAATGTGTTCATAGACAGTCCTCAAGTTGAGGTCTTGCTTTCAAAGTACACCATATATGTCTTTTTTTTGTGCCTTCTATTTGCTTTTCCATTATTTCCACATTTATTCTAGCCAATTCCACAATTAATATGTTTCCTGATATTCCCACTGACACACAAATATGGTATTTCAGGCTCCAGGCAGAAAATAAAGGTATGAACAAGCCAGCCCATTTGTTGATAAACTAAGACATAAAAAGAACTGAACAGTCAATATTTCTCAGATGTGTGTTGCAATGCAACCCAGAAAAAGGTTCATGAATATCCTATTATATTCCCCACTGATGCATTTCCCATAACCCATTTTGTTATTTCTCACATTCTGCAAGTTTTACAAGTTGGACCCATGCAATTAATCCCATTTAAAGAGTAGACTGGTTAACTAATGAAACTACACTTCATGGGAACACCTCTGACTAAGGCAGGATTATAGCTCTGAGTTCCCTACGCCTCTAGGTTGAGTCACACAACATCCCTTCCACTCATACCCAATATAGGTTCTGCTGGTCAAGTACAGGGCTCCAGAAATTAGTCAGATATCAGCCAATGAGTACCCTTAATGTAAAAGTGAAATCAAAACAAAACAAAATAGGGGATGTCTTTAAATTAAGAGAACCAAAGCTTCATGTGCTTGTTTTGGAATTCCTCAAAAAAGTAGCCACTCAAAAAAGTCTGCTCCTTTTAAACAGCTTCAAGCTTTGGAAACACAACTCATTAAAATTAATAGATTTTCATATGTGTGTTTGGCAAAGGATATTTGGCTTGGCTTTTTAGTCCTTTTGTAATCTGTTTTCTGTTTCATTTTTCCTTGGGCCTTTTTAGCTTTATCTGAATTGAAGCCATGCTGGAATTCAAATCATGATGCTTTTCTTTTTTTTTTTTTAATAATCAAACTTTATTCCTGCATTGATACCACAACTAACAACTGAGTTTTATTCTAGGATTATGCTGGTACAAAGAACTTCAGACAGAAGAAGTGACATAATAATGTGTTCTTTGGACAATTTGATGTACAAACTGTATGGTGTGAGCCAGACATGATAACCTGATTATATAGAATTTCCGTTGCCTTTTTCAGGCAAAAAATATTAAGAGTTTGGTAGTGTGTTTCATTCAAGTGCATTTTCCCACTTTCCTGGTCTGGATATTTGTTCTGTCTGATGTCTAAATTGCATAGAAATTATGTATTAAAAAGGAAGAGAAATCTTGACAGTTTGTTACCCAATATTCAAGATAAATGAAATCTCTTTTTGCAAAGTACTTTCAGCACTGAGCTTATCAGATCACTACAGACTGAACATTTGCAAGACTGGGAGCCTCTGGCTACAAGGCAAAGTGTTTCCTGAAGTGATTAATGTCTGCCTGTGAGAAAAGAAAACAGTGTAGCACTTAAAATTAGAACAGAAAATAAAAAAGATTAAGCTCAGTTAGTTGCTCTAATGCCAATGATGATGAATTTAAAGATACCCTGAAGACAATAGCATGTCATACAGCAGGAAAACTAAACTCTGGAAAGCTAACTGTTTATGTCAAGATGGTAAGTTGATTTTATCATTGTATTGTTATGTTATTTTCCTAGACAAAACAAGAAAAAAATAATAAAATAAAATAATAAAAAAAGGTTTATATCGAAGTTTGCTTCTCCAAATGCATCTACTGTACAAGCAGTGAAATCTGAAGAGATATAATCAAGAATAGGTTTTAATAACCTCAAATTCTTTCATCTGTAGGGACTTTGAAAGGAAAAGAACTAATTATTTGTAGTTACTTTAAAATATTGTAAAATTACTAAAAAACCCAATAAAGAAGGTTCTGTGTCTGGAATTCCTCCAATAGAAGGATCCTTTTAACGCCTAACTTGTTAGCCAGTTCATACTCTGATACAAGTCTTGGCAACATGTCCCTGTGTGTTCTGCTAGGGCTCATATAATTATAGAAATATACAGTATTGCACAGTAACAGGAAAATTGGTCCAGATTCTTAGGAGAATTCATCAACTCTGCTGCAGGCTTCCCAGCTGATTTCAGAGAAGCATTTTCAGAGATATTTTTCATTTAATCATGTTTAAAGTGATGATTTAACTCAATTTTGCCTCTGCTCAGTCTAGTTTATCTGTTGAGAGCCAAACACAGAGATCTTCTTACTTGTGGTTAGTTAGTATGAACTTCAATAAATCCCAAATATTGCCTGAAGTTTGTAGGAGCAAATAGTAGTCTTCTACTGCCATAATCTACATTCTTTGCAAAACAGACCCAGAAGTCCTGGTGGTTTCCAAAACCATTGTAGCTCATCAGGAAAAGAAAGAGTTTTATTCTAACCATGTATTTTGATGCTCATAGTTATATCAAAGTCACATCACCATCAAGAAAAGAAGTGAGGGCCTACATTAGCATTTTACTTTGGATGAGAGACACTTTTCTGAAACCAGTTTCACAATTAGTCCCTATTAACAGTATTTTGATTTGCAGGTGCAGAGAATAAAATCAAAATCCTTTTGGATGAAACTAAACCAGAGAATATACTCTGAGAGTACAGCTAATACTCTTTAAGCTCCAATGGACTTTGAGCTCACAGGACCAGATGTGAGCTTCTCAAAAATGTAATATACAAATCTACATATACACAGATCATCCACAAAATGCACGTAATTTGGATGTTGAATATTCAGCACCAAATATTTCAGTATATTTAGATGTTAGGAATGATCCTATAATTATATTTTAAAGTATTTTTAAGTTACTCAGCCAGTATTCATTATTTAAATAAGGGGGGGGGGGGGCTGTATGATTTTTGGCAAAATCAAAACTCCCTAGAGAAGAAGGCATTAGCCACATGCAAGGACCTTAACAGAACTAACCAGCTCATCTCTTAGAGAATCAAGATCTTGGTCAAGCAACTGGTAAGAAGGTTCAGGTATCTATGTGAAAGTTCAGCCTCTAGAAAGTCCCATTTTGTTTGCATGGCTTTAGGCACTTTTTTCTTCTACACAGCCAATAGCAACCATGTCAGGAAATGCAGGTCTCTGGTTGAGAACTTTCAGTTGCTGACTGAAATAAAATATAGTTGACTTCAGAGTTGGACCTTGTCTTTTTATCAACACATGCTCTTCTCAGAAGCACTTACCAGGATTATCAAGCAGCTATCCAGTTAAGTGAGTGTCAGCATCCTCTGTCACCCCACTTTCTTTCTCCTCCTTCCTTCTCTTGCTCCTGCTTTTGTTTGCTGGTTCCCACTCCCTCAATATACATTAAAATCCTTCCTGAGCTGATTCATATTGCTAACCCAGTGGAAAACTGTTTTCTTTTCCAGAGGCAGGTGAGGGATGACTAAGCTAATGTTCCATAGAACAGGTGAATTAAACTAAATCACAGGGACAAAAGGGACGAAGACAAATTGAAGACAAAAAATACATAACCACAATAGTTATGAAGAAGAGGAAGTCCTTCTCCTTCAGTAGCTTTCCCACTGGGACACCTGTAACACTCAGTTTCAGCCCAGTTACCCCCAAACCCCGTATTTTTAGAGCATTTTACGCTAGAAACTCTATCACGCAACATTCGCAAACACAATTCATGTGCTTCAGAACTACGTTGCTACAGACAGATCATAATAAACCACAGCCTACCTCAACTTCTTCCACCAGCAGTGAGATGATGACCTGTCCCCATCTCTGTTTGCCCTCAGCTGGGTTGCATTTCACATGTCATGTACCAGCTTTTGGTGACCCTTCCCCAAAAGGGAATCCAGCACAGGTTTTGCACACACAAAAATAGATGATATAACCCTTCTGTCATCTACTTGAATAATCACTCCCCTTAGGAACCATGGGAATCAAAACCTTCGCTGTTCAGTTAATGGATCAATTGATGTTACAAAGTACAGGAATCCAAGCAATATAGCTTGGATATTTCCAGTAGTAAGTATATGCATAGTGTGCTGAGCCAGTTGCTGTCAAAATCAGATCGATATTATTACCATTGTGTTATTTCAGGGAGACATTTGTATTTCTCCTAATTCAAAGGTTAATGTTTTGGTGTATTTCTCCATATCTGAAATATTAAAGGTTTAGAACAAAGAACTGATAATTAGCTTTGATAATTGTTTTCCATCAGCTTTTGTAAAGGAACTCAGTTGGCTTGTCTATGCTGGAAATTTTTGTCAATACACGCTGATTTTTACTACAGACTGATGTAGTTACTACCTGGCATATTACCCTATTCTCATGCAAACATAATTTTTTTTAGTTTTAGTTTATATTATTTTAGAAAGATACTATCAATAATTATTAGGAAGGAGGATACTACTTCTTAAGTCCACATGACTACAGAAATTTAGCCATCACAATGTATTCAGTAAGACTTCTCAGCATGCACAAAATCTAAGATGCTCTAACAGCTTTCTCTTCTGGTATCAAGTAGAAACCCCTAGGTGAACACTGAGAAAAATCAGACTAATAAAAAATTTTGCCTTCTTAAAACTAGCAACACTTTACAATTACACAAGTTTTTCGTGCAGAGATATATAAATATCCAGATTGTTTCAACAGTATGAAAACTTCTGAATGTCAAAACCTAGTTAATTTCTTTGTGAAACTGGGGGAAAGAAGCCTTATTTTGATCTTCTTGCTTGATGCACTATAATCCTATAAACAGGAGATTCTTAAAAAAAATAAGCAATTTTCCTTGGGCATTAAGGGCTGCTGTGTGCAGCATCTATGTTGCGCACTCTGTTTTGAAGGGAGGTTGGGAAATGGAAAAGCAGGCTAAAGTATAAGAAAAAAGTACAATTGTGAACAACTCTAACAGAGTGAGTGCTGGCTTCTAAACCCCTTTGTTATATAGTTGGGAAAAAAAACACAGAAAGAAGCAATAGGGTAAAGGAGAAGGCCGATAAAATAGCCTAACATTGTGATTTGTTGAATTCGGGAATAAGCTACCTAGTGAAAGGTAGTCTCTCTTCTCCTGTATGTCAAAAGACATTTGCTTTTGAATCAAATTCTAATGTCTTTCTGAAGTGATCTCTGAAAGATATTCGCCCCAGCCATGCACCAGTCTGCAAGTGAAATTCAGTGGCCTGTGTGGGATTAGTTTAGAGATCCAGTGATCTGTCCCAAACTCTGCAGAACTGTGACTGACACCAAATGAATTAGAAACAGGATCAGGCTGCATAAGTTCATTAACTTAGTGAAAAGAGATCTAATGAATAAGTCACTCCACAAATACCCAGCACAATTATTTCTGTTTGCACCCTCAAATGCTTCTCACTCCAGCTGCTTGTCAGGCAGATGAAGCCTGTCATTCACTCCTTTATAACTACCCATTGTGCAAAACCTCTTTTCTTCTAGTGAGAAACCCCTTATTTTCATCTTATGGAAAAACCTTTAAGAGCTGAGAGAGGGAAAGGGAGCCTTTAGCTCAAAACAAAGGGAAATAGGGCTTCTGCCAGCAGGACACTAATAAATAAATGACAATTTCTGTATTTCTAGGATCTGAGAACAATCTCTGCAGGCAGTGTCAAGCCCTGTGTCAATTTCCTGCCCTGCCAGCCTTCCACAATAGATCATATCTGCTTGGGAGAATAAAACCTTCCTTCCCCAGAAAACCAGCTCAGCTAGCTCCCAGGCTCGATGTTCCCTGGCCCAGGCCATCTAGTGTGCTACCCCTCCACAACCCTGGGGCTGGTTGACAGTCTGAATAACAGCAAACTGTATCTGTGCTGAAACAATCAAGTACCAGTAATGGCAAAGGCAGAGCGAGGAGTACATGTTGTGTGGACCCTGTTTACCATTTAATGTTATGCATTAACAGTCACTATACTGTAAGAAAAGGTAAGGTCTGTGACAGATGGAAACTTGACTTGAATTTGTATTGTGCCTTACAGCACAAGAGAAGACCACGGATTGCTGCACTAAGGCAAGTCATTTAGCATCAGAAACTAAGCCAGCTACAGGAAGTTCTTTCTCTGAGATTTCTAGGCAACTCCTCTTGGTTGACTGGGAGGAGAGAGGAAAAATCACTTCCGTGCAAATCAGGTCTATTAAAGCTCTTTCCACAAAGGCCAGGAGTTTTCTTCCATAGAAAAAATGGAAAAAGAAAAAGAGAAAGAAAAAAATTAATTTGCTCATTCACAAGGTGGAGGAATTCCAGAGAGAGCCATTCTGACACATGTGCCCTCCTGCACCCTATGGGCACATTACATATGAGTGAAAAGATCACTAGGAATTGAACATACCCAATTGATACAACATGCCAAGACCTTTTTCAGAAGCATAGAGGGAAGTCACTGCACCTGTGGTGTTCAGGACTTTCTCTGAGGAACCATAATTCAGAGTCGTCCTGAGAAGTCTTCTTTTAGCATTTTTCTAATGACATTTTTCTTCTACCTGCTCCCTTTAATTTTTTTTTAATTTCTGGACAACCATATTTTTAATGGAAGAAAACAATCACAGAAGAAGAAATGAGGTACATCTTTCACAATTATTGGTTATAATATGCTATTTGAAATGCAGCTTAAGTTCTGTGAAAATGCATTACTGGGACATCTCCAGTGATCAGTGCTATTGGTATCAAGGGAAGAATCAGTTTTGCCCAATTCATGTAAGAAAGAAACTCCTGTTGACTTCCAAGAAGATTGAAAATTTTTATATTCAGACCTCAGAGTAGAAAGAAAGTTAGGAAAAAAAAAAAGTTTTCAGAGCCCTTGCAGTCAAATTTGCCAGTGAGATAAGCAAGAGTTCCTCCTTTATATGTCCCAACAAACATTCTTTCTTTTTACATGGTCTTCTATGACATGTTTCATAATAATTCTTTGATCATTCTTTGGTACAAATAATTCCCTTCCTTAATTAATACAAGACAGTAAATAAAAGAATAGCTCTTTCTGTGATAAGAGCATCTAAAATGTAAGAAGTGTTCTTTTTTTATGGAACTGACCTCTTGTTTAGTAAAAACAAAAAGATCATTTATTAAAAGTGATCCTTTGCCAACAGCCCCTGTGCCTGTAACCAGTTTCAAACTCTTTGTGTTCTCCCTCAAGAAAGGCTTTGTTCTCTTTCCCACTCATTAGAAGATGGCTATTATAAATAGCACTTCCAGCATTAATATTAAACATAGAAAGAAATACGTTGAAACCAGGTTATGGCTGCAAGGCAAACTGATACAAGCCAGGAAATTCGTAAGCTAAATCCAGCCCTGGCTGTTGTGAAAACAAATACGTGGGAGTTAGCAAGGTGCTCAGGAAGAGTGCGGAGTGTTCATTTCCTGGCCTTTGTCAGACGATGTCAAAACATCAGCCTGACCCAAACATTAGATTTGCTGTTTTGAAAAAGGGTGTTTAATGCAGGAAAGGGGAAGGCACACCTACCTGCCGTCCTGTTGTCCCTTCCCAGGATTCAGGGAGGGATGGCATGTGATCACAGTGCCTGCCCTGGCCCTCAGGGACGAGAGAGCATGAACCCACCACGCTGGTGACCCACCAGCACCAAGGATGAACACCTCACAGCACATGCATTGAGGGA
Source organism: Chloebia gouldiae (assembly GCA_003676055.1). Taxonomy (NCBI): domain Eukaryota; kingdom Metazoa; phylum Chordata; class Aves; order Passeriformes; family Passeridae; genus Chloebia; species Chloebia gouldiae. Next base: position 1,548,661 of record QUSF01000011.1, on the reverse strand, counting down.
TGTCCCCTGGGTAATGAATAGTCCCATTTGTTTGGTTTGTCCTCACAGAGGAAAAAAAAATCCGGATCTTTATCACAGGCATGTCAAAATTCTCTTTGTCTTCACCTCATGAACATCACAAGCTATTTCAGGCGGAAGGCAGGTGTGCAGGCTGGGTTGAAGGACCATGCTGCTGTGTTGCCCAAGTGAAAATGGACTTGACGGGCCAAAGGGTCTGCCAGGGCTGGCATAAGGAACAGCAAGCCCTTTAGACACCCTGGTGTAACACAAGAAACAAAATGCTCTGTTCTTCCCTTGCAGAGGATGCTTGGGAACACACCATCCCTCATGCTGGAGCACAGCTCTTCAGCTTGGCAGCAGCCCTGTGCATTCCTGTGGGCTCAGGAAGCCTGTCCCTAGCTGGCTAGAGGTACTAGCTTTGCCCCACAAGTGCTCCAGCAGTGTGTCAGTAGCTCAAGGAGGCAGGAAAAGGGTGAGCAGCCTGATAAGTGTTCATTTCATTATCAAGTTATATTACTTTGATGAATATTGACTTAGTCATTATTGTAGCAGATTTCCCCAGTAGGCAAAAAGACAAACTGAGGAGGATGGGAACTTACCTAGAAATAGTTTTGGTTTTGTAGAAACAAGTTTTCTTGTTCCCATATGGAAGTTATATGTGTAATATCAGTGGGCTCTGATATTTTTTCTAGACCAAAAAGGTGGCATCTAATCTCTGCATTGCCCAAGAGGGTGGAGGAAGAATATCTTGGCCTAAATCCTTTTCTGTTAAACAACACATTTGGGAAAAAAAGTTTCAGTATCATTTGATTTAAACTAGGTTAATTAAATGGCTTCATACCGCATATAATTAAAAACACACTGTACATAGTTGTATTGATACTAATTCCTGTCAGTTCAAGTTAAATTGAAAAGAAGCTGAATCGAGCTTTGTTTAGGCTGTTGGTGCAGCTTTTTGGACGAGTTTGGCAAGCACACACCATCTCCTGAGTGCAGATCTCATACAGCATGCCCTGAAGTCACAATAAATATTTAATTGTATGACTTGTATTTTATCTGACTCAGGAGGCTGACAGAAATACAGGTGGTCAGCTGAGTGCAAGCTGAGAGAAAGCAGGTGATTCAACCTCATGCTGAAGTGTTAGCTTATTATTCCATGATGGAACAGTAAGTCTTTGAAGGAATACTTATTTTATAACCCAGGAGAATAATGAGGAGACTGCTTATGGAATTAAAAGTTCCCAGCTTCTAATTAGAAGGAGAATAATTGCAGTGTCATTTGTAGGGATCTTAGTAATTTATTTAATTTTCAAGACAAGTATATTTGTGCTGTATAATTTTCATTCATATGCCAACCAAAACAGGACCTTTTTTCATTGCTTTTGCTACATGTTTTCCTTCACTTTAGCCCTCTATTGAAACCACCTGAGACAAAAAACACATAACAAAGAAATACTGAAATTTGAAAGTGACAAAATGGAAAAATTAAGATGTTTCAGAATTTTCCATATTTTCTTTGGTTGGGTTTTCTGCCTCCTTACCTGTTATTCTTTGAAGTAGTGCAAACTCACTTCTTTAGCTGTCATTTATGTATTGGTGCTTTGCAGCAAAAAGAAAGAAATAAATAAACCAATAATTCCTTCAGAATTACACTAAAACCTTCTAACCATTTACTCATGGCCTGGAGGTTTTGGGTTTTTTTGGGTTTTTTTTTTGTTTGTTTGTTTTTTGTTTTTTTATATTTTAGGTAAGAAAAATAAAAGAGCCTCTACTTTAGGCTCTAAGTCCATATTGGAGACAATATGATCTAAGTGCAGACTACATCAAATATGAAACTTCAATTAATTCCAGAATTATTTATTTAAATGCAAGTTTTTCATTGGCAAGCTGCCACTGAAAGACCTCAAGAGGAACATGGAGGCAACAATGGGAATTCCATTATTCCCACCCCACAACCTCTTCTCCAGGGTACAGGACCAACACCAAGAAAATAAACCAGTCACCAAATATAGCACAATGGGCTTTTTCCTCCTTAATTACCTTTAAAATTCCCAGCCGAGCACACAGACTTCGCACAGGATTTCTATGCTAAGTATTAGCACCGGTTCAGCTGAGATGAATCTCAGAAAATAAAATGCTTCACGATGGAGCTGCTGACACAGCAGAGAGCATCCCTGCACAACGGTGTGGTTTCAGAGGGGCCGGTTCACCCCTATTCCCATCCCTATTCCCATCCCAGCCCAGCCCGAGAGGCTTTTCTCCCTTTGAAAGCTGCCTTTTGTTTCTCACACCCTGACGGGCTGCTCCCGGCCTGGCTGTTTGCTGATGTTTGGAGGCTTCTGCTGTTTCCTACATCAGATGGAATTTACCTTCATGTAATTATTTGTTCTGGGAGCTTTGATCTCCACTTCCCTTGTAACTGCAGTGTAGTCACACTTTGAACTACAAGAAAGTACCAATTTAAGGCTCTTGCTGAAAACATCATAATAGTTAATCCTAACAAAAAGGTGTTAATTGGTCTCCTGGTGATTCTAAACCGAGTCACAATAGGTTCTTATATTTGTTTACCGCCACTGTATTTCCTCCTCATCCCAGTAAAAGTGCACTAGATCTGATAAATTTTTAGGCAAGTTTATGGTTTCTCAGCTTACTATTTAGGGCAAAACACAAGTAAATATCAGAGCTGGAAGAGTAATTCTAGCCCAACCTGATGACACTACAGACTGGTAGCTTCAGAGTCAGCCATTGGAGACTGCCTAATCAAGCAGAAGTAAAAATTTGAACAACTCCATCTGAAGCACAATAAGGCTCCCGTAAGAGATGAAAGTTGTTTCTTCATATAAATACATTTGAACCTTTGGCTCTGATATAGAGAAATCATACAGCCAGGGAAGAGCATTATTCTTCTTCATTTTGGAATCTATCTTATCCTGCTCAGAATGAAGGAAATGTCTAAAAAACTCAAATTAATGAAAGTGGCTCATCATTCTGGACTGCACTAATGGGTTTTTGAAACTATTTTTTGCTTTTTGTCTTACACAAACAAGGCACTCTGACACTTTTAATGTAACCACTGAATTTTAGCTATATTCAGGTACATCGTATCTGTCTCTCTCAAAAAAAAAAAAAAAATTGACATATTTGAGTGAAGACATTGAGTGTGTATCTTTTCAAGACTTCAGGCTTTTTCTTCAGTGTTCTCAGTGCATTGACAAAAGAACCAGACAGAATAGCAACTTCAGTGCTTGGACTGCATATTTGTGGAGTGCACATGAGCCTGCTGTTCATCAAGAGGTCACCTGTAAGATAAACATGAAATGGTACAGGGCAGCAGCATCCAGTCTCGCTGTTCTGACTTCCTATAGACATTTCCACAGTCTATATGGAGGAATGAGGAGGAAACTCTCACTTCTTCCTCCCACTTTTTCCTTTGGTATTCTCACAGGCAATTAAAAAATTTTCATTCATTTCTACTTGGCCAGCTCTTCCCACTGACCAGCTCTCCTGAGGTGAGTTTTCCTTTCATCCTCTTCCTGTGATTACAGCACTTCAGAGTCAAACACTTCAAAAGTGCTGCTGAGAACACCAGGAGAGCCATCTCTGGCCCACTGAGGACGACTCTGGAACCCTGACTGAACTCCCAGTTCCTCCTGGTGTATAGGGATGCAGATTTACTGCAGCGTGGTTGCTGTCAAGGTACATCCCTGCAAGAGCACTCCTGAAGATCTGCACAGCCTTCCTGCTGCGAGCCTGCCCACCGTGCCCAGCCCATGTGGAGAGGGTTCTGTCCCCAAGAACTGCCTTTCCTCCCCAGCCAAAGGCTGCCCTTCCTCTCTCTCCCCTATAGAAGCAAGATACACCTGAATTCCTCCAATTATCTTGGTAGATGTCCCACGCTGTGTAATGCCTCCACAGGGCTCTGCTGCATGGAAAATCCCACTAAGCCTGTGGATGAGCAGAAAAATTATATCACCACAACATACTTCAAGCTGCCTCATAAGCATGGGAATTCAGAAGGGGAATATTGGTTTTGAGACAGGAAGCAGCGTCCAGCAAGCTTGATGGGGAGAGGATGACCTATGTACAGGATCCAAGATGAAGGAAACAAAGTATGTCTTTTTTGCAATGCTGCAAGCAGTGATCTCATATATCCAAACCAAGATCAGGTACTGATACTTTTCTGTCAGTAAAGGTGTTTGTGAGGCCTTTGTTAAATATATGTGTGTACACTCAGTTGCAAACAGCTAACCCAGGGTAGAGTGGCAGCCCTGAAATGAAAACACCACTACAAGGGTTTATGTCAGAAAACCTTTGTTTTTCTTTTTCTAGAAAAACTTTCTAGAATCTCCTGAATACAATCCAGACCCAGGCAGCTGCAAGCTACAGTCTGAGGCACCAATAAATTTATTTTCCAAAACATCTGCAGTATTCTCATTTTGTCACAATGCCCCCGTGGAATGAGGGGAGGGTAAAAAATCTGTCTGATTTCCCAGCAATGTTACATTTAAAGCCTTTTTGTTTTACCCTTGGGGAAGCTGACAGTCACTCTGAACATGTTTTTGTCCTCACAGTTAGAGTTTGAATATATGCCTTAGTTTTCGAGCTCCTACAGGCTGGTTTGTTCTCAACTACTTTTTCCATGTTCTTGTTTGGTTCTTTTTGTTTGTTTGTTTGTTTTTTGGTTTGGGATTTTTAAATTTTATCCTATTAGATAATTAAACATTACATATCATTTTCTTATGTGATAGCTGTTGGACTGGGATTTCTTTTTGTTTCAAAGTTTGTTTTGGTGTGGGGTTTTTTGTGTTTTAAAAGGAAAAACACCCAGCAACAAAGCTTTTAGCATAAACTGGGCAATATCATCCCAATGGTCCTGCCCCTAGGATATTTATAGGCCCACCTCCCTAGGAAAACAAGGGGGTTTACAAGAGCAACCTGATACTACAAATCTAATCATAACCATAAATCACACTTAAAAGTTACATTTCAGGATTATGTAGGTTTAGCAATGAGTCTGGGCAGTAAAAAAGAGTAAAATTCTTGCTATGACAGGTGACCAGATGAAGTTTAATACCTTTGTTTTCAAAGTGCAATTCTTAGCTGGGAAAATGGGTCTCTTTTGTATCTTACATAAACATCCCCTTGCAAGTTATGTGTCTGCAAAAAGTCAATCACAGCACTTTTTTCTCATCTAGGTACTTCATGGTATGTGTTTGAAGACCACAGCTCACATTACAGCATGAAGATGCAATGGGGGAATTAAAACTATATGATTATCTGGAGAAGAATGAAAATTACTGACACAAGTTTTTTGCTGTTTTAACTGTGTCAGAGTCAAAGTTAGCAAAGAATTTTAGTCATGCCTGGGGCTTGGAATCAGATAAGTTGTTTTCTTTCTGAGGAAAATGGCTTCTGGCTTCATCTGGCTTCATCTTTTTTTTTTTTTTTTTTTCTGGAAAATGGCTTCATCTTCAGATTCTTTGATTGATTTACCCTAATTGACAAAAACAACCCAAGGGAACCATATGTTTTATGGCTGCTAGCAGTCGTCAGTATGTTCATCCTGCCAGGACATACACAAAGGTAGGAATTTAAGGTTGAGGCAGGGAAAAAAAAGGCTCAAAGAGAGTAAACAGTAGTTTAGTATCACTCACAAAGTTTCTGAGAAAACAATCCTTGTTTGTGGTCTGTTCAGAATCAAACACACACTTGAGCCAGACCTTATTCTCACCCTTCTTTATAGGACCTTCAGTCTTAACCAGCCCTGACCCTTTGTTAAGAAAAAAAAAAATCCTTAGTTTTAATTGCTGATATCTCCTAAATCAATCTGGAGCAAAATTCTGGTCAAAGTCAGCAGTAAACAAAGGCATAACCAGTTGCAAAGCCACTGATAGTGCATTCAGATTTCTTGCAGTGCTGTTGCAGTATCTGTCACTTAGACACCACAGTCACAGGCATGGCAGATATCTTAGAAAGTACCAGTGTGTGATCTTCTAGTCACTGTTCCATTCCTCATCTGAAAAAGCAACTCAGTCTCTCAAGCCACTCTTTCTCTAAAAGTACTAAAATAATTAAAATTACAAAACATTAAAAAATAATTATTTTTTCAGAGAGTTATGCCCCGAAATCTGCAACTGAAACTCTGTAAGGACAGGCTGTCTCCTTTCAAGTGTCCTGGTACCTCCAGCTGCTATCATGGTAATTCAGCATTTCTGGTAAAAGACAAGTAAAAATGATAGAGATGTAAACTCACTGTAATTTATACCATATGATAAATTAAAACAAATCTTTTAAATTAAATTATAATTGGATTGGTTCTGACTGAAACCTCTGAAAGCCTGTGGCTTATGCCATGGCTATTAGTCTACATATTGCTATTTCAGAATACGGAAAGAAACCCTATTTTATTTTAAAGACTGTATGCAGTGCAAGGTTGGATGTAGTCTGTACAAACAATGTTTGAAGAATTCCCCAATTCAGGATAAACATTAGGCCAAAAAGGGCATTATTTCCCAACATGCGATTTTTTCCATAAAACATGCTTTTCCCTCCTTCCCTCCTACATACCACAGTATTCTCATATCATTCACCACCACCTCTCCAACTTTTTATACACATTTTGCTTATGTCCCTTCCCACTTCGTTGCAATGTCCTTGCTTTATTGAGTTTTCCTACACCCTAGATGTCAAATATAGGTCACATTCAAGTTCCAGTTACTCTACCTCACCTACATTGCCACTTAAGGATTCCAGGCTCACCTAATTTCCTTAGCTAGACCATAATAAACCCCCTCAGTTCTTCCCCATGTCCCCAGTCTCCTGCAGTGGTAGTCTCAGCTATCTCTCTCTCATCTCTGTTCACTACAGGATCTTCAACATCCTCCACACTATCCTACAACCCCAGCCTCAGCTGCACAACGATATTTGCTAAGGATTAGTCTGCCTAAACTACAGCTGGTGTGGAGCCACTCAGGCACTAGCTGGTATTCGTGTGGCAATAGGCCTGACCACCCAGGATTCCAGGAATTCAGAGAGCAAGGTGTGCACCAACAAGCCTGGCAGCTGACTCTTCTCAGGAAGCCAGTGTGACACGCTGCCTACCAGGTGCCTAGCAGATGCAACAGACGGCATCAAGGATGGCATCCCAGGCCTCTGCTGCTTCTGACAGGTCCCATTCAGTGCACCAGGAGTTTTGCCAGCTATTTGCACGGAAAGTAGGATTGGATCTGGAAGCATAGAATGGGTGCCAGCCTCCCTTTCCTGTGATGTTAGCTTTGCATAGCATGCTTATAGTCTGACTGCATCCACATGGCTGGCACCTGCCAGCTCTACTCTCGTGCCCTTATCCTTGGAAGGTACACCAAGCACAGCCACAGAGCTCCTTCTTCAATGTCTTTAGAGAAGTCTTCCTTGTCAGGATGCAAACAACAGTCTGAGCCTGGGGGTTGGGATGCAGAGGGGCCCAATTCCCTGTCACTCTGAATCTTCTTCCACAAGACACGGTGCTCATTTGCTCATCTACATGCCTCTGCTATCTCTTGAACATCCAGAGTGCACAAGCTTTATGGGGACAGCAACTACCTTTTCATCCTCTTTCTGTACAGCATCAAACACATCCTGCTCTCCTGCCCAGGATTACAGTCACCAAAAGAGGGTCATTAGCAATCCAGCAAAGTCTTACCAGACACTTTGTTTACAAACAAAATGCCTGAAATTAGGAAGAAGTGGCTTTGCCATCATAAGCTCAACTGAAAATTTGCTCTTCCTTTGGGAGAATTGCTTACAATGAAGAAAGGCCATTCGGTGACATTGGAGTGAGCCCTTTTTCCAGCTGTTGACAAATAGTCTTGGTTCAAAGCTTCCAATAGAGCATGTGGAGAAATTCTTTCATCTTCACAAATGTGAATTCAGGCTGTTCTTGCCAAAATGAGGTGGCTTCTTTTATTTCCTGTAATCATTTTATACACTTCTAAATCCACAGGAACAGTCTGCAGGTACATTCCAGAGGGGAAATTTAATATTTTATTGCCAAGCAAGTACTAAAGAGCTGGCTCCCATAGTCACTATCTACAAAAGTTTTCCCCACAGGACTCATGTAAGCAGAGAGCATGTCCCTTTCTACACCCACTGTTCCTGCTGAATACAATGCCAGGAAAACCCACTGCTTCCATTGAGGCTCATAAATCTCCTTGTTGATCCCTGACAGTTTTTCTTGCCTTGAAGAAGGAATGAATACACATCCTTGAGATCAGCATCCTAAGCCATTATCAGACCTTTAGAAAGGTACCAGCTGCATTACCTAAAAATAGCTCAGGTACCCATGAGAAAAGATTGCCCGCCAAACTGTAAACTGGAAAGCCTATTGCCCAATAACAGCTGTGAGGCAAGCAACACACATCTCAGAGGTTTGCATATGAACTCTGAAGAGAAGGTATTTAAAGTGAATTCATTAGGGTAAATACCTTTTTACTGGGACAGCCATCAGTGCACAATTCTCTTTAAACTTGTCATCTTTGAGGCTGTCTGTAACACACCACATCTGCATTGGACACCAAAAATGGCTTCCTAATTAATCAAGTTATTCACAAGTCCTCATTTTTTTCCCCCACATAAATCCCAAGCCATAGCCATGCCAAACAAACAGAACTAACCAATGTTCTGCCTTGCCACATTCTCCAAGACCATATGCATCTTGTTTTGTTTCCGTTGTACATTCAAAATACCTCTCTTATATACTGTGCAATTCTCAGGCAACTTTTTCGTGGCTCATGCAGTCATGTACACAGAAGAAAGGCTATATTAACAATGTTGAAGGATGCAGTTCACAACATATTTTCTACTTGGCAAAGATGGTTTAGAAGCTCCAGTTCCTTCATCCCAAGAGCTGCATATTTCTTTGCTATGCCACAGCCTTGCATGCCCTTGGTAATGCTATGCACTCCTGTCTGCAGCTTGGTTTGCAGCATGTTCCGTGAGCATTTCTACCACTACCACTGGAAGAGTGTTGGCTGCAAAGGAGGTAGGAAAGAATGACTGAATGAAGAACTGAGGAAGAAGAGAGATTTCCCAAGCTGACTTTGTTGTTGAAGAAAACATGGAATGACATCCTCGGATGGAAAAGATTTTACTTATCTGCCCTCCTGCCAATTATTATCCTTCCCATATCCATAACATGAGCCAGCACAGCTACACAAACATGTAAGATATCACAGAATAATCAGTTTAGCTGCTGTGAGAGGCCTTAGATCAGATAGGTTCTTAGGAAATCTGTTGGGTAAGAAGGGAGATTATACAGCTTCTCAGAGTAACATTGCCAAGCATGTAATTTGAACACTGACTTTTTGAGACAAAGAGCTTATACATCTACTTTCAAATTGTACTCTGAAGTCACATTCAGATGATACATCAGTGGTGTTCTGCACAAAGAAATTCTACTAACACAACAAAACCCACTTAGGTGCTATCACCAGATTAATTCAGAATCAGCTAGTGGCCACCTAAACCAGGTTGAAAAACAGGTACAGTGCCTCTGACCAGAATCACTATGCATTCCTCAGCCCATGCCCTGAAGTCTCACATCAAAGTCCATTTGAACATACAGTTTATATACATAAAGACTCTCCAGTACATCCAGAAGCCATTGGGACTCTAGCAGATGTGTTGTGCAGTACATTTGGGTATGTGCATAATTCCCACCGCCTAAGCAAATTAAATTTATTGTGCTTGCATTAACCAACTGTGCAGAGTGTGTGCAATACCAATAGCAGATTCAGGTATCCCAGTGTCCCTGCAGGGAGCTATTACACAGAAATATGGGTCACATAGAAATGCCCCAGCTGTCTCCTAGCCCCATCCATTGCTAAAGAAAAATGAGTCAAAAGTCACAAACTGTTCAACTTCAGTGCAAGCTCAAAATGTGCTGCCTCTGTTTGACCACGTCTATTAATTCTTCCAGTAATGGGCAGGATATTCTGGTTGTTTGCAGGTAGCTTCATGTTTTCTAGAAGAATGAACAATACAAGTTATGAACATGGGCCAGAAATAGACTGTGGGGATTGCAGAGTCAACATGAATTAGTATTGTTTTCTAAGTATTGTGATCTCTTGATCTGATTACTGGAGAAAGCAAAACATGTAGGAAGAGAATAAAATTAATTTTGTCATCCTTTCGGCAGAAATGATACAAGAGAATGGTTGTATTTTGATCAGCTACATTACCATTGAGTAGATTGCTCAGTTAATTCCAGGGAATCAGTGGCAAAACTCCATTGATTCTAATGGAGTCCAGATGCAATCCAGTATTCAAAACCACTTTGGTCTTCTTTAGACTCTGTTTTGACCAAATGTTATGTGATAAAAAATATGGTGAGACAAACAATCTAAGGATAGAACAGAATTAAACAGAATAGCCTTGTAAATTGAATGACTTTCAAAGATTTTGTATTTTTCTGTGCATTCAAACCATGGATTACAGAATTTATATACATAAAATACTTATATTTATATACATAAAATACTTATATCAGAAAAACAGAACAAAATTATTATTTTATTAGGATAAACTTACCCTTCTTTTACTTGCATAACCCATAACCCTGCCAAATTACATGTTTACAGGTGGAGAATATGTTAGTACAAAAAGGCTGCATTGAAAATCAAACCCAAAAAACCATCCCACAACAACAAAAAAACCTTTCACAATGTAAAAGTGGCCAGTAAGACTCTTCTATTGTAGCAAGAATTGATGGGGACGTTTCAACAGATCTGTTAGATATCAAAAGGAGCTGAGGAAGCACAGTGATATAAATGTGAAAGCACAATTGTTACAAGCCTTTGGCTCTCAATTAGCTTTTTGTAGAACCAAGATTATTATGAATGAGTCTGCCTGCTTGTACACAAACTGCACAATTAAGAAGAGTATCTCAAGATACAAGACGTTTACTAGATCAATACAAGAAAGGAAGGTACTCACATTTAAATGATAAAACTGCAGGAGACAAAATAGACCAAACAGGTTCTTTCAACAAAGTTTCAGGGAAAGCAACTATGTGGATAAAACTAATATTCATAAAACAAAGATGAAAATAAAGAGACACAGCCAGAAAAGGAACAAAAGAATGGTGAATGTATGTTTTATATTAACTTATTCTAACTACAAGATAGCCAGCAGTTCCTTCCAAAGTAAGCAATCATTATACCAACAATGAATGGGCAAGATACAGTAAAAAAAATATGACAATGGAAAGACTAAAGAAAAAAAAATGGCTGAAGGTAATGACTACTGAAGAGAAAAGTCACTTGGAAACATTTTAAAAGATAGCTTTACAATGTAATAGCTTTACAATGTTCCCTAGACAAATAATTTCAAAGTCCATCATAGGAAAAGTTTGAGGAAAATTGGGGAGAAAAATGCATTAAAAAACCCAAAACAAACCAACAACCCAAATACTAAAGTTCTTTTGTTCTGCCCTATCTTTTTAAGAGACTTTGAAATCGTAATGTGTTCTACCACAAGGATAAAAGCAGATCATCATTGTGATTGCCACCAAATAACAAGAGATATTTAATAATTTGCTTCAGTAAGTTTGGAAACTTACTTTGGGGCAAATTTTGGAAGCATAAATACTGTTCAATTAAATGTCAAATGACTAGCCCAACTGCAACAATATTGATCCAGCATATGAGAAGACCCTACGTCTAGAGCCCTCTGCATTTGTATAACCATTTAAAGAGATATTTCCTTCTCTACTAACATGAACATGAGAACATTCATAAGCATTTCTTACATAGCCTGGGAGAGAAGAAATCATATTTGATTTACATATTTACATATTACATATTTGATTCACCAGAAAACAGAGGACAAGCAGAGAGACATCATGTGGGTTTTGGGATGTTTCTTCCCAGGATTATCTTGGTGAACTGCAGCAGTTCATCCAAACTTGGAAAAATGTCATACTCCTAGCCCTGGAATTTTGATTGACATTTTCTCATTGTGTAATCTGGTGGCTACATATTTATCTGTCTCCTTATCATTTTGATTCCATTCTGCACTAAGGAAATCTGCAAGGGTGGCTCCACTACACTCACCTCACAGCTTTCTCCTATCCATTTATCTGTGGGAGCAAAGCCAGGCATCAGCCAAGACAAACCTTATGTGATCACTCACTTCTGCATCCCTGGATCTGGGAGAAAATAAGCCTTACTAGTAGGCTGGGTTCTTAGAAAAGGAGATAGTTTCCTGCTGCTTCTTACAAGTAAGAAGTTATCTGAACTTTCTCCCAAATGATGCACAAACAATTTGGAAGAGAATGGGCAAAATGTCCATCAATCTACATGTTCCTCCAGACATGAGTTCCTCCTTTAAATGTAGGATGATCTTACAACATCAGTTAGAATGGTAATTACCATCAGAGGATTCACTAAGTTTTCACTGGGAGCAAGCAGGGTACCTCTACCACACACAAAAAAAAAAAGTTGGGTCCCTATGCTGGAATTGTTTTAATGCTTAGTTTCCATTTCCTGTTGTTGCTTATGGAGAGCAGAATGGCACTTGCCTGGGTTTGACCTGTGTAAATATTGGCCCTATGTGCATTTTATTTTTAAATGTTTAGCTAAAAAAAATAAAGGCTCAAGATGATTGATATGAGGACAGCACTGGAAAAAGTCATGTTACAAGTTAACTATAACAGATTTCAAATGGTGCTATTCTGTAGGAAATTAAATTAAATACAGTAGCAGAGCAATCTGTCAAAGAAAACTGGTTTCACTGAGCAGCAGTATCCGCTTAAAAGTACATAACTCACAAGCATATGGAATGAGTGACTTCTGCATTTCTTTAATTTCTCGTGTCTTAAGAAAATGGGATCTAATAAATTGCAATATACAATTCAGAAAAACTGTGAGTAAGAGGCAAGGTGTATGGGTTATTCTGTTAATCAAAATTGTTCAGCAACTTTACCTTCTTCCCCAAGGCTTATCTCTCAGACACATTTGTCCTAGTAAGAATTACATTATGCGAACTTGTTACAGATTTAAAGGATGTGCAGGGGGATAACTGACTAATGGACTAGTCATTACACTCCTGCAATTCACCAATAATAACAAGGTACTACCTTTGCCACAAAAAGTAAGTTTTCAGAGTGACATTAAATTATACTAAGCAATTTGGAAGAAGGGCAGGCCATGTAAAATACTGGCTTTTATTAAAAATACAAGAACAAGAGAAATAATTGGTCATTCAAAGTCACTTCTGCTGACTCTACAGTGTAAGTCTTGCAGGAGAGTCTGTCAGTAAGTAATTTGGCTGGAATTTCTCAAGTTTACCCATGCAGAATAAAACAGTTCAGAAATGTGTTGACCTCCTAGGTGCCAATGTTGATTACTCAATGCTATGAGGAAAATTATGCTGTTCTGGTCTTTCTTTTTATTAGAAAAGAGGAAGCTTTAATTTTTTGATAGCTTCAGGGTGTTACGCTTTTATTTGCATTTTCTGTTGGTTTCAATGGCAATGGTTAGGATGGACTAGAACTTCAATCCTCTATGAGCCGTCACTCAAGCTGTCACTTTTATCGCTTTTAAAGAGGCAGAAAATCACAAAAAAGATTTCCCAAAAAGTTGAACTCAAGTGGTTCAACAGTAGTTTAAATTAGTGGGCAGGGCTGTGCAATGTGGTACCCTTTAGCAAGAGATTGGCTGGAAAGGCAAGAACAGTAATATCCTTAACCATTGCAGCCAGAGCAGGCAGGAACCATGGCTTGGAAACCTTAGCAAGTAATTTTCTTTTCTGCTACTCCACATCACCTCCTTCCATGCATATTCTTTTCCCAGAATAGTCTCATTTGGACCTGAAGTGGCAAATTAGTTTGTGGGACTTAAACTGGTATTAAATTCCTCACCTTGTCATGATAAACCACCAAAGCACCATACCCAAGCAGCAGCTCTCTCCAACTTTTTTAACCTCTCCTCTGCCCCTCTGCCTTCTCTAGGCCTGCATTGCTTTGGCAAGTCATCCATGCAATTGTAGCCTTGTAGAGGCTTCTACATGTTCACACATGAGGATTCTACCACAAGAATGTGCATTTCTTATGGTTTTTCTTGTACTGATTATGTCACGACGCTCTGCCTGTCACTTTCTGTTAAGCCTGAATATTATGTTTCAGCAGCAAGGAAGAAGTCTCCTCAGTAGCAAAAGTATTTTATCAAAAGAAATGTGCACAAACACATCAAAGGTACCTTTGACTGCAACCTTTCCTATTACAGTACTTTATCATATTATTTGAAATCAGGAAAATCACTGCATTTGGGGACTGTTTATATATATATATATATATAAAATGCAGGCCTAACAATATTATGTTTCACGATGTCACTCTAAAGTTAGCTAGAAATTAAAGACATTTAGATCCATGCTGTTGCATTATTAGCAACATATCACTTTTCAGTTTTGCACTCCAAACTATTTTTCTACTGCTGAATACACATCAGAATTTAGTGCAAGTTAGCACCAAAAAAAAGATGAGGATGGGAAAAGGGATTTTTTTTTGTCCTTTACTTATATAAAATGTAGCACAAAAATATTATAGAGGGAAATCTATATTTGAAGATATCAAAAAAAGTAGCCCACCACTGTAAAATGGTATTGTTCCTGGCATCCCACCAAAGTCCATGGAAAGGTTGTGATATGTCTCAGGAGGCTCTGGTTTAGACTATCTGCATAAAGAGAAGTCTGGGCCAGTACAAGATATACCTATCTCCATTAAAAAAATCCAAGCCTATTAGAACTCAAATCCAAGTCATACCTTGAGATTATCCTACTTTGACAGTTGTGTGACTCTCTTGAAGAGATCCAGATTATTTCAAGAGCATTCCAAAGAAGACCCAGTCCTTGATACAACATTGAAAACAAAACAGATTTGTTCCTCAATGAAACTACATGTCATGCTCGGTGTACCCATAAGGAGGTGGTGTATAGAGATGGAAAGTGTCCTGTCATACTTCAGTCCTGGAGTTGGCCCAGGAACTGCAACCATAAGTGTGCACAGACTGCTGCCCTCACCAGCCTGTTCCAGCATGCCCATGGTTCAGAACGGGAAGGAAACATAGCACTGAGCTGTCATAGAGACTCCTCCAGGCATTTAGTGCATCAGAAAAGGGTTTAGGATCCCTTAGCACTGAAACACTCCCTTGGAATGAACTGGTTTTCAGTGACCCAGATAGCCAAACTTGAATAGATCAATTAATTACTCTTACAATATTCTCCAGTGACCCACAACCCAGAACTGCAGCTGTAGAAACTTGGTCTGCTTGAGCTTTGCGACAGTCAAGTCCCCAAACAGCCACGGCAGGCAGTTTTGCAGGATGTGGAATAGTTATTGTGACCCCAGGCTCCTGCCAGCTCTAGTGAAGCCGGCTGCCTTTTTCCTTGCGAGCCATCAGGAATGACTGTGCTGAAGGCAGTAACATGCTGAATGTACCTGCTGCCAGAGCAGCACTGAGCACGGAGTCCCACAGGGTCCCACAGTGCACCATACGGCTGGCCAGCACTCAGGGAATCCCCTGGTTTCTCTAAATGGCAAAAATTCCATAACTCAGCTCAATACATGTTCCAATTATCTCAAAGTACAAAGATGAAGGGGAAGTAAATTTTTAAATTGCAGATAGGATTCAACTTCTCAGTTTTCAGGAAAGCTTCATAGATACAGGTATGACAACACAGTCTTTTTCACATATTTATATTGAAAAATAAGGACGTCTTACAGAACAGCCAGCAAAGGCGTGTAGGTCAGTAGTTGATCTGTTCTGAAATTACAGCCATAAGTCTGGAATGCTATTCCCTCTACACTAATGTGGCTGCAGGCACTTACGAATTACCTGTGATCCACCTGAGTGCACATAAGTGAATTGGCTCTCTGTGTTCTGCAGAATATTCTTCAGCTGCAACACCAGCAAGGTTTCAGCCTCAGTGCCTGATAGGTTTGAGTTTTGAGAGAGGTCTCTCATGAGACTTTCATACTCTATATTTTGCTTGAGAGCAATCAATGTAGACTGGTGTTGCCATTTCTATAGGGTCTTTCCTTCTCTCTGAGACAGGAGGGACACCATTACCCTGTAAATGACAATGGTTTCTGCAAGTGATAGTGCAAGAAAAGAATTAGATTAAAAGAATATGACAGTATTTCCTCATTCAGCATGGATGTATGCATATGTGCACCTGCATGTACATATTGAAAAAGTGAACAAGAGACAAGTCTTAAAGAGGTCAGCTCCTGGTTTCAGCCTTTGCAATCCCTGATTTTCATTCTCCTAGATGGAATGGAAGTGATCCTAAAACATGGATCCTATTTGATTTCAAGACTATTTTCAGGTGGGAAGGAAGAAAAAAGTGTGGGGGGAATGGACTTTCTCTCCACCAGTAGAGTGGCTGCATGTTGGTGGTTTTGAACAAATTTAGAGTTTCACCCCTCAATCTCTCGAAGTCAACATATCTTGAAGTTGTCTTCAAAATAGTCCAGAGAATTTTTAACATTTGGAAGCCTGCAAAATAGATATTAGTAGAAAAGTTAGGAGAATAGACAGTTGATTTTAGCATAGTTAGACAAATCCATTCTTAGAAAGAAAGGAAAAGATAGAATGACTAAAATGGACATAGTGGAGTTCATAGTGCAGAACACAGCAGAGTGGGAGAGAAGCTACTCTGAGACCGGTGAATTGACAGGCCTCATCCAAATAAAACACATGATGGATCTGCATCCCTCTTCTCCCTGGAAAGGCACTGTTAGGTGAGACCCAGCTATGCACTACCTTCATTCAGAAGAGTGGCTCCTGAGATACATGACTGCCTTGAGCTCACTGTGCAACACTAGTTACCCAACCCTGGATGATCCAAATTTTCCCCTTTGCACATGGCTGCAAGTTGCTTTTGCAATATCAGTGACCTGAATATATGAGAGCAGAACTCTCAGAGAGAATTAGATTCAAGAGGCTTGAAGCTTCCCAGGAATCTGAAAGAACTGGCATTTCAGTGTTCATGGCCCACTAGAGCCAGTTAAAAGGTCAGAAATAAAAGGTTATTGACCTGTATATTTTCTTGAGTCTCAGAGGGCACCATGACTTCAACCCTTGAGTTCTTCTCACAACACAGGGATCATAAAGGTTTTCCAGGTCACTGGTCCCACAGTGTATGAAATCAGGAAAATAACTGGTAAATTTACTCTGCATTTTATATTATTGCAATTGAGTTTAAATAAATTACTAATCAATATCACTAACTGGAAAAGCTTATGAAGGGCACAACTAATCCCACTGCAAGAAATACTAAAAAACATTCTTTAGCCTAAATTATACAGCCAGTCAAATTAGAGATCATAAGGTCCTATCTGACCTTACAGTCCATGAATCATAGTTGTTTCCCTATAGCAAAACTAAGTCCCTCTGTGTTTGATTTTAGTTTTTCTTGTATTTCTTAAATTATATTTCTCATGGTCCTTCTAAAACTATGCAGCTACTAAAATCTATGCAGCTACTACTTCTTCAAACAAATATACCCATGTAACAAACCATATTATTATATATTACGCACAATAAGGGTTTGTTCTTGACATGTTGCCAAGAATGCTTGAGAATACAAGTCTCTCTATCACTTTGATCATGAAAGACAAGTGGTTCCAGTTATTTGAAACTTTATTTGACAGGATGGAAGTAAGATAGGAAGTGAAATGTTGAACTCCACTATAAAGATCAGTGCTTGAGAAACATATAAACAAAAACGAACAGAAGTGGATTTTCAAAAGGCAAAACAAATGGAGGGAATGACTCTGGCATACATTTTATCAAATACCCCTTTAAAAGCACTGCCCTCATGCGAGTGAACCCTTGATTGTTGGTGTGCTCAAAGCACTCTCACTAATTCTAGAAAGCCCTGGCTGGCTGGCAGCAGATTGCTAGTTCTTAACAGTGCTAATCAGCATCAAAATGCTGCTGCAGCTTTATGAGCACCTTTTCACCCACATTCTTCCCTCACAGCGACTAAATCCTTGAAGTCAATAGAATTAGTCTTGATCCAGGCTGGTGGAAATGAGAGTAGAATAAGTACCTTGTCCCTTCAACTGATAATCCTTGTAATAGTCTTCTTCTAAAGGAAAGCAAAAGCCACTGCCTGAAGAAGTTACCACAGCTTTCAGCTAGATTGAATATTTTGCACACAAAGGAAAGCCTTGGAAAAATTACATCAGAAGTGGATGTTTATTTTAGTTTAGTTCCTCTGACATTACCGAGCAACTCTAGTTTTGCCTCAGGCCAAAAGCACATTATATAGATGAAAGGCCAATAGCTTATCTAGCCAGCCTGATCACAATTAGGATAGGACTAAGCAAGAGCAAATTTATAAGATGGAAATACTTGCAGTATTTTAAAAGATCCAAAGAGCTGAGCAATTCTTTGTGCTTTCCTTTGGATGGAGTTTATGCTTAAAGACGATCGGCAGCCAATATATTAAATGAGACAGAGCAGGAATTGTGGCGGCTGCTGTTCTTGTGATCTTCTCAAAGTCAGCTGGGTTAATAGCCCCAGAAGTGTACATCTTTCCACTAGTTAGGAGAGAATGTATCTGAAGAACTAACCATTGCTAAGGACCACTGCACATGAGGCAGAAATGCAACACAGCACAGATGCCATAGGCATTAATATTTTCTGAAGTCTGCTTTGTACTCCAGGGGATGATTCTGTGGAGAAGAACATGTAATATGTAGCCATGGGATAGTAAGCTAGAAGAAATTTTTTTTCCCACAGTAGCCGCCCCTTTATGGATGTTTTCATCTCGCAATATCACAGGGCAAATGAAAATTGGTTCATCCATTTTTCATCAAAGGGAACACAATTTCAAACTTGCTCACCCTGACCATGGGGGAGGAGCAGGCATGGGAACCTGCAGCACAGATGGCTTATAGTAACCTGTTATATTCAGTGACTTCTTCACACATCCACTGCTCAAAAACTGTCATGTAGTTCTGCTGCAGTAACACACTGCTGGGAAATCCATTTTCAGTTTACATATAAGAAACAAGAATTCAAACAATTCTAACTAGAGATTTATGAGGCCAGAGACTAAGCTACTAACCTTCCTGCTATTGTTTTATCTATGAAAATCAGTTTCAGCTGTTAGCCTTTTTCTTCCTCTAGTGAAAACTTGATCATAATTCCTTTGAGACTAAAGTACACATCAGTATTTGCAATATGAAGTCTGGAATAATATATTAGGACCTCAAGTTCTTGTTGAAGAGATCTATGAGATAAAATCAGTGACAGACATTGTTGCCAATACCTGGCTGGTAAGCCAAATAAGAGTCTGATGTGTCCACTGATCTGCTTTCAGTGTATTTGATTCTGAGTAGATTTTGAAGAAAGAAGGAAAACAGAACATTCCCATCTTATTCTCCCATAAGGAGGAATAAAAGAATCAGAAATGCATCAGTAGGCATCACAATAAGCACTTAAAAGTCAGTTGTGATAGCCTGATGTCTGTACTTCCTCCAGAGCACTATAACAGCAGAGCCTCCCAAATATATCTCCACTTGTTCTTTCCACTGTTTCCTTATGCTCTGATATCTGAAAACACTTATTGTTTTATTGTTTCTTATGCTGGACATCTTGCTCTGGGCATAGGTTGAAACATCGGCATGCTGTGAGGTGAGATATATTGCCATACGGTATTACAACAATAACAGTTTACATTTTGCTTTTGTTGTATTTAATAATAGATAGAGATACTGCAGCTAACCTCAGCAGACCTGGGTCTTTTCTCTTCATGCTTTTCTCCATCTAGTACTGAATGCCTCCACTCTGTTCCCTTCCCTGTCTGTGAATCAATAGCCATTGATCCTCTCTATCCTTTCCTTCTATAATTTGGTCATTACTAAGAGCTGAAAGCCTTCTCCTCCACAGCTCAATATTTACTAGCTGAGATGACTGATACACACCCTGAAGCAACAGAGAGAAAAGGAGCAGGAGAGCATTCTCCTGCAGAGAGAGCCACAGGATTTAATTGTATTTTTCCATAGCTGTTTCAGTTAAACATTTTCTTCCCACTCCCTTAGTTCTTCTCAATCCCATGCTTGTAAAGCTGGGAATTTGGGCACTGCTGCTGCTGACATAGTGTTTGGGCTAAACTCAGGCACCAATGCTGCTCAATAATTCTTGGATCAGAGGTAAAAGTTCAGTCTTAGAACACTGGTGGTGACTGAAGCAATAGGGGTATTTTCAAAGAAATTAATCCAGCAACACTAGTATATAACTATTTAAAGAGTTCTCTGAATTGCAGTAACTGGTCAAACCTGTTCTAACAACAGCTTCTGGCATTGAGAGCAAGCAGTTCCAGTGAAGCTGCTGCTGGAGGAGAGCTGATGTTTCAATGGAAGTATTTTCCTAGTTTGGACTTTCTCCAGGCAACTGTAAATGATTTTTGGGACAAGGCAAAGTCCTTCAGCTATGTCCCTCGATCAATCATCGTTCTTAGTTTAGCATTCAGTACATTTTTTTTCCACCTTAGCAAAACATATCATTGTAGCCAGACTGTGTATTCCCATCATGTAGTTTAACACAAGCTGTTAATGACTTCTGACTTCCTCATGCAATCAGGCAGAGAACACTTACTTCATACTAAACAGGTAAGCAAAATTTAAACCAAAGGATTCCAAAAAGGACAGGCATTAAGAGAATTTAAATTAACATAATTTTATATACCTAAGTAGTGGGGACAAAACATGGGAGGAAAACAGCAATACAGTGAGAGCCCTCAGTGCTTACTTGGAAGACTCATGTTCAAGAAATGACTGGATATGGCACTTACTGTAATAGTTTGTCATAGTTTATGTCATGGACTCAATGATCTCAGATCTGTTTACTAACATAAATGATTCTGTAATTCTGTTAGACAGAAAAACAGCTCAAGGTAGGAATTCTAGAAAAATATCAGTAAGAAAATTCTCCAAAGTACTTATAAACCTTGACTTAGAGAATTCATTTAATATAACAGGGTTCTTGGTCAACTTCTGATTTGTTCATTGGACTGTCAAGACACACTGTGAGACATTACTCACATGACAAGAAATTAGCTGTGAGAATATCATTTTAAATTTCATAAGCTGTCATGTGAATCCAATTTCTCCTGCCTTTCCAGTTCAAACAATTGAACTACATGAACATATGGATGTAAACAAGTCCTCCCTTTATGTAATAGCAGTGTTGGTTGGAGTGGAGGGATGATGCAAATGAAAGCTTTTTGTAACAGTTTATGAGAACCTCGCTTCACTTGAACAGGGAGTAAACTGGTCTTTGCAATCAATCTAGTTGCAGTAATTAGAGGGATTTTCTAAATCGACTCCTTAGTGGCAAGAGATTCTATTTACTGGTTAATTAAAGACTCTTTCTTAAGCAATTTCAGAAGACACACTAAAAAAAAAAAAAAGAAAGAGAATCCAGGGCTTAAAATATTGGTCAGACTCTAACCAAAAGAAGACGTTTTACATTTATCCACTTGCTCATGTGTGTCTCTGCTTTGAAATGTCTTGTTTCCTTTGATAGAGCTGGGGCTGAAAAGGAAGGTTCATCTGTCCTAACAGCTTCATGGACACCACTGAGCTTACCAGAGCCCCGTGGCCCAGCAGTGGGGGCACACTTGGGCTCTCTCTCGTATGTGCTGGCTGCATGGTCAGTCACTCTGTCATCAATGCTGCAGGGCACCTGGCATGAAATTCTAGACATTTTCTTTCTGAGAGACATGCAAGGGCAGTAAGGGATTGATTAGCATAGGTACAATATTAGCACAACTTCATGACTGTCAAACTGTTCAGGGAAAAAGTATGTTGTGATACCTTTACATGTCAAGATATTTCACTTAGAACAAATTTTCTTGTGTTTTGTTCTAGCCATCTAGCTCAATATATTTCAGAGTAAGGTGGTCCAGAAGTCTGCATGCTATTAAAGGCTCCAGAAAATCAGAAGTTGTGTCCCACACCACAAACTTCTTTTTAACACCTTGTTATCACAGCATAAACCATAAAACATAAACAGCATATCAATATATAACATAAACAGCATATCACAGTAAAAATTACAGTTTTCACAGTTATATCCTGTGACTCCTTCTACTCAAGTGATTGCTCAGTAAAATCACCCACACAAGAGTCTGTCTCTCTTTGCCATTGTGTAGCATGAAGCCTTCCACTGTGGATTTGTTGTAAGAACAAACATACCAGAAACCATCTGTGTCAGTGGGCACAAAATAGATATATCATCTAGGGGAGCACATTTGGGCTGTTCTTCGGTCCTAATGTTAGACTGCAAAATCAGACTTCCCAAAGGCAAGATTTAAATGCATTTTGGTAAGGCATCTAATCAGTGGTGGAAAGTTCTTTCAGATGCAGTGCTGGGTGATGGGTGTCATTCAGTCAGGCAGAACTGAGCTGTCTTCTTGCCCCAAGCAAACAACTAACACTGGGCTTAGGTTGGTACTCTCAACAAGTTGCTAGTGCTTCAGCTAATATAGTCTGATCCTCTACAAGGCTTAATTCCTCAGATTCGGAATAGTGTTATCTATCCCCACACAACTTTGTGTCAGCCCAGTCCATGAACAGAAAAAAATATGGTCTAGCCATAGAACACAGCACTAACTGTAAATTTTGTCCAGTTTGCTGTTTAAAAAACTGTTCTGCACTCTTCCTCTTAAATGTAATAATCTGAACATTTACAGTAATTTGCTGCATAATAAAATATTTAATTTGATAATACTTCTCTAGCTCACAGCCTGTATTTGAAAGATTTAGTCAAGTCAAATACAGATGTCTCTTCTGCCCTGTGTAGCTGCCCTGTGTAACTTCTTACTCAGTCCTTATTGGCATAAAAATGAGTGAATTCAAGAAGTGTGCTGAGCACATATGGGTGCTGCAAAGGACAGCTGAACATGAGGGCAAGGGTGCTTTTAATGTTTACACCTGTATTTTTATGTGTGAATATACACACATGCTGGTAAGCTTTAATTCAGTTAAGTCAACTGAAGTGAGCAGAAGTGAAATTTATTGCGTCTTTGATTCAAAGGAAATACATTTCAGGGTTTTCTAAAGAGACTGTTCCTACTTATTTCCTCTTGCATACCCACTCTCAATTCCCAGAAAAGTCCCATTTCCTGCCTGTGTAGTCCTAACCTTCCTGTGGAAGGGCTTGGGAAGCAGACTCCAGTCAGGTACCTGCGATGCTCAGTGAGCTGACAGACTAACCACACAAGAGTCACACACCATGATGCAACTCAACAAAGAAAGCCTTCAATTACTGTAATAGCTGTAATACCTTAGCAGATAGGTGTGAAAACAGAATAAAACTGATACAAAAACATCTTAACTGCTTGCATTTTGAACCAGATCAGATGCCTTTTTTTTTTTTTTAATATAGTAAAATCTGACTGAGTATTTTGGAATAGAGGCTGCATAAAAGACCTCAAGAGACAAGTTGTGTGGTGGTGATCCCTATACTGGTTGTGTTCATAGTCCTTAATTCAGCTGAAAACTATACTCCTGGTCTTCTGAGGGCTGTCTGCCTTGTTCCCAGTCCTTGCTCTCTCACAGTGATTTGCTTTCCCAGCAGGAGTACTCTTCTGTCTCTGCTCCCTGGTCTCTTTATAGTTGTCACTGTTGGGAAGTCTCTTTCTCCACGAGTTAGGTCAGCTTTTGCAAAGCTCTGCCTCAGTTTCTTCTGTCCTTTCACATATCTCCTCTAAGTAATTTGGCTTATTTAATCATCCCTTTGGACTCCTTCCTCATTCATAGGAGGGAAGTGTGACAGACAAATAAATCTTCAGCTGTCATCACTTCTCCCCTGGCAAGAAGAAGAACTGACAACCAAGGCTTTTCCCACGGCTGAGCAAACTAGAACCCATGGGCTACACGTTTGCCAGTAAATTAAACCACTAATCTGTTGTGCTTAACTGTTACAACAGGTTTAGGCATACTTTCTGCCAGGGCAAATTTACATTCCCCTAAATGTACTAACTTACAGATATTACTGATTGAGTAGTAGATTCTGTCCATGTAATGGGATGTTTTGCCATACTTTTCAATGAGAGCGATCTGTCTCAATTCACTGATCAAAAACTGATCACAACATGCAAAAGGCGAAACTTGCTGTGGTTAAAGTCAGCAAAGTGCAATGCCATGCAGCTTGTTCTGTTTGTGTAAATCCAACGCCCAGCATCAATCAAGAGGAGAAAATTGCTGACAAAGGCCACCTTTCATGAACATTTCCACATCCCACCATTTTCTCAGCCCTTTGTTACTTCCCTGGGAAAAAATAAGCTTTTTTGTTTGCTCCCAAATTCTCCAAAGAGTATGTTTCCCAGCAGTGCCTAATGAAATTCTTTTGGAGCATGTCACAGGTCCCTATCACCTTCTGGCGATGAAAGAGTTATGAAACCTCGTTCTTCCAATATTCACAGGGAAGAGCATAGAGAGGTCAGAGAGCATGCCCTCTCTACAATGTCCTCAGCAGCAGTTCACACACAGCCCAATCTCCTCCTTGCTGACAGCAGGGACAGTCATGCAGTACACAACTCTCAACCAAACTCTTCAATACTTTGTCAGGAATTGGATCCAAAACACAAGGCTATTCAAAGCAGGTCATAGTCAGCATTTAGGAAGATTGCCTCCAGATGGGAGACACAATTTTTTATTCTTCATTCATTATGTGGTAAAACAACCTGTTGCTTCCACTCATTTATTCTACATAACCAAAATTGAAATTTTCACTTGATTATTCAATCAGATAAAATTCTTAGCAGTAACAGTCTTGAATCTCATTGCCTTTGCAGAACTTGGGTTTATATAATGGTACATATTCACAATGCTCAGACAGTCCTGTAGATTTAAAAACATATGTCTTTTTGGTAGACATAGCAGCATCTGAGACTTTTTAAATTTCTTAAGCCAATAAATACCAATTTGCATTAATTTAAATGCCAAATTCAGTGTTGCCAGGAAGTTTGAGATTTTCCATTGGAGGCAGAGAGATTCCAGTTCCTGAACACTTCTAGCAGGCCTTATTAACAAAAGGCACCCTCTTAAGAAGGCTGCAGAGAGATTATGTATGATCAGATGAAAGTAGATTTGATATGAATATCTGAATCACACTAAATAATACCTGATGGAGGCTTGAATCTGAAATTCATATACAAATAGTCATCACTGATTTGATAGTCCTACAGCTTGTGAAATCCTTTGTAGCTCAGGTCTGTGGGACTATGGTCATACTTCTTTAATGCAAAGAGAAAGAAGTGAAAATTTTAACCATTTTAAGCATTTTTCCTAATAGCAAATATATTGAAGAAATAACATTTAAATTTTTGGTTGAAAATATTTTTTAAATATTTAAAAATTTTTAAACTGCTGTAGTCCAAAAACAATAGGTGAAAGACTATGGTTGAAATTCATGGAAAAGGGAAACAATATAAATCTAAGTGTTGAATGTGCAAGGGCTCTTCCCTACAAAATTCTCCCTGTTTTGAAGATATTTTTATCCACATAGAACTGTTTGAGAGAAAGTTTGTTGGCAATGGCCACAGTCAAGGCACCCTCCACTCTTTTGTCTCCTAAAGATACTGCAATTTGAGAATTTTCAACACCACCTTCTCTGCCTACAATATATCAGTGCCAAAAGAATGCACAATTAGCAAGATCTGTGCTTTGTTGACTGTAGGTCTGCATAAGTTGTGCTCTGTTTCACACATCCATTTCCTACTAAGTTCTTTGTGAGCACTGTGTTAGCAAAAACATTCAGAATCAAGACTCAGCTACAGGCACAAAGTCACTTACTGGATAACAACAGGAAATATTTTCCTTCCAAACCTTAAAAATTTTAATATATTTGCTAATCAACTACCCCCCATCCCAGAGATTATCTACCTGTCCTTTGGAAATATACATCTTGTTTATAAAATAACAGTGATTTTTAGGTGCCTTATCAGAAAAACATTGATCCTTTCTTTATTGTACTATGTGGTGGAGCAGCAGACTGTATC
This sequence comes from Chloebia gouldiae, assembly GCA_003676055.1. Lineage (NCBI taxonomy): Eukaryota > Metazoa > Chordata > Aves > Passeriformes > Passeridae > Chloebia > Chloebia gouldiae. Next base: position 1,522,603 of record QUSF01000011.1, on the reverse strand, counting down.
GTGTATACATGATCAATGTATTCAGGGTTCATAGAATGAAAGCCCTTGTGAAAAAATCATAGAATTATTAAGGTTGGAAAAGACCTCTCAGATCACCAAGTCCAACCATTAAGAAGAATATATTAAGAATATATGGAGTTTGTGACTTGATAGATACTACCCACTCCACAGGAGACTCTAAATTCAGCAGGTATATGATAATACATCATTCTTAATTTAATACCAATTAAATTAAGGTCAGAGGTCAGAGGTAGACTTTACTAGGTTACGTAAACCACACACATTCATTGCAAACTTCACTAAAACAGTCTTTCTACTATTGTGCCATTTCAGCAGATAATTTTAAAAAGAGAAACATTTATATATATTGAAAACATAGTTAAACTGAAAAGATATATGACTGGAATATAACAAATTCCACTTTTACATAAGCAAAAATACTTTATTGTGACAGTAATAGAACATTGGTTCATGTTGCCCAGAAAGGTTGTAGCATATCCATTCTTGGAGATACACAAACCTGACAGGACGTGGCTGACAGCAACCTGCTATGACTGACCCTGCTGAAAGCTGGGGTGGAGGTTGGATTGCACCATTCCCAGAGGCCCTTCCCATCCCTGCCCTCCTGGGATACGGTGATTGCGTGATGCTTGAAGATGCTGGATAGGAACTAATTTTCAGTCTTTATACCAATAAAACTACAAAATTATTATGTGCACCACTTTCCAGTTTGAGATCTTCCATCCCTTACTGCAGGCTCAGGTGAAAAATGAGATGGTGAAAGAGCTATTGTGTCTGCCCTGAGCCATGGCTGCTGGCAGACATAATAACTCTGACACTGGTTACAGGGTGCTCTGCGACAGGCAGTACAGTCTCAATGACTTCAAGGAAACTTTCTCATACCCAGGAAAGCAAAGAAAAACTCCTCAGGAAGGTTAGCTGTGTCACAGGTTCCTGCTACAGCGTTTCTCACAATGGCTCTGCTGCATTTCATCAGGGATTAATCCATGCAGGATGCTGAGCAAGATTAACAACTGTCTGCCCCAGCCTGACTGTAGTCTTTGTCCAAGCATTTGATTCCAGGATATGCTCAGAGCTAACAGCACATTCCCTGAGCACGTCTCCATCAGAGATGTTGCTGGTGTCCAACAGCTGCAGAAAATGAGTGGATCACTAGTTCTCATCACCGTAAGAACATAAGGAAATTTAGGATTCTTTTCCTGATTTTTCACAAATATTGTGAATTCTCAGACTGGGCTGTCAAGATCACTAAGTAGTTAGTCTCTTCCTATTTATTCAGAGAGAAAAAAGAAACATCATTTCCCTCTCTTCCAATACAGTTCTTGGCAAACTGGTGGAAAGCATTTAATAATTTTTTTAAATGCACACATCACTGTCTAGACAGGGTAATATTCAGTGAACACTTATGTTTCTGCATTTTATGAAACTAATAAAGCATATTAAACAGACTAATACAGTGTAACGAAAAAATAATGATAAATTCTGGCAGTGACAATCTAAAAGTATTAAAATTATACTGTTTAGATAGGATTTTCCAAGTCATTGTAGTTGATTTCTGCATATTGTGTTGTTCAAGCACCCTTAAGTGAAAATAAAATCTGTTTGTCCATGGACCAATCTTTTTGATGGCCTCAGTAAAAAAATTACACAGTTCAGCTCTTTCTCAACACTTCATTTTAGTAGTCTGCAGTGCCCCATCACAAAATTGTTTCCTGTTAGCATGTGCCTCAATCCTGCAAGTGATGCATGCTAACATTGTCGTCTCAGAATTAATCCACTGAACTCAAAAGGAATACTCAGGCTGTGTGAAGTTAAGCACACACAGACATGCTTTCAGGGCAAAGATGGTATTTGAGATGACAGGGAGAAAGCTAAGGCATTTTATAGGCTAGCTTTTAACCAGATTAGCTTAAAAAACATCAGGGGGGAAAAGGGTTTTGTCTGTTTTAGAGATCAAAATTAATCCATTATTTGCCTTTCCAACAAAGTTTAAAATTACTGTTATGTATTTTAATTTAAAGATTCTTATTATGGCGGCTTGATTGTACAATTGTCTAAACAGCCAGCTAGTTTGTCTCTGAATTTACAAAACCCATACTACAGTTTTTAATGGTTTGGAGGGCTTTTTTACCACAAATATTATTTTCATGCTTGTAACTTTGAAATTAACTGAAGCAGGAGAAAAAAAATTACTTGTACTTCTAAGGCCCAAAATAGCTGCAGAGAGTGAGAAAACATGCCTTAGCTTATTGGCAGCTTCACCTGTAATTATCTGAAGCTGAGCCCCGGTGTAGAGTCAGGATCCAGGTCCATGTCACCAGTTTCTGGGGTTGCAAACAGCTCCGGTAATTTTCCCCATTTAATGCCTGTGGTCTCAGTTAAGAAACACCAAGCAGCAGCTCAACATGACCCTGCATGAAGCTTGAGGTGAGTGTGCTCAACCCTTTCTTGACAGCAAGGTGGACCATAGATGTCTATGGGCCTTTGATCAAGAAGTTAATATTTTACTGCAGATATCCATTTATTCTACTGTAGATATTTATTTGTCAGATAAAATATCTTTTAAGTAGAAACCCAAATGCAGTATGTGAGGTTAACAAAGTAGATTTGCTTGACCACAAATGTCATGTTTTCGTGGAGGAGGAAAAGTGCATGACAGAAAAATCCTTTTTTTTTTTCCCATCCAGTCTTGCCCAAGTCCAGCAACTGTGAACATTAAAGAAACCTCACAAAATATTTTCTAGGTCCCTAGGAAACTTCCTTTAGTGTTTTGGAGACTATTAAGTTTGCTCCAACTAGAAGAAAGTTCCTATGTTTCTCAAGGTGCCACTCTCAACACTTTTATTATCAACACCTCCATCCCTGGGCAGAACCAAAGCATCTCCCATAAGGAGCTGGTTTTAAGCCAAGTAGATATTCTTTCATTCCCCATTACCCTGCAATGCTGTGGCCAGGAGGACACAGACAGGTGGGTTTCCCAACCACTGTCAAGTCACACATCAAAAAAATTCCACCTTTGTATAGAAAAATCAAGTAAATTGAACGCCCATCACAAGAAATAAATCTGCCACATAAATCTGCAAAAAAACACTGGGTGATGGAAGACAGACTTCACTGCTCTGTAACTAAAAGGGAGAAGTTTTCACTAGTGTGGGAGGTGGGGAAAAGGGAATTGCTTGTATCAACTCAAATTGTTTTGTTGAAAAGTAAAGTAGCCAATAAATCAAGACATAAAATACCCCCAGTAACTGGGAAAGTGTTTGGAGAATTAAGAGCAAGGTGAGACAGTCCTTTGTGAGAGCATTTGCATCCATCCAGCTGTTCCAGAAACCCATTTGCAGGATCAAACAAGGAAGGCATGCTTCAGCCAAAAGAGGACATACAGAGGACATACATCAGCACTGATGACTAACCCTTTTACAGCCAACAAAGCCCTGGCTAACACATTATGTCAGGTGTTACCTTATGACACAACTTCTTTCAGGGTTTTTAAATTAACCAGAAACAGCTAAACACAGGTCTGTGCCACACAGGGCTGCAAATATCTAATAGCTACAAGCTGTGTGGCTGAGACATACAGGTAGGGTGGGACAAAGGCAGATACTCCACAGGATTATCAGGCCATGGTATATAGCTCCTGGACTATAGTCAATGGCAATATGTAAGCAAATGCTTCTAAAGTTTTTTACCTCCCTTCATCCTAATTCTGCAATATTCACTGCTCCCTGTCTAACTATAAGGGCGGGGGCAACAGCTCCATGAGGAATTTACACAGGTATGAACAAGAAGAACAAAGATGGGCTGAGGGTACATTCACATGAAAATTAAAGCTGGACCACTATCCTGTATGTTCAAGGACACTTCCACCAGCCACTAGTCTCCTCTTACTTCCCAAACCTTGAACCAAGCCACTCCAGCCAGCCAATTACCCTTGGAGGAAGACCATATTGACTTAGTCCCTTTATAGGACCCTCAGGTTATAAAACACTTTTTCCAACTGTTTTAAGACAAGATGTTTCTGTTCCTGGGATGGAAAAGAAAGTCTATTGCCTCTAAGATAAAAAGTCCAATCTGCGTCTTTCTTTTGCTCAGTACCTCTCCATACTGGGAGGAATGCCAAGGAGCAGGATAACATTTTAAGTTTGTGTAAATACTCTGCTACCAGCAGTTTCCTAAACTTGTCTGCTTCCTATCAGTGCTCTTTAGGTAAAGAGTAACCATCTGCCTGAAAGAATTATTGTTCCTCACTAGTTTGTAAAAAGTCAGGTTGCTTGTGTTTATCTGATGGCACGTCCTTCCTATTTCTTTTAGACCTAGTTTTGTTCATTTTGGGAGACAATATCTCTCTAAATAATTTAACCCTTCTCAAGCCAATTAACAACGTGAGTGAGATTACAGATTTTCACAGCCAGTCTCACAAAACAGCCTGACATCTTGTTGATTGGTGCAGTGCACACGGTGCCTCCAGGAGAAGGTGCTGGGAGAACCAAGGAGGCTCTGCTACTACTTCAGTTGCACCCTTCAGCGAATCCCCCATGCCCCAGCTTCTCATTCTGAGGCTGGGACCAAGTGTTTTTGCTCCTGAATGAACCTGTTGTTGGGATGAAATGTGATGATGTATGTTAAAATCTCCTAGAAAAAGCTGCAATTTGTAAAATCTTAGTTTGTATTTGTGGCTTTGGCTTGTATAAATATGTAATTACAAATAAGTAACACAGCCATAAAGTTTACCTTTACCTGAATCAGAGCATGGACTATGACCCACAAATTCCAGAGTGATTACAAAATATCTAATGAACTTCATCTACTACCTAGAGTTACTGAATGTCTGATAACATAAAGAGAAGGATTAGAAGGGGTATTGGAAGAAACTCCTGTGGCTTTGCCTCCTTCATAGCTACCCCTTGCTTCAGAGATACAGATTATGGTTTCTAGGGTAACTAGACACACACACACACACACAAAAAAAAAAAGGACACATTGTCTAGCTTGGTTTCCTGAGAATGTCAGAGCATTGACAGGCCAGAAGCATTGCCTAACATAATTATGAAAGATATTTGTGATTTATTTACCCACTTATTTTAATTCACAGTCATGCCTTATGTACTGTGTTTTGTTTTAAGGGTAATTTTCATATTTAAATGTACAGTTTCTAACAAATAGGGAAACTTTAAAATTCAGACCATTATTAAAGACACGCAGAAGACAGATGGTCTTTGTGTGCATTGTGTATGTGCATATGTTACTACTGAGTGAGTTTGTATTTGGCTTTGTGTCACATACAAACATAAAAATTTGAATAAACATATGACTTTTCTATGGCATTTATGTTTCTGTAGGGTTTACATGCGTACACATACCCAGATGACAGACCATTTGACAGCCTTTCACACTGTAGAGGGGAGTAAATTATGTGTGTGAGGGCCAAAAATGAGGCCATCCTGGGTAAAACTGGAGACTAATGATCCTTTATAATAAAAAGTGATTTGTCTGGCCTTTTTCTGACCCAGGTTATGGGCACACATATGTGTTTCCATGTGCACACTTGTGCTGTGGCTCTGATAGAATTCTGATCCTTTTTTTTTGGGTTTGGTTTGGGTTTTTTTTTTTTTTTTTTTTTTTTTTCTGAGGCCAGGAGTCACCATGCACTTCCTGCAAAGCCCATAGGGCACTGTCACCAGGAAGACTTTGGGCACACCAAATATTTTTCACCTACAGTGTGGACACTCCTATCCTATTCTCTCTGCACTTCCAAAGCTTCATGTCGTTGCATCTGAAGAAGCTGCATGACTGCACCTCTTCAGGACCCATCTTTCCCACTTACCAAGGTCTGTGTCACTCAGAGACAGCATTCCTTCCTCCCTCCACTTTCATCAGCATTTAGATCACTGATGCTGGGTAATGCAACGAGTTATCAGTCCACCCAGCTACCAAGGACCTAAAGGTGATGTTACTCATTGCTCTGTCTGGGACAATGGCAATATACCAAACTGTATCTGGGCGTGTTCCCAGGCATAGAAAAGACTGTCAGCTCTGCTCAGTCATTTGAGAAGCCCCAATGTGGTTTTGGCCCATGCAAACTTTCACTCCTCTGGAGTGCTCCTGGGTAGGGTTCAGGAGCCAGAGCACCCCAGCAGCCACTCCAAGCGGTTTGCATGCAGCCACCCTGTCTTGCCAGGACAAGAGGCTGCTCAAAGTGCTCAAGGCTGTTTCCTGCCAGCTGGCCTTTATGCCAGACCATCCCCAGGCATATTCAATTTACTAGCATAAACAGGGCCTTTGAGACTTTCGCAGGTCAGGGCTGATCACCCCAGGATGCTTGATGAAGCCTTAGTCAATGCTAATGAGCTGATTTTTTTCTAATCATTCAAGGCATTTAGTTTCCATACTTACTTGAATAAAGCAAATGCCTTGCAGATGTCTTATACAGATTATCAGTTGTTTAAAACTGAAATTGAATTATTTTTTACACTCTCATCATAAATATCAGAACCTCCAGTATGAGGAAACTTCCAAGCAAAGGAGTTTGAATCCATGACCAGATAGAGTAAATAACCCAGTGCCTAAAATTATATCAGCTGAATCATTCTACAGTAGTTTGTTCATGCCCAGTACTGCCATAAGCATCCCATGCCCTGGTGAAATCCAAATAAAGGAAACCAACCCAAGTTACTGTCCAGCAAAGAGCTTGCAATAAGCACAGAAACTAATTTAACATTACCTTGTTCTGTGGAAAGGCTGACTTCTTCTGGTATTCTTCATACTTAAGGATTCTCAAAGTGTCCCACTCCCCGAGCCAAACTGATGGCAAAGATCTTAAACGCAGTTTAACTAAGACATGCCAAGGCCAGAGAGTCACTTAATACTATAGCCCCAACTCTCTGGAGTAAAGAAAGACCACAAAGAAACCTGTGGCTTTTCACAGGGGAGCTGCAGGAGTTTTAATAGAGGTAATTTAGAAGACGTCAGAAAACTTGCTTTTTTATATCTGGACAGTGTACAGCAACATTTTCAGGACAAACAAGTGCTAAGCCAATGTAGAAAACAGGATTAAAATCAATAGGATTAAAATGGTATTTAAACAAACAAAAAAAAAACAACAAAAAAAAACAAAAACAAAAAAAACCCCAAAACTTAGAAAAATATGACCACCATGTACATACAAAAATATATGTACGATGAAAAGTTCAAAGAGTTTGACTATACACGTATATAGAACAATTGGAATGTTTTACATGCAGCCAGGATTTTCTGACTTGAGAATAATTAGAAAGGATTCAAAACGTCTAATTCCACTTCCAGGTGGTATCAGGCACTAACTAAACTGTACTATAAGCACTAACAAACTTGCATTTCCTGTTCTTAAATGTTTTGAGGCTCTCCAAGTTTTAACTGCTGAACTTTGAGATAGAGATCATAGTAAGAGCAGCAGAAGAGAACAAAGGGAAGGAAAGCGCAGTTGAAGCAGAAGCTTAAACCAAAGCATTTAATTGCATGTTGCTGATGTGCTTCTTTTAAGAGGACATAAAAAAGGGCATTATAAAGGATTCAAAGCATTTAGTGGTGAGGAAAGAGGGGAGGAAAACACTTCAAATAAACATTCCATGGAGAGGAAATAACTAATAATTTATTGACCTTCAGTTTCACATTGTAAAAAAAAGTGAGTTTTACAAAATCTTAAGACATAGTAGCAAACAACATAGACAATTTTACTTCTTCACTTGCAGTTTCCTTTTAGCACATGAACCACATCTTCAATAGCCAGGAATGGGAACATTATTCTGTTCTAATCACTCTTTTTCAGACAGGTGTCAGACATACAGAAAAGGGGCTGCACAATTACACCAGAAGAGGAAGGCTGTCCTTTGTTACATGTTTCTACAGTAACCAGCCTGCAAAATAAGAGGAACCTTCCCATCTTACGCCAGGGTTTTTGTGTGCACTCTGCTGTGAACTACTTCTAAGTCTGGGATGTTTCGCAGGGCTAAAATGGTCAAGTAGTCAGCCAGGATTCCCACAACAATTCATAGAAAAAGATCCTCATGTAGTCCCTGCAGAGCCAGAGGCCCACCCTGACTTCAGTTTCCTTCGGCCTACACACAGGAATTAATTGAGGACTTGAAAGCAGACCACAAGTTTGGAAACAGCTGCAAAAAATTCATCCCACTTTTGGAAGCTGGACATCCCACTTTTGTAACTGTGCTACAAAACAGATTTCATAAGCTAAATAGTCAGATGCAAGGCAGCTTCACCTCTGGACTCTGATCAGCTTGACAGAGAACACATATCTGAAAGCTGCATGTCCTTATTCAAACACAGGGGCCCCTGGAGACCCAGTTCTTTACTTCCTGGTACCTTATGTAAATGTTAGTGCCTGGGTAGAGGAGATGCAAAACACGGGAAGACTGATTTTATGGCTCCCTTCACTCCTGAGAGTGATCCCCAGGATGAAAGGCCAACAAAAATTCAAGGCTGTTTGCTTCAGCATGGCAACCTACACAGGTACAGGGATATAGAAAGGATCCTATTCTAATCTGTTTTCCTATTGCTAAAGGTCATCTAAGGGGGGGCAAGGGTAGAGAGGCTGTGGGTTTAAATACTTTTTTAATCTACCACTTCAAGGAATCAGTTTCATCAGTGGAACTATAATTTTATCACACCTAGCTGGAACTCACCCTTTTAAAAACTGCAAATGATTGCTTATTAAATCAATGTTCTCTCAGTATTCACAGAACTCCAAATACTTTATTTCTGAAATGTAAAGAGTCTACTCCAAACAGCAAATCAAATGTAAGGCAGCGCAGAGAAACTTCCAGTGACCAATGTAAACACTTTCAGATGACAAAACTTTCACAAATACAGCTACATCACTTTCACACCAAGAAAGGCAAGCATCACAAACGTGACTATTTTTGTTTTGCATGCACACATGCAGCTGTTTACTTATACCACAGCACACATCAACCATGTTACGCCATGAATATGCCAGTTTAAGTGGGCTCCAGAAACATTTAAGAAAAAACACAATACAATACAAGCTTCATTACAGGATCTGGCAAAGAAAGGACCTGTGAAACACAAGCTTCTGAAATTCCTAACAAAAAGAGTAGCTTCATCTCTGTCCAAAGACCAGAATAATAAGAAATAATTTTATTTAAAAATCAAAGTTTGGTTTCTCAGGATTCTATGAGGCTTCTGAGCAACCAAGTGATTAAAGACACACCTGGATAACAAAAATAAAAAGCAGCAGAGTTTGAGGGCTTTTTTTTTTTTTTTTTTTAAGATAAGAGGTTTGAAATTCCTTTTCTATCCCCATAAGAATTTTTCTAGAGCACTTGGGTCTTTGACATCTGGCCACCCAGATGATCTGAAATCCAGTCAGTGCAAAATTGCTGCTCTTTCTTCTTTTTTTTTTTTTTTTTAAGACTTCATCATTAACCTATGTTGAGGCTTTGTTTGTTTGTTTGTTTTTATTCTTGAATCACCATTCTCCACTCCTTCAGGACAATGTGGCTATATTGTAGACAACCCTCCTCCGACCCAATAAATAAATAAATAATTTTGTACAATGACTTCATCTGGGCTTAGTATCCAGAAGCTCTTCCACAGTATTTGCATTGCAATCAGGAAGCTGCACAAAGTGAGTGTTGCAAGAGACTTTGGCTGTTTCCAGGCTAGAAATTGAAAGGCATGACCAACAAATGAAATGTTGCAAGGACACCATCTACAAGACACACCACATGCAACCTGAGGAGCTGGTGGCCTGAGAAAGTGACCTCCATGGCTTCTTCCGTTAGTACATGTGTAATTTAAAATCCTGTCTTGTAATCCTTCCATTTCTGACTGGGAAGCCACTTCTCCCACCCACCTCCAACTGTTACCCAATAGTTTTCTTTCTTTGTGCAGCAGAGCAAGTCAGCAATCACAATATGTGCAAAACATACAATTCACACAAGCCCTTGCAACATGAAGACAATTGCAGGCATTGTTTCAGCATGCAACCACTGAACAATAAATAACTATATCTACAACAAGTAACATAATAGGAAAAGGACAGACTGAATTATAAATACAGGGCAGAACAGGAACAATGAGCATTTTGGGGATGTTATGTTTGTTCCCCACTGTTGCAAAAACATTTCACCACTGGACTGGTCCTTATAAAGCAGAAGGTCACTTACTGCAAACAGGACAATGCAACACAGGGTGTAACAGATGCTGTAGGCACTGCCCACAGGCAAGCACACTCCAGTCAGCAGAGCTCAGCAGCAATGCTGCTGCATCTTCATTCACAGCAGCATCTTGCTGTTTCAGACCTGGCATTCTGCCTCTGCAGCTGGCACTGACACTTCAAACCACCACAAAGAGAGGTGACAACCATTTCGAATTTCACATAAAAACAGTGGGGTCCATGGAAATCAAGTAATGTGTGGTGCAGTTAAGAGAAGTTCTGTCTCTGTTTTTTTTCATCTTTGAAGGACTGATTAACATGGGCATTAATCCACAATTACTAGCACAAGGACCAGATCAGAGGTTTGTCCATTCATATTTAAACCACATGTGAAGCACTGAAGACAGGGGTTTCTTCTCCCATTCCTTCATGTCTAGGTTGGATAATTTACAAGGTGCAGATTTTCTTCAACCCAAGAAACGCTGAATTATTTTTCTTCATAAAAACTTCTCCAGATCTGAGGTTCCAATTCTCTTCTCCAAATAAAGGAGTAAACTAAAAGCATGGGAAGAGGTGGAAGGAAAGGAGAGAGAAATTACTTAAAAGGTTTTGCTGCAACAATATACCATAAAGTTTTTGTTAGATGTCAAAGAAAATCTAATACCTAGGCTTAGGATATAACTCAGCTGATGGGCTTCCCTACCCACCCTGAACCTCAAGGTTCTTGTGCAATACCCAACAATTAATACATAAACAAGTCAAGAACATAATTGTTTAGGGTCAGATTCTAACTTTATTATTCTAGTAACATTACTCTGCAAACCATCCTATTGACTGCAAAAAGACTGACTAATGTTTGGGTTAAAAATTCAGTCACTTGAAACATAAATCAGTGGCCTGATACACTTCAAAGTGATAGACTATGTATCATGCATACTTCCACATTTTTATGTTCCCCAAAAATCTTAAAAGTTTGTGGACTTGTTTAAGCATACAACCTTTCATAACTTCTTTCACAAAAATCCACATAAACATTCAGTGCAGAGTTTTTTCTATACCTAAGCCAAAACAAACCTGGTTGGAGCAAAGCAAAAGGGAAGCTGAAGGTGTCTTGCCCCAATACCTCTGTTCACCTTAAGAAATTCTGAACTGAATTCACTAACAGAGAGACCCATAGAATTCCCTTACTTAAAATACATCTACTCTTCATTTAAGCAGAATTCTGCTTAATTTCTTTTTAAACATCAATATACCATCCATCAATAAATCCATCGTAGAGTCCTTTATAAAATCAATTATTCAATGAGAAACTTAGCCTCTGGATGCTGAGATTGTGCTTGCTTTTTCACTGTGAAGCTGTATCAAAATTCCAGCTTCCAAACCATGATGAGTTCAACACAATTTCTGACAGCACTACTAGAATTTTAGACGGCAAATACTACTTCATTACAATGCAAATGAGCTCTAGTGCACTGACAGATCCTTTGAACACACCACATCTCTCTCAGGCTGTGATGTCTAAGAACAACAGAGAACACTCACAGGAAACAACTCAGCCTACATAACAGTCCACAATGTTTTTCCAAGTGTGGGCTATTTCTTTTATGTCTAAAAAAGGGTCCACTCAGTGCTGATTAGTCTTTTCTAGGCATTCTTCAGTATAGCATGACATTCTTCCCATCAAAACAGACTATCAACACTCAAGTCGAACCAGTGTTTCTTGTCATGGGATGAACTTTAAAAAAAAGCTACAAATAAATTCAAAACAGAGGGGAAAAACCCGACCCAAAACTCCCGAGTTTGAGAAACAAGACAAAGCAGACTGAAGTCTTCCTAAAAGTTGTCAGATTGGGGCCACACAGCACCATGAAAGCAGAGTAATCACAAGTAATTTCCTTTTTGGCCCTCCCACCCACTGACAAAGCAGCAGGAGTCAGCAGGAAAAAAAAACAACCTTCTTGCTGGATGAGCACACAGCACCAGAGAGATTTCAGACTACAGCTACATTCAGTTATCCTGTGTGCTAGTTAAGCCAGATATCTGGTGTGTTAGTGAAGATAAAATAATGGCTTTTAACAAGATACTGCAGAGTAAAGGAAAGTTTTTTGCACCGTTATATTCAGAGAACTCTTTTTCAAAATAAAACACTCCCTCATGCACTGTAAACTCCAGAACAATTAAGTGAGACTCAGAAGAGTAAGTCAATATTTTTCTTGGCACAGACCTGAGTCCAGGCATTCAATACTGCTGTTCTGATAACACTGAGAACTGCATAAAGTCAGAAATAACACAAATTAACGGAAGATACTGAGATATAGTTCCCAGCTAGGGAGGAAGCTGACACACAGAAATGAGGGCTTCCATTTGCTGTTGGGGAGCAATTACAGCCAGTAACCAGGATGTGGTAAGTCTCTAGGATTTGCTCTGCTTTCCAAAGAAAAGTCTGGAAAAACAAAATGGGCAGAGGGCAGAGTGTTTTCAAGGCAAACAACCACTTGAGAGCAGAGCATCATGGCACAACACTGCCCAATTTCACAGTAGATTTCAAAGCTGAGCTCCTGCTTTGCATGGGCCCAACCTTGTATTCTTTACTCAATCAAAACTTCCAGTCAACCAAAAGACAACTACAGGAGTAACTGTCTGCCCTATCTACACTGCTTCAAAGACCTCTGGGGTTTGCATTTACTGCAAGAGTCAGATAAATGTGTACTGCTGCAAAAAACACCAAAAAACCTCCTCAATGATCTGGCCCAAACAAAAGAACCTATAGAAGTCTTTACACACAAGTTCTTCTTCCTATATGTTGGAGACAGTCTGGACTTTTACATAACCCAGAGACACATGTATACCTTGTTTAATTACTGCAACTCTATTTATTTGCCTTTATCTTATAAGCTGCCTGTCTTCATGGGTACAATATACACTGTCCAAATCCAAAAAGAAGCCACCATTCACAGGGCATTGATTATTTAGGACCAAAGACATCACTATATTTATTTGGCTGGCAGTAACTGATTTTGTATTAAAGCCACAAGGAGGAAATGGGGAATAAAAGCAACACAACACAAATGGAGGTCTGCCAGGTTTGTGGCAAAATACCTAGATTAAGAGCAAAAATCTTCTCCCCTCCTCCCAAAAGTAAGAAATGCACAACAACCCATCAAGCAAGACCAAATTCAGACTTGCCTGTGAGAAGATACAATGCTGAAGTTGCATCTGGTAAGAACCTGGCCCATTATGTATAATTAAATAGTTTTGGAACAGTGTGTGCTATAGACTAGTAATTATTTCAGGCTGCAATATTAATTGCATATCTTCCTGACACTATACCTAGTTCATCATATATAAGCATAAGTATCTTGAAAAGTCTGTATTTTAAACTGTTACAATGGAGAAAATGCAACATTAGTCCATGAAGATGCAAACACGCTGTCTAGCTGAGATTGAAAATTAGGCCTGAACTCCTTGTAAAGCACCTACCATAAGACAGCAGCTTTCTCTAAAGGCTGTCTGCACTGTCTGCATGAAAACTCAAGTGAATTCACTATCAGGCTTCAGATCAGAATTTACTGTATCTTTTTCAGGTAGTGCTACAGGATGCAGAGTGACCTAGTCTCCATCATCAGACAAATGGCAGTGGAACCTTTGTTTAGCAAGCATTTGATACTTAAGAGCCAGAGTAAATTTTCAAAAGATTACCTGCATTTCCACACAAGTTGAAAATGTTATTTTTGCTCAGTCCTTTACATCTAAATCATATAGGAAAAAGCCTTCTAAAGGCAGGTGCACAATATGTGGTAAACTACTTCCAGGATCTGGTGTTGTCAAAGATGTGGTGCCTGGCTTACAACAACCCCTGAATATATGTGTCTCAGGTGATCCAGATGTAAAATTGCATCAAATATACTAACCCCTCCACAGAGCTGCTGCTGAAAAGTTTTTTGAAAAGCATTATTGCACTGAAATTCAAAGGTGTTATTTCTTACCTGATAACTTGTAATTGCCAACATATACACAATTAGGAAGGGAGGTGCTTCCATGTGCTGACAAATGCCGTGGGAATTAATGAATAGGGCACAGTTGTTATGCTGTTCCATACATCTAATGTGGGATCGTAGCAGTCCAATGTTTTGCACCTCTGAATGCCAAAGTAGCCTCCAACCACATACAATTTGTTTCCAGATGCCACTGCATGGCAGCTCATTCGCTTTGCTGTCACATCTCCCACCTTAGTCCACTGGTACACCTCACTGTTGAATTTATAAGCAGAGCATGCAGAGAATTCAGTATCTCCACCCATAATAAAAATCTGGTTTCCCAGAACAGCTGCAGCCGTGTAGCGCCAGGGCTGGGGGCAGGTGGCCGGTACAGTCCATCTGTTTTCACACTGATCATAGCACTGGACTTTGGGCAGCTTGTCATGGCTAACGCTGGTGCCACCGAAAGCAAACAGCTTCAGCTTCGCACTGACCACAGCTGCATTGCTTACTCCCTCTCGCAGTGGGGCAACCATGGTCCATTTGTTGGTCACGGGGTCATACTGTTCTACTTGCTTTAGGGATACTGAAGGGGAAGCTGGAAGGCAACCAGTTGCTGCAGTGTGCCCTCCTACTACATACAAACAGTGCTTAAGTTCAGCAGAGCCATGGCCAAACCTAGCTACCAGCATGGGAGCAGCCTTCGACCACTCCTCATGAAGGGTGTCATACACCCAAACGTCTTTGGAGACTCCATTTTCTGATCCTCGTCCCCCAGTGATATACACTTTGCAGCCTATGGCACAAGCACTGAATTCTTTCCGTGGGCTTGGAATGTCAGCTTTTGGAATGATCTCCTTTGCCTTTTGGTCTACCAAATACAGCTTGTCACACATAAAGGTTTGGCCACCCAAAAGAAAAAGTGAATGGCCAGTTTTTCGGGGTCTGGCACACAAGCTGGTGACCACTCCATCATTCTGTAAGATCTTCAACTTGCATCTTATTGATTCTTCTACAATCTCCTTGCTTTTCCTTTGCTTGGTGATAAGTTCTTCCATGGCCACATTCTCCATAAGGTATATGGCTGGCAGGAGGGCCAGTCTCACTGTCTGCAGTAGCTCTGGCAGGTAACAGTGACGCTTACTCAGGTCATAGTTGACCCAGTTGATAGCTGATTCATACACCAGCCTCTCATCTTCAGTTTCTAATTCTTCACTGGAAAGGAGTTGCACTACCATGTCTTTTGGCAGCTGGAGGAAGTCTTCGCTTTTACTGATACTCTGGAAGTTGCTAAGGCACATCCTCCAAGATAGCTCATACAGCTTGGTACACTGATGAGCATCTGACAGCAGCAGCATACCAAGACAGTTGGTGGGATGAAGGTTTTTCTCTAGAAACTCTGCACAAGCATCCCTAATGTCCTGAAACTCCAGCATGTCACCAGCTTCCAGCAGTGACTCTGCATTTTCCTCATTGATGATAACTCTGGAGGAATATGCATAGTCCAGAAGAAGCTCCAGAACTTCTGGGTGAATAGAATTGTGAAAGTTGACTTCACTGTCCTGGCTCTCTTTCAGTCCTCCGCTGAACATGGCTTCAAAATAGCGGCTACAAGCAGCTAGAACTGCTCTGTGGCAGGGGAACGACCTGTTTCCAGCATGGAGAAGTACGTCTGTAAAGAGACGCTGCTGACGCAGGAGGTTGAGGTGAGTAAGGACACTATCAGCATAGGATGACTTGTGGAACAAGTATATGTTTATGGAGCCAGTACTGGCCCTAGACTTGCGATTTTCGTGCATGCTGACCGACATTTTCTTTCACACCTATAAGCAAAGAAAAAATTTTAAATAAATAAAAGTCAAAATCATTATTAGTTTTATGTATCAAGAAGTGTGTCTATTATTCATTATAGGATGGGGGAGAAAAAAGCCTTAATTTACAGCTGAGTGGACAGAGAATTACATCTCCCTTTGGTATGCATTTATTTTTTTGTAAGCTGAGATTCATAAATGACATAGTCTAAATTTGTTGCCCAAGAGCAGGTTTATCTTGGGAAACCTGATCTCCAACTTTCATAGCAATACAGTAAGCAAGTAAGCTGGAGAAAGAAAATGAACCAGGACCAATTTTCTCACCCTTCCCCAACCTAGACCAGCTGATTCATTACATACATACACATGCACATGCTTGAAACATTCTCCTGTACTGAATCATAGCAGGAAGAGCTACTAGACAGAATACCTAAGGAATGTCAAAAGCTGCTAAACAAAATCCTACTAATCCCATTAGGAAGCTTCCCTTTGGTATAGTGATTCCATATGCAACAACACAAAATAAAAAAAAAAAACCAAACAACCTAACTTTAAAATAAAACCTGTAAATAAGTATGATTAGTAAATTCTACAGATGCCATCCTTATTCCACAGAATTCAGTGTCTGCTTGTTATAGTGACACAGCATATAGATAGGCAGGGTCAGCAGAAACACATGTTTTGACCACCAGCTGAAATCACTGAGACACTGCCTCTGAAGCCACCTGGAGAGTCAGGTCCTCAGAGCTTAAGCCATTGTTCATTCTGAACTTTTGAGGAGGCATAAAACTATCCTATCCTGCCCTATTCCTAACAAACAAAACCCTACTCAGATCCTGTTTAGAGGTGAATGTTACTGTTACCTGCCATGATATGCAGGTCTATGTATAATTACAGCAAGTTTCCAGATTTAACTAAGAGTCAAGTCAGAAAAGTATGAAGTATAAGGTAAGGGAGAAATATTGCCAGTGAAACAATGGCCAAAAAGCCACAGTGCAAATAATAGCAAATGAAACAAAGACCTCAGTGCAAGCTGTGGCTGTGACTGGTACTGTGATAATCTCACTTCTCTCTCTTCAAACTGCAGAGAACACTCAGCGAAAGCTAAAAACCAAACTTGACTAATTACTATGCTATCTTCATATCCAGAGTACCTTTTACTGCACTTTCCAATAAAGAACTGGCTAAAAGGTCTACCTGGAAAGCATGCAATATCCTAAATCAGAGCACCTGGGGCCACTTGTGAAGGCTTTTAATGTGGATATACTTTGCTCTCACAAAGTATATTTCTGTATACTTGAGCATCTTTAAACAGTACTGAATTGTAGAATTTCATTTCCACATTTCATGCTTCAAGGTAATACAAGAGCTTTACAAGCCTCAAAACCAGCATTTTTAATAGACATTTTTTTCTATATTCATATGACTAGAAACATTGAGAAAATCAAAACCACATATTTAATTTGGACAGCAGACTCCATTTCAGAACAAGCAATCTGTGTATATGGAACATGCAACACCTGCAGTATAACTGCAGCACAGCCAGTACCATGCTCCTCACTATCTGTGCTAATGTAATTGATTAACCATATTGAACAACAGCAAGTCTGTGTTACACCTGTCCCTTCAGTTACAGCAAAAAAGGCCCTTAAACCCAACCTAAAGTAAAGAATAGTGAGACACCTTACTGCAAAACTGCCATAGCCCTCTTCCTTTAATATGAAACACAATTTGCCCTACAAAATTTAACTGGGAATGAAAATAGCCAGCAACACTGCCCAATATACGGTGCACAATCCAAAGTCCTCCAAAACACAGAGGAGTCCTACACATCAGAGCATCTGTTTCACCTTACCATTTTCTAACCAAAAAGCTTAGAAAGGGATCATACCAGTGCTCCCTAGACCAATGCACTAAGCACAGAACAACTTAAGGCAGCTGGTATGTCTTCAAAATACAAACTCTTACAAGAAAAATTAAATAACCTTTAATGAAGTTGTTTTGTCTGGCAAAAAAAATACCCAGATGGCATTTGAGGATCTTGAGCACTAATCTCAGGATAAAATAACCCACTTAACCTATAGCCAAAAATAAGATACTGATCATTTACAGGTTGAAATCCCCTGGAACTGAAGGATTACAGAAAGGTCATGGACTGAAATACTAGCATACAAGCAGTTTGGTGACACAAACAAGAAGCTGAACACTTTACTGTCAAATTTTTCAAACTTTTCCAGGCACTTCACTGTCCTAAATGCTGTTATGATGTAAGGCACAGTATTCATTGGATCTCTACAGGCAGGTTTTCCTCACACTGAGGACTTACTCTTTCAAGATCCCTCACCAGGGAGCAGGATGGGAGCTGAACACCCATCAGATACAACAGAATAAGCAGTATTTGAATATGCTCACTGTCCCCCACACTCTATTCCAGTCAACTGAATGTGAGTGTAGACATCACAGTCTAGGCATGTCAGGATTTCTATGAAAACACACCTTCTCTTCTTTGCCCCCACATATTGCGGGAATTCAGAGTTTACTGAAAACTTTATTTCATCATGCACACAGGGTTCAGGAATAGGGCAAGTAAAGTTCACATCAGAGGCTGCAGATACAGGGATTTAGATCTTTCACCAGGCCCTGTACTCCCATGAACGCTTGTTCAGCATCATTCAGAATGAGCCCATAACCACAACAAAATATAGGAAAACATAAAAAACCACCCTGCAGTCATGCATACAGTGGAGGCTAGTGAACTACAGACCACATGCAGAGGGGAGGAACAGATCCTGTCCTGTTACCCAAAGCCCACCCACAGCCAGTGTAACAAATACCACTGTAAAAGAAAAAAGTAAAAAATGTGTAGAAAAACCCCTCCCAAACAGGTACTGAATGAGGCACTCAGCATTTCACCCTACTAAAACAGAAGATTTAATCTCTTGGTGAGAAGTAGATTTCACATATGCTGGTCTTGAACTGTGCCTGTAAGATTGCCTTTATTATCACAATGTCATCTATTGAGAGGAATTCAAAATATGCCAATTCACATTTAAGATAAGCTAACATATTTCCTCAAACAGAATAATGATACATATCTATACACATCTTTTTCCTTCAGTGTGGTGCTGAGATGAGTTTGCACGTGGACTAGCTGAACAAACACCCTTAGAAGCAAGAATCATCACTCACTAACAGGCAGTGTTACTGTAAATTGCCTGAATCTCTGTAAATTAGGTCAATCCAGAATCTTGGAAGAATACTAAAATGCAAAAATGACATCTCCAATTTCTCCGCTTGGTGTTGGAAAGTATGCAAGCCTCAAACACTTCAGCAGAGGTAATTTACTGTCAGTGTTCAAATGTTCATCTTGAAGAATATTAGTCAATTCCCTTTAGGCATTTATTTCCTTAGAAATAGTATTTGTATGTAAAAGACAAGAAGTGGTCAGTAAATTACAGATATAGATTTTATCTAGGAACAGAGGTTGAACCAAGACTTTGATTTATAATTACACTTCAACAGGCTACTTGTCACAGAAGCCCAGTAGTAAACACTACTTTAAGACTAAACAACAGGCTCCTTGTCCTACTTAACAGTTCTACAGCATGCAGATCTCAGCCTAAATCAGATGAAAAAATAAGTATTTTCAAATTACTGATGCATCTTTGATACACGTTCATATTAATACGACAGTAGCGGTTGTGTTTTTCTTTAGAATCAGTGAAATAGCTGAAAGAGATCTACTAATCATCCCATCGCTTTCAATTGCTAAACCTGCACCGATGTGTGAGGCACTGTGTGCCTCAGTGTGGCAGAGGCAAACCGTGACGCTGCCTAAGGTCTTCAAACCCAGTGGCTGCCTAGGACCTGCAGCGAGACAGAAAGCAGAACACGCTGCTAGGAATGCGCTACAGCTCACCACATGCAAACAAAGAAACGCAACTCCAAATTCCCCTCAGTTCGCCCCATCAAAACGCCTAAATAAGTCCGTCTCTGAGAAGAAAATTACAGAGCTTCTTCCCAGACTGATACAAAAACCAGTGCGAGAAGCTAAAATGCACTTAGTTTGCTTTATAAAGCAATAACCACGTGCAAAAGTTTCTGTACCGGCGCAGGGAGAGCAGCGCCGCAGCCAGCTCGGGGAGCAGCGAGGCGCTCGCTCTGCCCTGCCTCACGCCCGCCGAGGGATGCTCCGGACCGCCCGAGGCTCCAAGCAGGAAGCTGAAGCCCGACGGGGAGGCTAGCAGCCTCCGTAACAAGAGCCCACGCTTTCCAAGGGCAGCCGAGTACAGGAGATAGCGAACTACCGCGAATGCCTACCCGCCAGTGCCCCGCTGGTACCCGGCATTCCGGACAGGGCGGAGGAAGGCCGGCCTCCGCCTGTGCCGGGGACCAACACGGCAGCCCGGCTCCAGCCGGAGAAGCACCGCCGCCAGCGCGGCGGCAGCTCTGCCCCGCCGCTGCCCTCCCGCCTCCCCTCCGTGCCGGGCACGGCACCGGGCCGGCGGCACCGACTTACAGCAGCAGCGGCTCCCGGGCAAGCGCGGAGGTCCCTGGGCGACGCAGCGCCGCGCATGGGAGAGGAGCTGGGCTGTGCCGGTCCGGCGGGGCCGGGAGACGCGGCGGGCGAGCAGCAGCGCCGGGAGCCGCGCAGCGCCGGGCGGAGCTGGTGCCGCCGGCGGGAGGCGGGTCGCGGGAGGAGGGCGGGAGGTAGGGAAGAGGGACGGGAGAAAGGGAAAGAGCGGCAGCTGCTTACTGCTGGCACGCCGACCGCAAACTCTGCCCCGGCGGCGGAGCGGAGAAGGGGTATATGGGCTGGGGGAGGCGGGGGGAGGCTTTATGCAAAGCCTGTGAGTGACAGGCAGGGGAGGGACGGCCGGACGAGGGCAGCGCGCTTGCAGTTGCTGTGCCGGCCGACGGCAGGGAAGGTGTAGTAGGCTTATCGCCCTGGACGGGGGCTTCAGGATGGCCTTTGCTTCCTACGTTGCCTATCCTGCTCCGCACCCGACCGGGACGGCGCGGGGGTCCCGCGGGGCCAGGCGGAGCAGCCGCTCGCTGTAGGAGCTGCTGCACCGCGCTCCGGGTGAACAATGGGTGCGCCCCGCCGCGCAGACACCGCAATAGCTGCGCGGACGGCACGGGTGCCGCTCCTCGTGGCGTGTCCCGCTAGGCAAGGCAGCGCAAGGCGGGTGGGAAACTCCTCCTCGGCGCCCTGGGACCGGCCGGGAGGACGCGGAGGAGCCCGGGCATCGCAGGCTCCGAGCCCGCCGCCGGGCTCTGCTCCTCCCGCGACGGGGCGGTGCCGCGGGGCTACCGCGGGCCGCGCAGCCACCGCGCTCCCGGGCGGCAGTCGCAGAGCTGGCGTTTCATAGCTGCCCAGGGGAGAGCTCCCGCAGCACAAAGGGAGCTGGCTTTAATTATTTCCCAATTAACAAAGTATGTGAAAAACGCATTTGTGCAAAAGGCCAATTTCAACAATAAACATCTTCTAGACATGACAACAATGTTTACATAATGGTATTGTGTGGCTCTGTACAAGAAAAACATAAAGTACCTGCTAAACATTGCACATATTGTTAGTTTACTATTTGCTAATATCACTTATTAGTATCACAATGGTATTAGTCTAAAGAGGCTTTAAGGAAGAACAATTACACCAGAAGGAGGCTTCTTTTTTTGACTATAATAGTTTGGAGAACTCATTCTTCATAATGAAATGTCACCCAAACTCTTCCTGCAAGAATGCCCTGCAAGCAATTTGCTAACATGCAGAGCGTTATTTATATTTGTATTGCTGGACTCCAGAGTCTGCAGATTAGCACACACTTAGTGTACAGCAGAACACATCTGTAATTCTAGGCATCCTGTAGGCATATGCAAGCCTGCAGAGCATAGCTGAACAGGAAGCAGATTAAAAAGTAATTTGTTTCATAGATTATTTCTTTTTACAATATTGTTTTATTACAACATGAAGGCTGCGGGTTGCATGGTCTAAAAATGTTGCCCATCTGTATGTAACAAAGAATGTTTCAGAGTTGCTTAGGTGTGAGAAGCTGTTGTAAATTGTAACAACCGTGCACAAGGAGTATTCACAGACACCAATGTTCACTTGAGTCATGTACCTGTAGAGGATTTTGGATTAGACTGTGAATGTTCAATCTTTGTTGCACCTTTGTCCATTTTATGAGTCCAGGTTTTTCCTTTTCTCATAACATAACCATAAAATGCCTTGACCCTATTTTCCCACATTTCCCCCCAAGTAAACCTGAAGAGATTCCTCCCAAATCCTGTCCATTATGGTGAATCTTCCACAATCTGGTGTCAGAAAGTCAGATTATCTCAATGTCCTGGGGTGACTTTATGATGCTCATATCATCATTATTTTCTTTATCCCAGAAATAAGTTTTGCACCTTTAAGGCAGGTTCCAAGATTGAAGGGGGAGAGAAGAAGCATGGAGTTTGTTATCAGAATCTGCACTTGCTGCCCCACATCCTTTACCCGGACTGTGTTGTCTGCAGACAAACAGACAGTGGGACAAAGCTCTCATCTATGCTTTTTAGTTAGTTTTTAGCTAGGTGAGACAGAGAAGTTCCCTAGACTGTGGTTTCTCTTTCTCTTGGAACTGTTTAAAACTGATCTGGACTGAACTCCCAGAAGAGCAGCAGCAGCTTGCACCTGTAGCCCACCAGGCAGGGCCTGGGCCGCGGCATTTCCAGTTCCAGAGGGACTGATGAGAGACTGAGTGAGCCCAGCTGCAGTCCACCAAGGGGACTTTCTGAGTTTGTCATGTCTTCAGGTTGGCCAGAGGTTTTATTGTCTAATATTGTTCACTTTCTGTGCTGCTTTACCTGTAAAATAAACAGGTATTTTCCACTTTTCTCCAAGGAAATCTTTTCCCAAACTGGCTGGAGGAGGGACCACTTGGATTTGCTCTCTAGAGGGACCCCAGTTCAGAGGTTTCCTCCAAAATTTGCCCTAAACCAGGACACTCATTCTATGCAACTAAAAACACAGGAACACATTACTTTATACAGTGTTAGGACAAACTTTGAACAGACATAGTTATCACTATGGATGATAAACTAAAATGATAGGCTAATGTTACCTATCTATTGCTTAGCAACATCTGAACTACAGCTGTAAGCAATGGTCAGTAAAAAACGAGATCCACATCAGGGGACAACATATGGGATTTATGTGGATGCCCACAGCATGCAGATTTGGGCAGTACCCTCCATGAAAAAAGTGGGCGAATAATCCTGTAAGCAAACGACCAGATGAAGTACTGATCTTCCTTTTTCTTCACTAAATGAGGAACCTCTTGAAATTTATCAGGGCAGAATGATTGGATGAAGCTTTAAGTCATCTGTTGGGGAAACAAGTACACAGCCAGACAGATCCTTCTGTGTGTATAAAGCAGTGGTACTGGTGAGAGCAGGGAGAGAATGAAGAGAAAAAGGAACTCCACAGTCTATGCTTACAAACCACAGGAGGTGTTCTTTGGGATGTGCTCAAATGAGCTCTTATTTATGCTTAAGTGACATAACACCTGAATTGTTTCTTCTACTCTCTGCACAGGAGTTAGAAGTAGATAGGTTTGTCTGAATACAGCTTATAGCATATTTAGAACAAGGATGCTTGTTTTGCTAGCATGGAAAAAACCACTTAAGAAATTAACTTGGTCCAAGCAAATCTTTGGCCTGGTTTATATTGGTCTGAGAACTAAGTCAGATCACAGTCAAGCAGTATTCTGGTTCAGCCAGTTTTGTAGATGGGCCAATCTTTATTTTGACATTGCTGAAAACAAAGCTGGCCTAGCCTATTCCAGGACATAGTTTAACATGCTGCTGAACTAGCTGAAACATGTTTCTCCTAGTATGCCAGGATGGATAGGATCTTTGCAGTGTTGCTAAATATCATGATTTTATCACAAATCAAAAGATAATTGGCCCTTTTCTCAAAACCTCAGCTTCTAGAGTGAAATTGATGATCTCATAGGTTTTGTTGTTTGTTTGTTTGTTTGTTTTAAATAAGAAGTCTGAAAGAATGAGTATGTCCATATAAACCCCTAAATATTTTCATTTTAATATCTTGAATTAAGTGCCACATTTGACCCTGAAAACACTGGGGCAGGAAAATCTTCATAAATCCAGCTTGCTTGCTATGCAAAGAACACTGCATTTTAACTAAATTATTTCACGCTGCTCTTTATTTGAATTGGTTTGGTTTCTGTGTTGAGACAAGTACTTGGAACCTTGTCCTATAGCAAACTTTATCATATGGCTTTATTGACACTTAAATGTTTTGCAGGCCTAACTATATAGCTAAAAGATCTCACAGATTACCCTAGTAGCACCAGCAAGTGTTCTAACACTGGCAGAGCCATACTGGTAATCCATTTACCAGAGCAGATTATTTCACTTAGGAGATGGAAATATGTGTTTTGTTTTATTTTGTGAGTATCAGATGCATCTAAACTAGCAGGGTTTGCCAGTACTGCTATCTTGGCAAGCCTTTTAAATGCAAGCAGGCAGTATGTGCCTGCAGCACAGTCTGAGATCTCATTTTTAATGCTATTAAACATCTGTGTCTTGGGCTTTTGCCTTGTTAGATTCTTTTTAACCACATTATTTTGTTCAACTGCTAAATAAACAGCATGAGGTTAAATGTATTAGTGTAATTTATCTTCTTTTCTTCCTAATTTACACTTTGAATGAATTAATTAGAATGATTTAATTAACAATGTACAATAGCAGTACCAGTGCCAGAGCTGTCCCAGGGGGATGGAGCCTGGAACACCCCTCAGTGACCCACACCTGCTTTTCTTATCATTTGCCTTTGATGTGCTTCTCCAAGCTGGCCTGCAAACAGCAATTTGTGTGGATACAGCACAATGCATTATAGTGCTTGTTTAGTCCTAGAGACATACTAAGTGTTTGGGGAGGTCAACATTCAGTATTTCTTAGAAGCAATTACACCAGTTTGTCCACCAGTTCCAGGGGTGAGAAATCCCTTTTTGTCCGGTTCTGCCTTTCTCATCTGTGTGTGTGTTTGTTTTCAAAAGGATTACATTCAGTCAGGCTGGCCCTTAGATGTCATTCCTTCATGTCATGACAGTTCAGACCAAAAAGAAGAGAAAATACCTGCTGCTATTTAAACCAGCACACATAACTGCTCCTCTCCAAAGTATCAGTGTGATAAATTGTTACATGTGAGTCTCTTGTCACTTTTAAAGTACATGAACACTAGCCATTTGAAGTCAGTGAGTTATGCATATTATCAGAAACAGACAGGAAAAGTCAGGCTTTGGTTTCCATTCCATTAATGTGTTTTGTACAAAAGATTTTCAGGACCAATTTGGGTATAAACAACATAATAAATATGAACAATGTCAAGAGTGAGAAAGCATTCCTAATGAAATTTATTGGTTCTTAGGAGAAGCCCTTGTAAAGTCTGAGTATCGCATCTAGTCCAGAATCCATACTTCCAGCAATATGTACTTACAAAGATAAGTAGTATGGAGAAAAAAATGTCTCAAGACTCTAAGGAGATGCCACTCACTTCTCTTTTGTATATAACTCCTCTGCCTATCTTGGCCTTTTCCATTTTGTCTCTGCCATAAAAACACTTTTACCTATTCCATATTGTCTGTTCTTCTTAACAAGAAAAGTGATTCCTGTTCATAGAAGACAGTGACGATGATGACCCCTTTTTGAGCAGGTTTGGTTAGTAAGGGGTTCCAATTATTACTGATATGCAAGCCCTTCCCAAAGATATGTGGATCAGCACAGGACTGGGAATACCACTGCAAAGGGTGAGTGGTTGCTGCCACTTCTGCCATCATGCATGATGACATTTGGCAAAAGCCACGTGTTCATTATCAGGAGATTTTAATTCCCTGTGCATATCTCTGCTGGCTATTCCCATCCCTTAAGCGACTCCATACTGGGTCATTTTCTTTCCTCTCTACAGGAGCTATCTCCAGTAGTACAGACTCCAGGCCATGCATCAGCTTCCTTTTCCTTCTCTCTTGCTAAGTAGCAGTGGCCCCCAGTGGTGACAGCTAAGCTGGCTCCTTATTTCAGGTTTTACCACGGTGCAGTGAAAAGCCTCTGTGCTGTAACAACCTGAAACAACTTAGGAGTTTCCCACATCTTTAATTTCTGCAGGGACCACGGGCCAGTTTCTTCAGACCACTCTTTCCCCCCCCAGAACTGACCAACACTGATGAGGCTTTGAGAATAGGAGTATGTATTGTATTATTTTCTAAGACGTTTAGTCTTTAAGAAGGAACTATATTACTTAAATGGTACAGCATGTCATCTAGAGACCCCTAAATGATGGAGACGTTTTTCTTGTATTCATTTTTTATGTTAGTATTAAAAAGAGGAAGATAAAAATGTATTCATTCAAACAATTGCTTTGGCATTTTAAGGATAGTAATGCACCTCTAAATAGCTATTTTTACATTGCTGACTAGCATTATACATTGAAATACAAGATAGTTAAGGACTTTTAATACCTAAGGACTATTTAAGGATTTCATTGAATATATTTAAGGATAAGGATTCCTGAGAAGAATTTTAGATGGAAATACATATACCCTTTTGGAGGTGCTACTTCAAGTCACTGAAGTCTGCAAACACAGACATGTATGTCTCAAAACACAAAAAGCCCCAAAACATTTTACCTAGGGGACTTGTTTTACTGTTCCACTCATTAGATGATATATTGCCCTTAAGTCAGAATGGAACAAACTTTTCACTTCTTCAAGCCTGCTGAAGAAGAAAAACCATATACAGATAGATGCCAGAGAAAAAGAAGAAAATGTGTAGGGACTGAAATGCCCTCACTCTGTCTCATACTGAGAGAGCTTATCAAATTTATTCAGGTGAATAAGAATAAATATGAGAGAAAAACTTTTTTTGCTCCTTCTGTTTTTCAGCACCCAGGAGACACTGAGTTAATTTGTCGTTATGAATATATGTATAGGTAGATCATGATCTTCGCTATAAGTGAAGATTGTTGCTCATCTGTCAATAGTCTATGCCTCAATGCTATTATCATCCACTGCACCAAATGAAAATGAGAGCAAATAAACCTCCTGTAGTCATGCTTTCCATTACCATATACCTAGATCTTAGTTTTCAGGCCATAAGGTTATGGGAAGTGGTCCACAGAACCAAGGAAAACTGTAAATGTATATTGCTTCCAATTTAAAAAGTTAAGAACACATAAGAAATTAGGAAGATTCATATGATTTGTTGGAGACCACTGCTTTAGGGAGAAGGAGAGTACAGAATTCTTTGATTTTAGTGGGTTTAGGACAGATCCAG
Organism: Chloebia gouldiae; assembly: GCA_003676055.1. Classification (NCBI taxonomy): domain Eukaryota; kingdom Metazoa; phylum Chordata; class Aves; order Passeriformes; family Passeridae; genus Chloebia; species Chloebia gouldiae. The sequence continues at coordinate 1,495,286 of QUSF01000011.1, read as the reverse complement.
ACATGTATTTTAAAGCAAGCTTGTTTGTGTAACTATGACTTTATTAATTTTCCTGCTCAGCAATTCACCACAAGCATTTGGAACAGCATTATTAGTAGTTTTGAGGCCACATTAATTCTGGATGTTCATAAATAGCGTTTTTACAGATACTTCACAAGTATCTGTAGAAGGCTCTTGGCAGAACATGAGAAGGTTAGAACAGTCTCACTCACCTAGTTTTAATCTGGGAAGTTTGAGGTTGTGAGGACTAAGTAATCTGATTCCAAACTCTTTAACAAAATGAAATGTGTCCTATGGAGTTGGTATTTCTGTGGTTTAGATCAAACTTTTGAACATGTTGCCTACAGCAGGGGTTGTTTCTCAGGCACCAAATGCACAAATAGCCTCAGTATCCTCATCAGGCTGTGCCTATTTAATGAGAAGGACTTAAAAGGACACATCTGCTTGTTTTGAAAGACTTGTTTATGTACTTTGACAGTTCATTGTTCTTCTGTACAAAGGAAACCAGTGAATTTGATTCTGCCACAGAGCCCATATGTTATAAAAAGGTTTATATCTCAACTTCATAGTTGTGATTTGAATTATTTTATCTTTTTAATGACCAAGCCTTGTAGAAGATTAATTCACTGTATTTTTAATTCACTGTTGGTGCAATGTGATGAATTCAGATCTGCAGCAAAACCTTTTCCTAAAAATAAAAGTGAACTTTTGAGTGAAGAAATGTCACATTATAACAGGCAAAGCCTTGCAAGTTACATGTTCAACAGGCTGAGGAAACTAGATTCCTTAGGTGAACTGTATTCCAAAAAGGCCCATTACTCCTCTTCTCTAAATGTTAATTTGGATGATTATGGCCAAGTTAAGTCAGAGGGCATAACGCAGTGTGGAAAAAGCTTCAAAAGTCTCTTAACACAGTGTGGCATTCACTCTGGTTATTGACTTGTGTCTTCAAAGCTCTGCCTTATTTTAGATTAATGGAAATCTGATGGCTGCTGAAAGTAGTAAAAACGAAACTGTTGATGCTTTATTTGAGCTAAACATTTTCTGGCATTTTTCCCAATCTCCAGGACATGTCTGAACATGTTTTTATTTTCCTACCTGAAGAGCCACCTGGCACATCAACATATGTGTATTTTGGCTTAAAGAAAAGACAGTAGTCTGGAAATACAAAAGACAGCTTCTGTCTTCTGTAACAAGTCTTGTGTGTTAAGATGTAAAAGAGGTAATACATTAAATTAGAAAGAACTTGAAGTGCATAGTTGGAAGATAGCTGACTGATCACTTGTGCTTTCTTAAGGAAAACTATTTAAGGTTTCAGTTAACAAGCAATTTCCTTTTCAGAATCTGCTTTCATCTATATGTGAACTTAGAATTTTGCTCAAATAGAATAACAAAGCCTAGTGACTCACCATATCAAAATAATTGATTGGATGAATCTTGGATTTTCCTCAAAGGCCTAATGTAGATTAAGCTGTGGAATCAATCTTATTCTCTGATGGCTAAATGAATAGATTTCCACTTATACACTCTCTAGACTCTGAAATTAATTGCTTATTGTGATAAACTGCACATACCATAAGTATTCTGGATAGAAAAATATGTGGAAGCTTTGTCATATCACAATAAAGAGATGGGATAGAGGCTGAAAACCTTGAAACAGTGGTACACACACAGCAGTTGCCAAATAAGTGTAAATTGATTTAGTAGTTTAAAAGTAATTTAAAAACTAAAAGTAGTTTAGTTAACTAAAATATTTAGGCAGATCTCTCTAGTGCTCAGTAGCTATCTCAGTAGCTTGTGTCACATGCCAGTACATTTATGGTACATGTGCATACACACAAAGAGCCTATTGTATGCACAAGCCCAGACAGAACTTGTGTTTTTATATGTGTAGTCACATTTTCTTATTTAGAAACAAACAAGCAAAAAAAGAATTTATGGATTACCAGTTATATGAAATTCACCAGATTTGGAAGTCTAACATCAAAATTATCTCAAACAAATTTTACATGACCATTCCTCAAATGAAGATTGGAAATAACTGAAAAACTCAAGCATTCATAGAACTACCAGATTTTAAAGCAAATGAAAGCTACATTCATATGCAAACAGAATCCTAAGATTTAGCTAGAGTAACACCTGAGATCCTATGATAGTTCAGAAAAAGCCTCTATTTCTCTTCTGCTCAAATACTTTTGAAGAAGCTTTCTCTTTGTTTTTATGTTGCTTCTCTGAGCAATGTAGTGAAGCTGTGTTTCTGCAGAAGAGTTGTGTTGCCTGAGAGCAAAACAGTTTTAAATTTTCTATACTTCCTTCATCTCATTTCCCACCAAACAGCATTAACATCTGAAGTTCTCAAACATGCACTAAGTAATGTGATGTGGTTTAGCTTTTTCATGTTAATGCACCTCAATAAACAGACTTTAGAAATTAAAATACATTTAAAACACAGGACTCCCATCCCATCCAAATAAAAAGCATAAAATTTTGTCCATGATCTTTAGAATAAATTTAAACAAGGAGCAATCTTTAGATTCCTTGTCATTTTTTTTCCTTTTAGCATAGTCTAAACATTTTTATATTTCAACCTATCTCAATATATTCCTGTCTGAGAAATTAACTAAAAAAAAAAAATCCAGTCCATTGTTTAAGTAGCCAAAAGAAAAAGATACTTTAATCATTTATTACTTCAATAAGGCTTATAAGAAGAGGAAATACCTTTAAACCTTCATTCTTCCACTGTTAGTTACAGCACCTAGTACTGTGGAATTAACATCACCTTCAACAGTGTATTGTTAGGTATAATGATTTAGACCCCACTTTTTAAACTTCAATAGTTGTAAAATCTGGGCTGAGTTCTGCAGCCATCTCTCCCCATTCTCCCTGTGGTGAGGTGGCCTGCCTAAGTCAGCACCTCCACAGGCAGGGCAGGGCAGGAACATCATCCCTGCCTGACTGGGAGACAACCATGTGGCACCAGGCAAAGCAAGAGACTGCTCAAAGCTCACGAGAAAGGATATTAAATTCACATTTAGTCAATCCATTATCATGAACAAACTTAGACATCTGAAAAAGGATTAAGTACATCCTGGCTTTGTTGAAGATAGTAGATGTATGATTGGAGACGTGGTTATGTCTCCCTAATTATCATGGAGTTAGGCAACAACGCTTAGTGAAACAGACATGCATTTATATTACCTAGGCTCACTAATGTAAAACTATCTCCACCCTTCCCTCTTTAAATACATTCCTTTCCCCTTTTTTATTACTTATGGTAGAATTATTTATTCTTTATAGATAAACACATTCCTAAGGAACTCATTACAATAGCATTTTTCCTTTCTTTTCTGCATATATTCATCTTTGCACAGTTCCTGTTTTGCTTCATCTTTGCACAGTGCAATCACGTGCCTTAACTGTTAAAAACAGACATTTCTCTTAGCTGCCCTCCCAGCTTAGCAGTATTTGTCCATAAGGGTAAAAGGAGCTGCAGAGAAAGAAGCCTGCCAATTGCACGGCCAAAATATACTCAGACACACCCTGGGAATGGATGGATTCTGGAAGGATTGCACAGATTCCACCTTGATAGGTTTTGGTACCGCACGCCCTATCTGATCCACTTATTTCAGTAAGTCCCATAACCATGAAAAGATAGGTCTGACCTGTTAATTCCTGCAGGCATAGTTATCCACTCTACCCTGATCTGAACCAACAGCTTTACCCAAAGTTTTTCAACATTATTTATTTAAGACTCAAACCCAGCTCCTGTGAAGTCAGAGGGAATTTGCCAGTGAATGTCAACGCCTCTGCTATTTTATTCTTTGGCTTCCTAAGCAGGAACTACTAATCATACCATATTACCATATTATCATTTTATTAGGCATCCAATCATGCTTTCATGAAGTAGAGACAAGTTACCATTTGACTTTGCCAGCTACAGAATTGGGTGCCTTCAGCAAACCACCACATTCTCTACGTGTTTCTTTTCTTGGAAGACACAACTCTAAACTTCAAACCATTCAGTCTTATGAAAGGAAAAAACTCCAAAACATTATTGTATCATGTATATATAGTATCAAACTCCTATCTGCAAGCCTATTTCCTGACATTTTTCCTCTCTTTCAGAACTTAAGTGTTTTTCTATTTCTTTCTGAATCATAAAGCCTGTAAAATAGACATTGAAAGATTCAAAGTTATATAGTTTTGCAGAACTAGAACAAAGAGTCAAGAAAACATAATATATAGATCTAAATCTCGTTTTTCATCAGAAAATCAACTTGAGCTTTATAAAAATGTGTAATTATGACTTCAGATTCTTTGTCTAGAGGTGTTTATTTTTGACTGAAGTATCTTTTTGTGTGATTATTCTTCAAAATAATAAGTCTACATATAACAAAACATATGCCTAATAATATTAGGCAACCTTCTTAAAATATTGGCATATTAGCATAGCAGTTCTTGGCAGAAAGCAGCAGACAGATATGGCTTCAACTGTCTTCCTCTCTTTGTTTCCTTTTCTCCAGTTCCAGCTACAGCCAAGGCAAAAAGCCACCTCCAAGCTTCTTTTATAATTCAATAGCCCTTGGGGAGGGAAAGCAGAAATATGGCAGTAGACATGCACTACTTAAGGAAAACAAAATGGGAGTAACATAGGACTCCTCCACCCTGGGGGTTGCTTTAAAGCCATTTTGCACTGTCAGCATCAGACGCAGCAGCTCTAAACACCACGTGCCATTTGACCGCACATTCCCCCTATTTACACTGTTGACTTGAACAAAGCTGGTTTCTAAGCACTCTTCAGCTGACCAAACAAAGAGCTGAAATAAATAATAAAAGACATTTTGTATTAGTACAGTCCAGTTTTGATACCACTTGTTCATAGCAGGAACATTTACACAAAACATGCAGGTCATACAAATACTAAGGACCAAAAGAAGCAGGAGATAAATAACATGATATGACCACTTCTGACAAATTAATCTGCAAACACAATACACAAGCCTTAGAGCTCATTGAACAAAAGACATTACTTACAGACTGCCAAAAAAAAAAAAGCAACATCTGTTACTGGGGTCTGTACAAAGAAAATATTACTGTTTAACTGCAATCAAAACCATTCTGTAGCTCTTAAAATCCATAGTTCAATTTAAATGTATTGTCTGGGTTTTTTTTTTTAAACTTGATACTTTGTAAGGTTTTCTTTATCACTTTAAAAAATGCTTTTCTCCAAAATATTTCCCAATAAATCTTGAAATCCTTTCAACAGGTCTAAGTATATTGAGCAATACTGCTTACAAAAGCCTTTTAGTTATATTGTGGTAACTCTTTGGATTGTGAATCAGTATTTAGATATATTTTCTTTGAGACTTTCAGCCTCTACACTGTACTTTTTAAATGCTATCACGATAAATTAAATATTCACAGTAAAGATAAAGGGCTTGATCATATATTAAAGGATTAATTATTCACTTAATGAATATATAGAAATTTTAAAATATTTCAAATCCAAAGTCTTTCTTATAAACAAAGCACTTAAAATATAAACTCCATAAATTCAATCAAATTTACTTTGCACATACCCATTAAGTGTTTAATTAAAGTTAATTTTGACAGCTGAGATTCCAATGATGACTAAAGTATATCAGATTATTTTCTCCACTATGGCAAAATCATAAATTATTGTCTGGAAAGGTCTTCAAGGTCTCTAGTCCAACCCCTTGCTCAAAGGAGGGCAATTTTTGCAGTTAGATCAGGTTGCCTACAGCCCCTTTGAAAATCTCCAGATAAATCTTGAAAAATCTTCAAGAATGTTGAATATTAACTTCCCTTCGCCCACTGGTGGTGTTGCTTATACCACCCAGGATGCCATTCACCATCATTGCTGTGAGGTCATGCTGCTGATCAGGTCCAACCTGCTGTTCACCAGTCCTTTTCTGCAAAGCTGGTCTTGTGAAAGCCAGTGCCCAGCTTGTACCAGTGCATGGGGTATTTCTGCCTCAAGTGCAGGCCTTTACATGTGTTGAACTTGTTTCTGCTTGTTCTATGGTTGCAAAGTTCCACGGGTATATGTACCTCCAGCTCATTTAAGTATATTCTAACTTGACCCTTCTCTGAGCTATAACAATAGTATACAACAGAACACTATAGATTAGCCTAGTTCTGTTGAAAGAGATCGACAATGATCATCCAGTCCAACTGCCTGACTGAGGCCAACCAGAAGTGAAAGCATGTTATTAAGGGTATTGTTCAAATGCATTTTAAACTCTGTGACAGGCTCAGGGCATTGACCATCTCTCCAGGAAGCTCATTCCAGTCTTTGATTGCCCCATCCATAAAGAAAGGCTTCCTAATATCCAGTTTGACTCTCTGCTGGCACAGCTTTGTACCATTCCCATACATTCCGTCACTGGGTCCCAGGGAGAAGAGATGGACATCTCTTCTCACTCCCTGTGCTCAGTAATCTGTGCAGAGCAATGAGGTCACCCCTCAGCCTCCTTTTCTCCAAACTAGAGAAGCCCACAGTCCTTAGTAACATCTCCCAGAACTCTCACCAGCTTTGTTACCCTCCTTGGGACACATTCAAGAACTGCCATATCCTTTTTCTCTGATTCTATGTTTTTTAAATCACAGGGCCCAGAACTGCACTAAACATTGCAGAAGAGGCTGCACCAATGCTGAATACAGTGACAATCAGCTCTCTTGGACTGGCAGTGCAGTGTTTGATGCATCCTGGGATACTGTTTGCCTGCCAGGCTGTCAGGGCTCACTGCTGACTCACACCGGGCTGCTTCCAACCAGCACCCCACATCCCTCTCGCAGGACTGCTCTCCTGCTGCTCCTTTTCTAATTTGTACTTGTGTCCAGTCTTATCCCAGATACAGAACCCAGCATTTGTTCCTGAATTTCACGCCTTTGATGATGGCCTAATGCTCTATTTAGAGCCCTCTGCAAGGATTCTCATTCCTCAAGAGAGACGAAAGCACCTCTCAGTTTAGTATCATCAACATAATAATGGTGCATTCATCTCCTGCATCCAGATCACTCATGAAAAGATCAAACAGAACTGGCAGAACCTGGAAGGCTTAGCAGGAGATCCTGCTAGTAAAGGCTGAAATAAGTAAAGCATTAGGTATGTCAGCATCTTTCATGCCCTTCAGTAGTAGATCACCTACTTGATTCACCACCAGGTCTGTGATTTCCCTGGTATTCTTTTTGCTCCAATCTAACTGCAGAAGCCCTTCTTGTTGCATTTCACATGCCTTGTATGTTTCAATACCAGCAAAACTTTGGTATTGCTAATTTCATCATTGCATCCCCATATGGTGTTTCTATTCTTGTTAGCATATCCCATCTTCTGCTTTTCATACATTCCTTTCTTGTGTTTGAGCTCAGCCACATGGTCTCTGTTTGACCACACTGGTTTCTTATGGTGCCCACTGTATGTCTTAAATATAGGGGTGATATCAGTGGCTAATTGCAAAGATTGAGTCAAAGTAGGTTGTGTCTACAGGAATGAACAAATTTTTTTAAAACTGCTCCAATTTGGACTGTGGACCATTCTAATATTTTGGCTTAGAACTATTTTTTCCTGAAACTCCTTCATGTCCCTGATATTTGAACTACACATTAGGCTGAGACATGCTATCCCTCTCTATCAGGGCTTTAGACTATGAATAAATCCATATATGACAGTTTATTTGTTACTGTAATGACAAAGAATAATTACAAAGAATAATTTGTTACTGTAATGACAAAGATCCAGGAATACTGGATCTTGAATTTGAATGTCAGGCCATTTTCTCTACAACATAGTTTTCTTTTGCCTTCATCAATCTCGTTATTGAATAAAGCATGTGTAGCCATTCTGTTCATCACAGACTCAAAAGTGGAAAATGAGATACAAATCCAGTGAGAATTCTAAAAAGCAGGAGCTTAATGTTGAACCTGAATTCAAAGATGCCTGACTGGAGGGATAGATGGAGAATATACACAAAAAAGTAATCAAAAAGAATTCTGTGTCTCCTGAAGCCTAAAACTATAGGGATTTAGAAGAACTATAAAAAAAGAAGAGCTGAAGAAGTTGAGAAAGGAAATGGTACAAGAATGAATAAGAATTTCAGCAGAGCCAGGGCTGAGTCAAGGAAGAATCCTGGCAGTGCTGTAGGGACTGGGAAAGGTCAGTGACACACAAGCAAATTGTAAGGAGGATAGAAGGTTTAGAAATCATGTCAGACTCGAGGATGGTTTTGAGATCTCTTGTCTTCACTATAGCAGAAGATAATTAAGCAAATTATTGCAACAGTTGCAGTCGTCTCACAAAGTTTAAAAAAATAAAACATATTTCAAGCTGCCAAACCAGCATCCCTACAGACTTTTGCTCCCTTTCAATAAAAGTTAATGGAAGTAGGGATGCACTAGTGGGGTTCTAGTACTGACACCTCTCAATACTGACCTTAATGCACTTGCTTTTACACAACCTGTAACATATTTGGAAATACACATGTAGGGGATTTATTTAAGGAGATTTTGCAGAGTAAAAAGAAAAAAAAAACCAACCAAAAAAAGCCCTATGGAAACAGTAGGAGATTGACATTGACAGCTCTTGTACAAATAAAAAAATATGTTAAAAAGGCATGGAACAAAGGATTACAGGAAATGCAGAATACCATGTAAACAAAGCTCCATGTGCTCAACAGAAATGGCAATGGTAAATGAAACAAAGTTTGAAGTACCATTTTGAAACAGCAGTGATATTTCAGAGTGAAAATAGTAAAACCTTAGACAAGGAAAAGGTGTAGAAGAGAGAACAGCTTAGTGACCTGCTTTTCAGAGTTGTTTGGAATTTCACAATGGCAAAAGCAAGGTGGGCATGATTCAGTGGAATCCCATTTCCACTTGATAGGAGTTCAGTTCATCTTACTTGAAAATGTCATGCAAGACTGTAAAAATGGAGCCTTTCCAGGTGGCTTTTATGCAAAGCTGTTGTCCTAATGAGAAAATGTGAAAGGCTGAAGAACAATCATTTCATAGACCAGCAACTCTAACAGAATACAGTCCTAGGGAAGAAATAAACAACTCTAGATCAAAGGCTTCATAGATCACCTTCACTGGAGGAATAAGTAGAAATTTATTAGTTGCTTTTTTTTACCTTTTTTTTTTGAAGCCAGCTCACAATAAGTATACAGTTTAATGTCAACTTAAATTACATCTGCAGTTTTCTGACAGATTCATTTGCTGTTTGAGGTTTATGTCTAACACACTGACAGTTTCTAATCAATAGGAGACAATTCCCTTTGAGAGTTATTAAAATATAACTTGCATTTAACTGCAATAAAAAGCATGACTGAACATGCCTCTGTTCCTCATAACACATCAATACCACATCTGGCCCATAAAAAACATGCATTATACAAAGGTTGTACAAATGCCAGATACATATTATTACATGGAACTGTTTTATCCATCTAGCCTATTTTCCAGATGTTTTATTACTTGTAGACAAGAGTATTGTCAAAACTGTTGTTGGAAGTCCATTTATTTCAAGAGGGCAAGGGACAGGGATAGCAAGTTAAGCTACAGGAAATGTTTGTGATACAGTTAATGGCAAATCATGTGACTGAATCATCAGTGCTATCATGTTTAAGGAAATGCACTTAAAAATTAAATTTCAGACTAAGATTTCATTTGACTGCATTTTAAATATGCACTTAGTTATTCTTCCAGCAGTAAATGGCAGACAATTGTAGGTAATATTTACAAAAAATAGAGCAAGCAACTAATGAAAATTAAATGGAAACTATTAGTACAAAAATTGCTGGTAACTGTAACCATAGCCAACAACATATCAAGCAGTTAGCTAAAAATTCTAAAGACATTGAAAACGAATATCCTTTAATTCCTCCAATTTGGAATTGGGCTTGTTTGAGTCCCTCACAAAAGCCAGATTTCTAGTGCAATAGTTAAAGTGTGGGGTAGAAAAGGAGATGAAAAGGCATGTAGGTGAGCACATAAAGGAAATGCGCAGACACTATGTCATAAAAATGGTGCTTCACCAAGATGTCTGAAGAGACAGGACACAGAAGACTTCAAGCACAGCAAAGTAGAAATCCAGAATTGTAAGAATGCCACTAAAAAAGAGGCACTAAGCTTAGGGGTTGGGCAATAACCACTAGTTTCCTTGTAATGAAAGTACATTTTATTAAATGCAGGGTTTCATTTAATGAAATACAAGATATACAGAGATGTGAAGGTTACCAAGTGAAAACATACATTTTTAGAATAATTGATATATCAGTGTGACACTTCTGATTTTATCCTTGAAAACAAACAAAAAAGCAACAATCTTAGCATGACTACAGCAAATATACTTCACAATCCTATTCAAAATAGTATCACAACATGATCTTCTAACTTCTCTTTCTAAAAAAGTACCATTAAACCCAGGGTCTTTTCTGTCCTGTAATATTTCCTATACTGGCACTGAAAACCTGAAAGTTCCTCTGCTCAATTCATTGTGAGTCCTGTTTCAAATTACATACTACTTCTCACATCATGCCTTCTTTTTTTGTATGTCCTAAGCAGGAGCACAGTCATCAAAAAAAAACAAACCCGGACATTTCAGGTGAAGGGAGGCAGACCTAATAAGGTCTCAGAGAAACCTGAAGGCTACAGTGTAGGGTTGACTTCACAATTAATGATTAATTTGTTTACCTCTCTTCAAATTTACTAAATACCAATATTTAAAAGAGTGTTATACTATACCCACTAAAAACCTAAAAAACCCAAGTTTTTTTGAAATACATAATGGCTGGGAGGGTATAATTAATTTCAGTCCTATGAATACCCTGACCCTGTAACTTGTATTTTCCTGAAACCCAAAAAAGATACACAAATGCCCCAAGGTTTTAGACAGTACTCAAAAGATGGGAAAACATTCATCATTCCACCCATGAAAAATATGATGCTTGATCCACCATCCCTGATAATTCCTCAGAAATTGAGCTAAGATGATGTGCAATAATTTACCCTACTTCTTAAGACCTGTCCTGCTGCAGCCATCAGTATTCTTCTCTAAAGACAGCTCCAATGACTTTCTGACTGGTTAGCATTTCAGCAGGTCCCCTAAACCAGTCAGAAAACTTGGGGCTTAGTGTACTGCCAGCTACAAGAAAAGGACATTTAGAATTACAGATCGAGTATCACAGCACATCAGATTATCCTTGGTAAACACAAAGCTGGCTACTCCTTGCCTTGCTGTGAATAGCCAGCTGAATGAGTTTTCAGTGTGGTTTCAGACCAAAGCCAGAAGACTCCTTACATCCTATGTCTAAAGGTTTGTGTATAATGATTCAGATAGCTGTGACAAGACTAATGAGGTAATTAATATTTCTCATTGAATGTATAGGTCTAATTGCCATTGCATTTCTCTTAGAAACTCTTTGTTCTTTTATTGTAAACAGAAACAATCTGGAGCAAGAGCGTACCTGATACTTCTTGAACAATGGATTGCTCAAGGAAGACAGAGTACACAGAAATGTTTTTTGTATGAACACCAGCAAGAAGAGAGAGACAATGCATTTGTGCAATGCTGGAAGGTAAATAACCTGTACATTCCCTGTAATGTTTCTGAGTTGGAAATATAAATTAATTATTCCTTTTTGGACCCCACAAAGAAGGCCTGGTTAAATCAATCTTGAGACTCTGTATGACTCCTGCTATTGAAAATAAAAACTACTCAGACTATCTGCACTGCTAAATATCCTGACACCTCTAAGGATCAAATCTGTTACTTAGAATATGTCTATAACGTATCCAACAGAATGAAATTAAAATTGACTGATTACAGAAGTATTAATAAATAACAAAAAAAAAAAATTCAAAACAAGCAGCTTGTTACACATATCACAAGACTTACACATTTAAGCTCATTTTTTTTCTCCAAAGCAAAGAACACAAAGATAATAAATACTACTAGTACTGTTTATGTTATGAGGTCTCCAAACAGTTTGCAAAGGAGACAATGCTTTCTAAATGTAACATGGTTGCCAAAACCACACTAACCAAGTCAGAGACAGAACAATCACAAGCTAAATTAGAACAGATGCAAATTATATGGCAGGTAGGACTGGCCTCATCCTCACCCTTTAGAGTAATGCATTCACCTGTGTTCTACTATCAGTTTTTATTGAAAACATCTGCAAGCTCTCACTGCAACACTATTGGCCAGGAGAAAAACAAGTGTTGTTAAAAACAAACCAGTACCCTCAAAGTGTTCCTCTCTGTTATCTATATTACTGTCTAAACCAGGGTATTCTTTTCACAGTTCTCCTGAAGTCCAAGAATAAAGGGATATACATATATCTTTGATTTTCTGGTCTAGAAAATGCATCTGCCTTGTATGTACTCTGGGTCCTGTTTGCATACATGCTGTAATCCTAACACATGTTCTTGTTTCATTTTACAAGGACCAGTGGAAGAGTTTGTATGCACTGGCTTCTTTACTGTTCCATAAAGCATGACTCTTCTGTAATCAAAGTTTATGTTAAAAATTAAATGAGCCTAAGGAGGATAATTTCTATCTTCTTCCTCCATATTCCCCTATCCATGACATCTGCATCAAGAGTAGTGTACATGACACTGCAAAAAAAAAAAAAAAAGGGTTGGATTATTTTCTTCCTAACAGATTGCATGCAGCTTGCTGCTCTTGGGGATCATAATACTGCATGAAAATAATAATAAAAAAAATCAGTAACAAGTTGCCAGCAGTGAATAATACACAAGATCTAGTTTAGCAATATACTAGTTCACATGATCAGACCTTTTGGATGTAAAAGTCCCAAATCACAGGACGATAGAATAGTTTGGGCTGGAAGGGGCCTCAAAGATCATCTAGTTCCACCCTCCCTGTCACAGGCAGGGACGCCTACAACTAGACCAGGTTGTCCAGAGCTTCATCCAACCTGGCCTTGAACACTTCCAGGGATGCAGCATCCACAATTTGTCCAGGCAACCATTCTAGTGCCTCAGCATCCTTATAGTGAAGGATTTATTTCTAATCTAAACTTAGCCTCTGTCATTTTACAGCTATTCCCTCTTGTCCAATCACTACATGCCCTTGTAAAAAGTCCCTCTCTATATCTCTTGTTGGCCCCCTTTATGTACTGGATGGTGTTCTAAGGTTTCTCAAGAGCATTCTCTTTTCCAGGCTAAACAACTCCAACTCTCTCAGTTTGTCTTCATAGGAGAAGTGCTCCTGCCTTGTCCATCATCTCCATGGCCCTCATCTGGACTAACTTCAACAAGGCCATGCCTTTTTTATTCTAGATGCCTCAGTGCTTCAGGTGGGGTCTCAGCAGAGCAGAGGGGCAGAATCCCCTCCCTGGCCCTGCTGCCCACATTGCTCTCAACACCAAGCTCAAACACCCTATGGGTGAAGCACCACAGCCTCTCCAGAGAGCTTGTTTCAGTGCTGCACTGAAGAAGTTACCAACCAGCCTGTTCTGACACACAGGGCACTGAAATTAATGAGCTTTCTGTTTGTCCAATCCTTAAGTTTCTTGAAGTCTCTGAAATGGTACCTGCAGGCATGTCACCCTTTTGGACTAAATTGTACTGTCCATAAGCTGGATATTTCATCACAGCAGACCAATGGGTTTCCACTTGAAAACACTCTGTTTGTTTAGTAGGGACTTAGTTTTCAGAGTAGAAAAAGGAGAAAAAGATGAAAACTTTTCCAAGGCCACAACAGTTTAATTCATCCTAAGTTTAACATTTTCAGTGACAGCAAGGAAGGAGGCAGAAACAAAACAAGATCTGCTCAGATCCTGAGAAAAAATAATTTTATTTCTTGTCTCTCTAAACATAGCTGATTTCATTTTTTTTTCTTTTTCTTTTTTTTTTTTTTTGCCACTGGAAAGTTCTTCAAGTGTCCCTAAAGATGGGACAGACTTATACCCCTGTACACTGGGGTTCCTATTTTCCTGTAATCTATAATCACTATATTTGAATGTTAAATACACAGAATACTAATAGTCATTAAGTAGGCATCTGATTTGCGTGGATTTCTTCAGTGACAAAATGCAATAATATTTATTTTGCCGTATAGGCACATCACGGAGAAACTCAGCAAAAAACTGTGCACATGGAATCCTAGGGTGGTTTGTAATCAGTTAACAAGATGTACAGACGAGACTAATTGTTCTCGCCATCACGCCTGCAGTTACGCTCCAGGGTGAAGTCCCAGGAATGAGAGACTGGCGCAGCGAGAGCATAGCTCCGCCTGCTGGTAAACACTGGCTTCAGAAGGGAGGAAAGATTTTCTCATCTTCCCTGTAATAGTTAGATATCAATCAATCAATCAATAAAACCTCTCTGTATAGACGTTGTTCTTTTTGATTATTGAATAAAGCTCCAACATATAAAACTTTCAAGGGCTCTGCACCTCAGATATTGTGTGGACACTCCTAGTGTTCTGTTAGAAAAGAAAAAAAGCCAAAAAAAACTGAGTGTATATTAGAGATAGGCATAGAGCAGGTTTCTGGTAGTCTGTACCTTCCAATTACCTCAGCCAATGGGGAAAGGAAGAGCGTGATGTGGCCAGGAACGCAGGATAAAAAGGGGGCTGCGCCCCCCAACAATTTGAGAGATCCCAGGGGAATGCCCCCTGTCCTCTCCCTTTATATAAAATTCTGTAAAGTGAATAAAGTTACTGGACTCCTTTGTTTCCTTTCTGTTTCATAAATCTCTGGTGTTGTAAATTTTTCCACACACTTCTAATCCAGAACTGCTCTACTATGTCCTACTTCATAAACTGTGTCTGCAGTGATGACCAAAGCACTTTGAGATATCAGCAGTTAATGAATAGGCACAAATCATTACTCAAAACAGGCTGTACAAAAGAGTTTACTTAGCCTTCTTCTCCCTCTGATATCTCATTGCAATTGCTAGAGACCAAAGAACCAGCACTGATGAAAACAAAGACCCCAGAACAATATATTTGAGAGCAGCATATCTCTATAAGAATAGGAAGCTCCACAAGTCTGAAATCCACAATCCCAGAGGCAGCACTGCTCTAGATCTCACTTCCACAGAATTCCCAGACAGCTGTGAAACAAAAAAGACAAATCAACAAAACACCATATGGAGTTTTATAGCCACCCAGTAGCCTAGAACCTTTCTGCATCTGGCATACATTAGCACTTTCTCCCAGCATGTTTTTCACACTTTCTAGGTGCTTAGGCATTGAAGCCACAGATCAAACCCAATACTAGAATCATTCAGATTTCTTTCTATCCTAAAAACATAACAAATACTAAAAGTAATCAGAGAGGCTGGCAGCCTAAACCACAATTCCCTTTACAAAAAAAAAAAAAATTGTGTGTATTATATATATTAAAAATGTGTGTGTATTATATATCCTGTGTCCACAGTTTGCTGATCCACCTACTTACACTAATCATGCATCTGGCATGTGCATCCATTCACAAACTGTCCTTGCTATTGTTTGAAATATTTATAGCCTGTGAGTTTCCTTGAAGTTACATCATTGAAACATCCTGTTTTCGTTAGTTCTTATCCCTAATTATATATGTCAACATCAATACCAACATTCCCAGTGTGTAGGTCACAGACAGCTCATGTATTATCTTCCATTTGGAAATTTTCTTCAGTCAGCAAACATACTTGAAGTCAGACAGTTCTAAACCTATCATTTAAGCACTCATTGGTCACACACAGGATCTCCATGCTGTCAGGGTTTCCAGCCCTCTAGATGTAATTAGAACACATATTTGGAAAAATGTGGACATAAAATAACTATACAGAAAACTGTGTGCAAGCTACGTTAGGAACTTACAGTGCAGCAAGTGACTCCCTGCTAGAAGTTTATTACATTTCCAAATGCAGTTCCCATAGTTTATTTCATTTCCAAACTGCAGAATCTTCACAATCTTTCCCTACACAAAATTATTGTCAGGAGCTCTATGTAATATGAAATTATCATCCTACTTTTTCAGTCACAAGACCCCCTTGTAGGCAAGACCTTCATCTGAGGTAACCTATGTTATGTACCTAGCAAGTAATCACCTACATGGAAAGATTCAGTCTCATCTGCAAAAGATATGTACTAGTCATATGTTCCACTATTCATATAGTTGAACAACAGAACTTATTACAAGCATGGTAAAAAACAATTACTTGTGATCTGTCAGTTTCAGGTAACTTAAGAATTTAGCTTAGCTTGGCCATGCAGCTAATAAAATATCACGTAGTTTCCAAATAATGGGGAAGTCATACTTTTCCCTATCAGTGGTGCATGTCTTTTAAAATTAAATGGATGAACTTTTAACATAGTCCAAAAATGTCTTTGTGAGAACACTGATGTGCAATTCTTAGTCAGATCTCAATTCACAACCTAGTCTACTGGGTAGTAACATTCCCATATGTTGACCAGACTACAGTGGCCATAAAATATTACTCAGTGGTAGTAAGTCACTATTTCCTCCATGCTGCCCTGTTATTTCTCAAATAAGAAATCAACAGCAAAGACTATGCAGTACATTTCTTTAGTGCAGTCAACAACAGAAACTATATGGGACACTTCTTGGTACACCAGGAAACACTGCTGAGACATCTCCTACCTCTTTGTAGGAGCAGAATTCTGCTGTAGCCACAGAATAACTGCAAGAATCGAGCTACACAAATGGAAGACTTTTCTCCTGTAAAAGTTATTGGTGTGCACTCTAATTCCACCATTTCATTTAGCAAGGTGAACTTTTAAGATTCCTAATGTCCAAAACTGCCTGCCTTTTTTTTTAAATTCCTATTTAACACAGGAATGTGTTTGATGGAATCTCTACAATACTGTTGTAGGAGTCAAGCTCAGCTACATTTACCATTATTTTTTTACCAGAGAAATTTTCTTCCCCCTTTCAGAAAGGATTAGTCGGCACTAAATGGCACATAACTTCTACCTTGGGGAATGGAAAACACATCTCTGATAGAACCAGGGGATTAAAGTTCATTATCGGAATAACTCACGTTTGCACTTTCCAATTTTTCTACAAAAATGCAAAATAGTACTTTAGTAGTCATTCAATGGGTATGTATAACCTATAAAACCATGTAAGTCTTTACAAGCCTAGATAAGAGTGCACATTTCCATTCTAACGTAGTTTGCAATATAGGCAAAACATCAACAAAAAAGAAAGATCAAAATCCATTCCTCTCAGAAGCACAACTTCAAACTTACAGAACACGCTAAGAATAAAGTAGGGTGGATTTTCACTTTCAAGATTTTGAGTCGATACTGGAGCTCTTTTTTCTTTTTTTTTAAGAGCATAAAGCACACTGATGTCTTCATTGACTGCGCACAATGCTGGAAACAATTACAGTCCTAGCTCTGCAGTTTCATATTTCTGCTGTGTTTGGTGGAAATCCCACTGAAATCACCTGGCACCTGAAGAGAACAACTACAGCCTGCAGTCCAATACTCTTCAATTCTATGCGTCCTATTTATCCTCTACTGTGAGCTTAGAAACAGTCCTGAGATGCAACATAAAGCTGGGTTATGTCACAGCACTTCAAACCTAAATGTCTGAAAATGCCAGTGCAGACTTAGATTGTGGTAACCACTACAGCAAGGTTTCCTCAGAAAATGAGGATAGCATTTTTATGTCTGCGTACTCCACCCAGTAATTGTTAAATCCCAGAGGCCAAGATACCAAGTTTTTAGAATTTTGTCCAGTATACCAGTGGGTAAAAGAAAGAAACTATATTCATGGACTTACACAAGGAAAGACTACCTGATCTCTTTATTTGTCATCAGAAAATCTACCCAGAGTAGATAAAAAATCAAAATTAATTTAATTATTATTTTGTGCACAGAATAAGTACTTTAAGGTGTGATTATAATAAATTATTAGGTGAGTATTTATGAGATGAGTAATGAATAGGTGGACTTTATTGGTGTAAAACAGACTTGCTCTATAGAAGATATAGCCACTGAAAACAACTGAAAGAAAAAATTCTTAGTGCATCTGAGAATTACCTTAATGGTGGCCAGGCTGATTAACACTTTCCAGTAAACAAAAGATTTAGTTCAATATCTTACAGTGTCCCCTGCCACTGTAGCTAATTATCCTTACCCTCTCCTTCCCTGAGAGCTTACTGATCAAGATATGTCAAAGAAAACTATGAAATAACCCCTAATTTCAAAGTATGTCTAAAAAGATGAAAAGAGGTGGGTAGCAGGAACAGTTGAATCACTACAGTTGAGGAGACAATCACATCAGGCAAAGGAAAGATATATAAGGCATATTTAACAGGCAGCTGGAAACCTCTGCCACAGCTTGACGAGTAGAGTGTTACAACTGCCTTTGAGAGCACCAGAAGACAGCACTGTCATTTCCATGTGTCTCCTGGCATGCAGGGCAGGAGAGTAGGCTTGCAGGTATCATGTCCTGTTGTGACTTTTCAAAATCACCTAATAAAGAATTCCTTTTTCTTATGGCTTTACAAGATTAAATAACATTCTGCTATGGATAGCCTGCATCAAACACTATCCATTAAGCCTTTGCACTCCACTTGCATGGTTGGGGACAGCAAATGGCAAAACTAGCATGTTTTGTGATCCATCCCCTTGAAGATCGCTGACCTGCTCCTCAGTTACTCTGCAGTATCAGACTGCAGGTGTCAGCTCCCACATCATTGCTGTGAGTTTATCTGGTGCATCAGCCAAAGCAACAATGATGACAATTCAGTGTTTGCATTAAGCATTCCATTAGAAGTGGCATGAAGCCTGAATTCCTCCTCACTGTGACTTCAAGTCTTGAAATGCTTGGTTTGCCTTCTTCACAAACAGAACAACTTCCCCAAGTTTGCATTGAGATTGGCCAAAACACTGGGTTTGTTTGGTTAAAGGCTGAAACACTTCACTGCAACTCAGACTCCTGCTTATTCACCATATAGCTTGTAACACATTCTGCAGAAAGCCTGTGAAAAAGTAGTTTCTGCTGAGACTGAAATTGTTTTGTAGCAGTATAAGAAATGCAGAACCTTTGTGTCATAAAAGTGTGACCTGCATCACACTCTTTCCATACAGAAATTAAGCTGGCCCTGCCACACTCTCTTACTCTGTAGAACAGTGCCATGTACAGGACCTCATGGTGCTGGCTGAGGCTGATGGAAAGTCATGGAATATGCTGAGCTGGAAGGGACCCATCAGGGTCATTGAAGTCCAACTCATGGCTCTGAACCGGATAGTCCCATGAATCACACCACGTGCCTGACAGCATTGCCCAAATGCCTCTTGAACTCTGTCAGGCTGGTGCTATGACCACTTCCCTGGGGAGCCTGTTCCACTGCTCAGCCACCCTCTGTGTGAAGAACCTTTTCCTGGTAATAACGTGAACTTCCCGTAACTCTGCTGCATACTGTTACCTCACATCCTGTCACTAGTTACCCGAGCGAAAAGATAAGGACCTGCTCCTCTGTTCCCCCTCACGAAAACCACAATGAAGTTACCCCTCAGTCTCCTCCAGGCTGAACCGACCAAGTGACCTCAGCCGGTCTTAGTACATCTTCAGGCCTTTCACCATCCTCGTGGCGCTCCTCTGGACGATAAGAGTTCATGGGGTTTTTTTACGTGCGAGAGCCCCCCAGAGGCTCCGTCGCGCCCGCGCCGGCCCGCGCCGCGCGCTCCCGCCGCTCTCGGGGCAGGGCGGGCCCGGGCGGGCACCGGCGCTGCCGGCCCGCCCCGCCAACGCCACCGGAGGCGGAGCCGGGCTGCCCCGCCGTGGAACGCGCGGGCTGAGGCGGCTGCCCCACTATGGGCAGAGCCATGGGGCTGGCTGGGCTGCTCCTGGGGCTCGTCGTGGTCCCCGCCGTGCTGGTGAGCACCAGCCTCCGCCACGGCGCCCCCCGCGCCGAGGCCGAGCCGGAGCCGCCCGGCTGGGAGCTGGCGGCGGACGCCCTCCCCGAGGACTCGCTGTGGCCGCTGCCGCAGCGGGTCCGCACGTCCCCTCGCCAGCTGCAGCTGGCGCCCGGCCGCTTCCAGCTGGTGCACGGCGCCGGCTCCTCGGCGGGGCCGGGCTGCGGGCTGCTGCAGGACGCCTTCCGCAGGTGAGCGGCGGCGGGCCCGGGGCGCTGCAGCGGCGGCCGGGGCCGCGAGCAGCCGCCTCAGGGCCCCGCCGGCGCCTCTGCTTCCCCGGCAGGTACTATGAGTACGTGTTCGGGCACTCCCGGCGGCGGACGTGGGGCCGCAGCCCGCCGGCTGCCCGAGCGGAGCCCGAGCTGCTGCAGCTGCAGGTGGTGATCGAGGCGGGGGACCCCGGCTGCGACGGGCACCCGCAGCTCTCCTCCAGCGAGGCCTGTGAGTACCCGCCGGCCGCCCCCGCGCCGCCGGCAGCGCGCCCCTCTTCCCGCCTGCCTGTAGAACTCACCAGGGGTTGCGTGGCTTTCCTGAGGGACTGGAAAGCAAGGGCTCTCGGGGGCCCACGAAAACATTTCACAGCAGTGGTGGCCAGGAGATAATTCTTGCTCTGGATACTCTGGGATATCTCAGCCACAGTGAATCACATCGTCACGTGTTGGTTGTGATTTCTGCAGTTCAGCTGTCATACAGAGCGCTTGCCTGCTACTGTGTTTTCTAGCAGACAGCATTAGGAGTCGGAGATACCATAGTGTGCAGTAGCCAGTTACCTTTGGTGAGATCTGTGCATAGTCAGGAAATGATCCCTTTCAGCACAGGGTATTTGTTGAGTGAAGGCTATCGCTGCTTACCATTTCCTAAGAAATGACTGCATTTAAATTGAAGCTACTTACACTGAGATATATACATGGTATTTCCTGCTTTTCCAGGAAAACCAGCAAGTGTTCCTTGAACTATAAATCCTAATCCTATAAATCTACTTCCTTTCTGTCTGTAAATACAAGGAAGGATTTTAAAACATGACATTTATATTTGACTTATTTTTCTATGTGTCTCTAGTTCTATAACTGAAGTCCAGATTGGAGAAATATTCTAAATATTAAAGTCTAATAGCCAGAAAATTTCCTTAACAGAAATACGACTGAGCAATAATATTGCTTTTTGTCTGGGCAGGCTAACACAAAAATCAACATATTAAGTTATTAAGTTAATCTAGACATATTTTGAGATAATCTTCTGTTATTTGGTATCTAGGATACAGATCCTTAGAAGAAAGCTCCTTTTAATCTCAAGTCATACATCTGCAGCAGGATTAATTCCACCTGACTTGTGACAGAATGTACTGACATTAAATTTACTCAATCCTTTTTGGGGTGTAGAGCCAAAGAGTTTGATTTTTATATGCAAGCTTATAATACATTTCAGTGCAAATGAAATATAGCAGCAAAAATGCTAATGCTCTTGACATTGTTCTGCCAGTCAGGTTATAGTGCTGCTTTATTATTATTTGAACTTTGAGCTTGTTTGTGAACTTAAGATTTTAATCAAAGCTGGGTCTTGTCTTATGTCATGGAATCTGTCAGACCATGTGATTTTTAGGTTGCATTCTTTAGAGCAGGCAGTTTTTTCCTTCCACATTAAGAAATAAGTATTCTGTTACAAATAACATGTTTTCTTTGCAATAAGTTGCACATTCCAGGCTTCAGCAAGTTTTAATTTTTCTGGTTTTTAATGGGCTATCTTATTAATGGCTGTTACTGGTGACTTGCTGGTTTGGGTGGTCTGGCTCCTTAATAAAGATAGTATGGACCAGTCAGTGACTATTCTGTGGCAAGAGTACTGGATATGTAATCAAAGTATAGGTTATCTGCCCTCCTGCTTGCTGAGTTCTTAACTGTTTGTATAAAATATTATAATATTATAATAGTAGCTTATTATAAAATTTTCCAAGTTCATTTAAGGTATGATACTTGTTCAGAAAAAACCAAAACCCAAACAAACCTACTGTGTTGGAAATAAATCCTTGACAATTTACCACATTTTCCCTTCAGTTTACCTGTGGAGATTGCAGTAGTCTTTTAAATTTTCTTTCTTACTCCAAACACCCAGTATGTGTAATCAGTTCTTAGGTTAACATGAACGCTTGAGGTACTTTCTTCACGTCACTAAATAGCTTTTTTCTGGTAGTTTAGATAAATGTTTGAACTGTGTAAATTTTAGCCAACCATTATTTCATGCTGACACAGATCACGTAAGTCTTTGTACAGTAATTCAACCTTTTGATTTTCTTTGCTGTTTCAGATGTGCATTATTGCTTTGATGTTTGAATAATATAAATCTATAAATGTAGTATATTTTTATGCATATATATGTATGTGATTTAAAAAAATACTTAAAATATATTTGTTTCTTATTTAAAAATTACTGAATCACCTTAAATTCAAAACCAAAATATTTTAGCTCTTTTTTTCACTAGTACTTTGTACTGTACTCCAGTATTCAACTTAGGGGAGGATTGTGATGGATTCCTTCAGGTACCATTCTTCATTTTACTTATTTCCTCTTACTGCCTCCATACTGGTGCTCAGGTCAAGAGGGTGACCGGGCATCCTGTAGGTGCATCAGGAACAGCATCACCAGCCAGGCAAGGGAAGGGATTATTCTCCTGCTCTGCTCTGCCCTGGCGCAGCCTCACCTCAAGTGCTGGGGGCAGTTCTGGGTGCCACAGTTAAAGTGAGATACAAAACTATTGGAGAGTGTCCTAAGGAGGATCATGAGGATGGTGAGGGACCCTGAGAGGAACCTTTATGAAGAGCTGCTGAGGTCACTTACTCTGTTGAGCCCAGAGGAGACTGAGGGGAGCCCTCACTGTGGTCTTCAGCATCCTCACAAGGGGAAGCTGAGGGTCAGGTCCTGATCTCTTCACCATCATGACCAGTGACAGGACTTGAGGTAACAGCACCAGGCCGAGTCAGGGGAGGTTTAGGTTGGCATGAGGGAAAAGGTTCTTCACCTAGGCTGTGGCTGGACACTGGAACAGGCTCCTCAGGGAAGTGATCACAGCAACAGCCTGACAGAGTTCAAGAGGCATGTGGACAATGCTTTCAGGCAACATGGTGTGATTCTTGGGGGTGTCCTGTTCATGGCAAGAAGTTGGACTTGATGATCCTGATGCATCCTTTCCAGCTCAGCATATTCTGTCATTCTGTATTTTGATTAGTAATTTTTTTTGTAGTAAGACCTGACCATATTATATGACAACTTATATCTCTAAAATATATGTAACCATAAACTATATAAAAGGAAGGTAAAAGAAGAAGTAAACTTTTCCTAATCATGAAGAGTTTGGCTTAGCCGCCCAACCTTTATCACATATGTCTTAAATGCAAAAAATATAGTGTGGTATGTTTTAAGTCAATTGGGTTAAACCTTGCTGGAACTTTGGCTCATGTACAATATTGTAGCATTGCATTTATGAAGTACCTTTTATCTTCTTTTTGATGAGCTGTTGACTCTGAACAGTAGTTTGCTTTATATAGGAAAACACAGATGAAAAATAATTGCATGCTATCACCATTAAAAGCAGGATTGGTTGGAATTTAATACACAAAGGGAGATGTGACACTTGAAGAATCTTTTTAATCTTTTTGGCATTGTCCTTGTAATTCTTCCTTTTTTGATGAGTAAGCATTTTTTTTCTTTTCTTTAGACCATTTAACTGTAACTGAGCCTGTGGCTATACTAAAAGCTTCTGAGGTATGGGGTGCTTTAAGAGGTAAGCTGATGCTTTTGACATTAATCTATTTGTTTAGGGCTTCATGGTAAACCAAGAACAAGCTGACCACTGAGACTTGCCCTCTTTCAGTACTTTGTTGGAAGTAAACTTAGGCAAGAAGGATACTCAGATGTGTAGCAGTTAGACCCTTGGTCCAGATGCTCAGCATCTCGGATGCAGTGGCTCACTGTGAGTACCTGCTTGCTGTGCCTGAAATAAGCCAGTCCAAGCAAAAAGCTTTCTAAACCACAGTGTGAACAGATTATTTTCTGACTGCACCTATGAAGTGGATGTACTGAACCCATCACAAGGAGTAATAATCCTGACATTTCAGTCTGCTGTTCTTTCTGGAATGTTAAGTCTATATATTAGTTACCTATAAACAGTTTTTTCTGTTTATGCTGAATTAGAAACTTCACCAGTTCCAGAAATTACAGGAATAGATGTACAACAAGACCAGAGATTCCCACCTTACTCTCAGTAACTTTCTTACTATTTGAGGATTAATCTGCTACAGCTGAACATTAGTACAAGTATTCAGTATCTGTGCATAATAGAGAATTTGAATGGCTCTCTCTGGAATTTTTTTAATGGTGGTGCTTGAGCAATTAAGGGAACTGTGCTAAAGAGAAAGGAACTCAGCTACAAAGCATTCTTCCTAGCTACATGAATGTCTGTAAATAGTTGTGGTGCTGTTTGTAACTAAAATTTTAAGGTCAAGCACCAGGGTGTAATTGAAATCCCTTTCTTTGATATTTTTCCAGGTTTGGAAACCTTCAGCCAACTGGTTCATGAAGATGACTATGGAAGTGTAAGTATGGCTATTAACTAAATCCACTATCCCAGTAATTGGGTGTTTTTCTAAACAGAGCAGGTCTACCAGTTTTATTCAGCAATATTTCAGTTTGTTACCTAATTTCCAAGAATTATTTTCTGAAAAAGAAAAATTATTTCCTGTTTGAAATTATGAATATGAAATGAAAATAAAATTCTAATTTTAAAATTTTTTTCTCATAGTTTCTTGTCAATGAATCTGAAATCAATGACTTCCCAAGATTTGCTCATAGAGGAATCTTATTAGATACTTCAAGGCATTATTTACCTTTGAAATCTATTCTTACAAACCTGGTAAGTAGGCAGTTTTATATCAGTAATAATGAAGGTTTTTTGTTGTATTTTGGCCCCTGAAGTTGGTAGCAACCGGAAATGGTATGAAAGAATCCATCTCCTCTTTAAAAAGACAGAGTGAACTTTGCTAAGCAAAGGTCTGAACATAGGCTGGAGAGGAATCAAGTGGGCAGACACAAAGATTATTGAATTTCTAAAGGGAATTGGTGTTTGTGGTACCTCGGATTCTCTGTATTTTCTGATGCCTAAGCCAGTTTATGCATTACTTCTTGGAAGCATGTTTTGAGACATCTGACTGTCATCAAGCAATACAAGGGATACCTTGCAAATTCTAGCATCAGTGCCAGTGATTTCAGGAGAACACCAGTCTTTTGGAGCAGACTTTGGTACTCCAGCAGCAGGCTTAGGTAGTCCTTCCGTAGGCTGCTAAGTGCAAACCAGTAAGTAAGTATTACAGAGCAAGGGAGAAAATTCAAAATGTTCGTGGGAAGCTACTGAATAATAAGCCCAGACTAGCCAATAAAACCAAACAAAATTTCCTCCAAAAAGCTTAAGCAAGCACATTGAGAATTAATGTGCTCCAGCCCTGATGGAAAGGTGATGTATTTGTGTAAGCTTAGCAGCCAAAGCTGGGGTTTTTACTGTTTTGCACTCCCAGGTTTTTTTTTTTTTGTTGAAGTCCATGTAGTCAGGATTATTTTTTTTGGTTGAAGTGGAGGAACAGGCAGTTTCCCATCTTGTCTCTGTCTTGCTTTTCCAAGATGAAATAATACTTGAAATTTCCCCTTCATGTTGCAGAACTTTGAAAAAGAGGCATGCGACAGGCAGAAAGATAAAAACAGTTTTAATTTCTGAGGTCATCCTTGAACTATGCTCAAAACTTGTCCTTTAGGTATTTACCACTTGATTTCACATTTAAAGTCAATGCCTGTTCAGCAAGTAATGCTCGTGTAGTGTTACATTTGTTACAGAGGGTGCTTCAAAGTCTCAAATATTTGTGTCAATATTTTTTTGTCTTCTCTGCAAGACGTGTCCAAAGGGATTTGCGTTTCTATGTGTTTCTGTAGCTGCTGCTGTTTTGCTTCTTTCATTAAATTGCATGTCTGTCTCTAATACATTATCAGAGCTACATTTCATGATGTTTGCTGGTTTAAGAACAAGTACGCTTTTCTTCTTACTTCTGGGCCTGCTTGAATCCAGACTAAAAAAGAGCATCAGTAATCTCTTATCCAGTGTTTGGTGATTAGATACTTAGGGCAGCAGTTCAAGTACATTTCTTGTTTGTGTTCAACTACTGCCATGTATTTCCAGGAAGAGAATTGTTCTTGAGGAAGGAGTAGGTGAATTGAATGTAGAAGGATGGTATTGGTTAGAAATACATGAAAACATGGTAATTGAAACTTCTGCAGTGTAATGAAATAGATGAAATAAATCTGGGGAATGGACAAGATATAAACCTTCTTTTGTATTTGGTGGGAGTTCCTGAAGAGATTTTATCACCTCTTTAAATACACCTAGGCAAAAAAATAATGGGAGGAATGGGTGGGGAAAACAATTGTATTGTGTCAGGGGATTGGGAGCAGCTGTGTTGCAGTCAGTTATGAATGATGTAAACACTTACTTGGTCTGCTCACAGCACACCTTCTAGTGACTAACAAGCCAGCATAACTCAGGGTGTGTGTGTAACTGTCCAACTGGAGTCAAAACTCTAAAATAAGTGTGTTAACGTTGATCTTGATCATCTTCAAGATGACCTTTCAAAAAAAGGGAAGTACTGACACTGTTATGAATGAAAACATAAAAGAAGCACTGTCTTTCACAGGAAAACACTTAGTTTATTTTGCATGCATTTGAAATTGATTCTGCAGAAGTCACTATTGAGAAGGGATGTATTATGTAGTAGGAAACTCTCATGCTACTCTGTTTTCAAGTCCAAGGTATTTAATTATAAAAGTATAAGCTTTTCTGTAAGCTGAACTAATTGATGGTGCATAGAGAATTACCCACAGAACCCTCCACCATGTGTTGGAAGGGACTGAGAAGGATCATCAAGTCCAACTTTTAAATGAATGGTCCATATGGGGGTCAAACCTCTAACCTTGGTGTTAGTAACACCATGCTGTAAGCACCTGAACTAATCTTAGGGTACATGTTCTGAAGTGGAAGAAATTCATAAGTGTTCATACCAGTTCATACTACACGGGCTAGTAGAATGGGGATCAAATGAAGAATTTGTTGACAGCAGTGGTGAAAATAGATCACAGAGGGGTGGAGCAGTAGAGGTATGTGCTTCTGGGATTTAGTGAAACATAGAATGCTTTTTTTGGTTTGTTGGTGGGGGGATTGGTGGATTTTGGGTAATTTTTTTTGAGTGGTTTGGTTTGCTTGAGTTTTTTTTGTTTTTTAGTTGTTGCTCTAGACGTCTGGGATATGCTGGGACAAGGCCACTTTTTGCATAGATTTTCTATGAGATTGAAATGTTTAACTAGACTCTGTTGCATTATTTGTTACAGGATGCCATGGCTTTTAATAAGTTCAATGTTCTCCACTGGCATATAGTAGATGATCAGTCCTTCCCTTACCAGAGCATTTATTTCCCTGAATTAAGTGATAAGGTGAGTGGACATCATTGGAGCAGGGTAGATGGGCAGAATTCTGGCACACATTTAATGAAAATAACATGCAGAGTTAACCAATGCTCGAGTACATCTGCTTTGGCTGATTGTGAAACAGTACCATGAGACCAGTAACCAGCAAGTCCATATTTAGGATCCTGCCTGAGTTTCTATGTGGACAATTTTTAAGTCTTCTTTTGGATACACAGTAAATGACCACCTTTACTCTTTCATGCAAATTTTCTGAATTATCCTCAGTGGTTGCAAGCCTTCGAACTCTAATGGTATGCAAATAAGTAGTGAACACTGCTTGGATTTCTGTTGATGGGTTTCTTTAAGTGGTTGACTTCTGCCACTCAAACAAATTTAAGAGATTTTTCTGCCAGCTCGTAGCACCACTGCAATAATAATATTATCCTTACAAAACACAACAAGTCTGTAAGAGATCCAAAAGTGCAAGGCTGTTTCCTGAAGCAAATACAGTGGAATATGTCTATTTATTTCTAGATGCAATAGTAGGCTTTGTTACATTAGTGAGAGCCACCATGAGGTTCTTGCTCAGTCACGGTACAGAAGGAGTCAAATCAAATGTAGTTAAGAATAGTTAAGTAGACTCAGCCTAAGTATAAGATTTGTGATTCTGTTTTAAAATGCTTGCTAGAATCTGACCCTCATGAAAATTATGTTGGCAGTGCTAGAGCAGATGTTATGAAGAATTTTATAATTCAAAAATTGTAGATGTTGTATAGTGCAGTCAGACTATTTTTTGTGGTAAAAGAAAACTCTAATAGTAGAGTTCTGTCATATATCCCACTGCCAGCTTGTTGTTTGTCTCAACAAGCTTCTCTTTGAAAGGCTTATTGTCTCCTATTTCCTTTTTTGAGTAACTCAGCTGTGGAAATCATTTTCAGATAAGCAGAAGCTTAAGGTGCTTTTTATCATGCATAGCATCTTTGGCAATCATCTGTTTCACCAAACTGTAGTAATCTGGGTCATTGTCATATTTGTTGGCTGTGTGGGACTGGAATTACACTTAAATTTAGTGTCAGAAAAGAAACACATCTGATGCTAAATTAGTCACACACAAAACCAAGAAGCAGAGATGCTGGAAATTCTTTCTGACTTGGCAGAATTTTTCCATTAGTCTTGGATGTTATGTAGTGAGTGCCCTATGTTTCAGAGCTTATGGGCAAAAATAACTTGCCTCTGTATGGAAGAACTGAAAACCGTATCTTTCAAAATTCTGCAGGAAGAGAAACTAGCTTTTCTGTGTTTTTCAGTAACTGCAAGCTAAGGAGAAAAGGAATGTTTCCTTAAGGTGATCTGTCTCAGTGTTGTGAGTTTATTGTTTTGGTGGAGTTTTTTTTCCTATCCACAAGTCAAAAGTTATGTCTGTGCAGTTGATAAACCACAGCCAACTTGTAAAACTGCTCTCCAGTCTAAGTTAAAATACTCCCATTCAGATTTTGTGATCTGCTGGTATAGTGTGTTGTCTCTAAATGTGAATATTTTACAGGGGGCATACTCCTCTAATCTCATCTATACGCCTACTGATGTTCGTCTGGTGATTGAGTATGCCCGGTTAAGAGGCATCAGAGTTATCCCGGAGTTTGATACGCCAGGACACACGCAGTCTTGGGGAAAAGGTATGCCCAAGAAAGTATTAATTGTTAAGAAATTGTGGTAAGTAGTAGCAAACAAATTAATTTTTTAAGAAGTGACCAATAAAGTGCTTTGTAAGGCCCTTGATAAGAGGTAAGCAAGAGGCATTAAGTGATGTCATGACCTTTACAGGTTACAGGAAATAAAAGTAATGTTCATTTGACATGTTCTATGCTAGATGTGTGTGCAAGGTTACAGATACATTCTGCTTTAGACATCATTGTACTTTGAAGTACTATGTACTTCACACTGACTTAGGTGTTAAAAACCCAGAGTAATCAAAAGAGAAAAGAAGCCTCTGAAGCATACTCATTAGGTTTGGCTTTCTTCTAACTGGCTTCTTTCTGATACTCATTAAAGCTTTTTCTTTTGTTCAAGTAGTTATCCAAATGCTGTTTTCCAGGTATTGTGACATGTTACATGTATTAGTGTGTGTTAAATAATAGATCTGAAAGTCAGAGTCCTGATTGCCAATTAAGAGGGTTCTTCAACCTTTTACAAGTTGTCTTATTTCATCCTGCCTCTATTTGATTATATTTAAAATAGGTCATGAATACTTACCTTTTAAATATGGCTAACTGCTTCTTCCTGCTAGCGAAGTTAGCATAGCAATGTGAAACTGAGTATCATCTATTAATTGTTTTTATTAGGTCAAAAAGATCTTCTCACCCCTTGTTACAATAGAGGACAGCCAACTGGGTCCTTTGGACCTGTAAATCCTGTTTGGAATACAACTTACAACTTCATGACTAAGTTCTTTAAGGAGATCAGCAGTGTATTTCCAGATGAATTCATTCATTTGGGAGGAGATGAAGTGGACTTCAGTTGTTGGTATGGTGAAAATTCAAGGAAGAACAAATACCTAGTGTCTCCTAAACCTGTCCATCTGCAGCAATTATGGAACTCAGTTGCATAAGACAGTTTTTACTGCGTAACTAAAACTCCACTCTTATCTCTGTAACAATTTACAGGCAGATCATTTGTGATCCTCAAAAACCAACTGCTGTGCAGAATTTTGCTTTGACTTGTACTTTCATAAATATTCAGGTATTCTAAAGGATTTCTTTATAAAAATTACCTTGGCAGGACAGAGAACTAGTATGTTAGAAAAGTACTAGTTAAGAAAATTAACATTTAAATGATTGTGTTAAAGTAGATGTTTACATTGAGTTCTGCCCATCAGAAAATCTGGTAACAGTACGAGTTACCAAACAGATTCATGTGTTTTTGTATTAGGAGTACAACATGTATTAATAGTGTTCTTAATTCAGTTGTGGATGTTGAATATTTTGGAGTCTCTCTTCTGGAGAGACTAACTGATAATACAGGATTTGGAGCATTTTGATGAGCATTCAAATTGATCTAGTTAGTATTTCTACATTCTCTTTAAAGATCAAATCCAAACACTCAGGACATGATTTAATTTTTATAGAGAAGGAAAACTTCTGTCAAATGCTGTAGCACAGAAATGTTGGTTTGCTTTTTGTGGTAGAAATACAAAATTGTTGAGTTCTCAGACTGCTGATAACCTTGGCACAAAGTGGCTGAGATGCTAGGAACCCCAAAGCTTTTAGGAGGCAGCCTGCCAGAGACTGCTTTACAACGGGGACTCCATCAGATTTACCAGAGAATTAGGTCTGTTGGCTTTATTTCAAATCAATGAAATCAAATGAGACTCTTACAAAATATCCAAGTCATGTTAACCTGCTGCTCTGCTCTGCAATGTGTTCCACACTGTGGCATACTAAGGTATCAGTTAGTGTGCTGTGCATAGGTAGAAATTATGGGAAATTTGATTTAAAGCACAACAAAAATAATCTTTTTTTAAACTTGTTTTCTTGTTATTATTTAAGGAAATCTAACCCTGAGGTGAAAAAGTTCATGAAGAAGCAAGGTTTTGGCATCGACTATGCTAAACTGGAATCTTACTATGTTCAGAAGTATGTTGATTTTTTTAATTCTTGCTCAATTTTTCACAGCCATTATTTGAGGGTGGCATTGACATGCAGATATGGAAGCTGACTTAGTATCTACATTATTTTGAAAAATTGCCACATATTTGGAAGTATCTACTTTACTTTAAAATACCAGGTCTGAAGTTCATGGCTTTAAAATGTTGGACACAACATGGATATGTAAGCTAGTTTTATACATACTGTGAATGTATTGGGTATCTTAAACTAGGTATCTTCAGTAGTGTCAGGACAAGGGTGGGGAGGAAGTTTTTGCAGACATTTCTTTCTCTCCTTAAATAACACGGACTTAGTCACTCTGTAAGAATTGCTGGTTTGTGTTAATGCACGTGCCCATTGTTCTACATGGTAGAACATGCTCTGCAAGCATGGTTCTGAAACCAGAACAACCTGCTTTTTCTTGGTCCCATATGCAGTGGTGGGAAAGGTCTGATATGCCTTGGGATAGAAAATGTTGCTACTTTGAATGTTTGTACTTATCTCATTGAAGTTCACAAACCTGATCTTATTTCTAAATTCTAGCATTTTGGACATTGTTTCCTCCTACAACAAAGGCCAAATGGTCTGGCAAGAAGTGTTTGATCACAAAGCACAAGTAAGATGGGAAAATTAGTAAAGTACTCTTGCATAATACCACAATATTGTGTGAGGTTTCCAGAGCAGACTATTAAGTAGATGTGGCTTTGTCTCTTTAAGAGTTAACGTCTGCTGACATTAGCAAGTCTCTCTAGTTGTGGGCAATTTCAATCCCTTGAAATTACCATTTGTTGAATATGTAATAGGTGAAACAGGAACACCAGCATTGAAGTGCTTTTTTAAGGTGAGCACAGTTAATATTATAGCTTTAAAACTTCAGAGTAAAGGGTGGAGAAGTTTCTATGGTTTTTTTTTTTTTTTTTTTGTCATCTCATGTAACTATGTGTCTGGTCTAGTAACACCAAATGCTCAGCATTTAAGAGCTAGTCAGATACGTCCTGCAATGTAGGAATCCTCTTAAAGCATTAACCGTCCATAGTATAACCTAGGCTTCACTCTAGCTGAGTGTTTAAAACCAGCAAAAAGCTAATCAGCTTTAGACTGGGGTGGCAGGGGGGGATGACAAAAGGTAGTTTCCAAAATGTTCCTCTTCAAAACAAAATAGAGAATTTGGACATTTACGATTCTTTTCCTTGATAACAGCAATTAGGATTGCCATTAGTAGTTTTGGGTTAAGTTGGTTAGTTTGTTTATTTTGTCTTTTGTCTTTTCCTCTTTAGCTGAAACCGGACACTGTAGTTCAAGTGTGGATGGCAAATAACTACGTTCCTGAACTGAGCAGGGTCACAGGAGCTGGGTTCACTGCTGTCCTGTCAGCACCGTGGTACTTAGACTACATTAGTTATGGGCAGGACTGGAAGAAATACTACAGTGTTGAACCACTTAACTTCCCTGGTTTGTTACCTTTTTTATATGCATGTTCTGTGCATGAAACTCCTTGGTTTATAGTACAGTGTAAATGGAAAGAATAGGGCTGTTTAGAGAGGCCATTCCATCACTGTGATTATAGTATCATCCAAGGAATTATGGTCAGCTAGAACTTCTGAAAAACTCTTTAAAAAAAGAACTTTGCACTTCTCACAGGGAAAGGTATTACACTTCCTCAAGTATCTGATACTGGTGTTTGCGTAAGATAGAGTGCTGGACTAGGTGGGCAGATGCTTTAGGAGTTGTGCAAAATGGCTGTTCATAGCAGATACTGAATTTATGTTACCAAGCTTCTTGATTGTTAAACTAGTATAGAAAAAGACATGTTCTCTCCCTGTATCTAAAGTTGATACACACATCTTATGCTTTCCAAGGGGCTTTTCATTTTGTGCAAGGGAGCTCTGATTCTCAGAGCTCATTAAGGAGAATACCTGACTAAGTAATTTTTTCAAGGAATGTTCTGTATGTGATAGAATGAACAGTTTCCATCAGGTTTTAAAGCTCTGAGGAATGTCAAAAAGCTGAGGAATCTCTTCAGAGCATAAAAGGTAAAATCCTTTCTGACAGAGCAGAGAAATTGCTTCTCTGGGCAAATGGCTTGGTGGTTCTCCCATTCAGTAACAAGACTACCAAAATGTACATTAATGGTCTGGATAGCTCTGGTATTTTATATGAAAATAACTGAACCTCAGTCCTATCTAACTGTTGATATATGCCCACCTTCTGGACAGAGAAGAATGCTGATTTTCTGGTTTGAATTCAGGATCTGAAGAACAGAAGAAACTTTTAATAGGAGGAGAAGCTTGCCTGTGGGGGGAATTCGTGGATGCAACTAACCTAACACCAAGATTATGGTATGGACTGCTTTATCATTAGAGTTTAAAAAGCCAGCTAAAAGAAGCATTAATTAATCCCACAGGACTGTATGCTAGTGTTAACAGTGCTTTCTGCACTGCTTTGAACCTAAGCAGCTATGAAAAGTAATGCTTCTGGGTATTGAAGTATTATATTAGACCTGGTATTAAAAAAAAAGATCCATTCTTGGTTATAGACCACACCTACTCTAAAACTTCTTATACCTTTACAGGCCTCGAGCAAGTGCTGTTGGGGAAAGACTCTGGAGCAGCAGCAATGTGACCAACTTGCAGGACGCCTACAAAAGGCTAACTAGTCATCGATGCCGCATGCTCCGGTAAGATTTAGCCTACAATGTATCTTGGTTCTTAGGTTTTATAACCAGTGGAATAGAGGTACAGGCATAAACTGCTGGAGATGGAGGGAAGAGAGCTAGCAGTTTAACCTGACTGTAAATGCAATCCCATATGGTTTTGTATCCACAGAAGAGGAAGACAGGTACATTAAGACAGGAGCTCTGGACAGTTTTGCAACTAAAATTTTCAGAACTCACTTTTTGCAGTGAAATAACTAGGACTTTTCTGTGTTTCTCTTTCCTGTAAAGGAAAGATGAGCACCATGATTGACTTATTTCACACAAAAATTTTATTAAAGGGTATGTGAGAGGAGTACACTAACAGAAGGAAAAGCAGACTTCTAAAAGAAAAAAGGTGGTATTATTTATTTATTGTGAATAATAAAGACCTGCACAAGGTAATCAGGTGGAGCTGTTTGCATGAGAGTTGAGCTTGGACAAGCTATTCTTTCAGGTATTGCCTTACTTTAGAGGCTGAAAGGGGTGGATAAGCAGTCCATGACAAATTTTAATTCGTTTATGTACTGACTTTGTTTACAGTAGTGAGAACACATTCTTCTCACAGTTCTTTCCTAAAAAGTACCCGGACAAGTTACTGTTTTTTTATTGCTAATGTTGTTTTTGTATATTCACAGTTGCAGATATGAGTGATTTCTAGGTTTTAAGTACAAGTTTGACTCCACTTTTGAAGTATACAGTCAGAGGGCTGAATAGCTGAGTTGCAGCAAGCATGAAACATACCATTTTATTTCTCTGGAGAAGTTTATGACAACTCATTGAAAATCTCCACTCTGTGTGGTAGTAGTTCAAGGTAGACACAAATAATTTCTTTAAAGGAAAGGATACAACAGCAGTTATAGTCAGCACTTGAAACTCAAGCTCTCTGCTCATGTTCATGAAGATGTCTTAGCATAATTATCTGTTGGAATCACAGAATGACTAGGTTGGAAGAGACCTTAAAGATCATCAAGTCCAACCCAGCCCTAACACCTCAACTAAACCATGGCACCAAGTGCCATACCCGTTCTTTCCTTAAATACATCCAGGGATCATGATTCCACCACCTCCCTGGGCAGGCCATTCCAGTGCTTTATCATTCTTTCTGTAAAAGACTTCTTCCTAATATCCAACCTATATTTCCATTGACACAGCTTGAAACTGTGACCTCTGGTTCTGTCAGTTGCTGTCTGGAGAAAGAGACCGACAACCACCTTTAAGGGAGTTATAGAGAGTGATAAGGTCACATCTGAGTCTCCTTTCCTCCAGGCTAAACACCCCCAGCTCCCTCAGTCATTCCTCACAGGGTTTGTGTTCCAAGCCTTGTTGCCTCCTCTGGATGTGCTTAAGTATCTCAATGTCCTTCCTAAACTGAGGGGCCCAGAACTGCTGGACACAGTACTTTAGTTTAGAGTATATAGTATATGTCTACCTTGCTGTCACTCTTTAATCAAGAGTGACTGAAGGACTTGAAAGTTTTGACTTGGCTGGGTTATTTCAAACTGGCTTAAAATAATCATGTTAGGAAAACAGCTATATGTAAATTGTGCCATCTCCCTCAGTCATGAAGAGAGAGTTGACAAATACATGTTAAAAACAATATTAAAGGGATTTCAAAATGTATGTCCTATTACCTAGCAGGTTGGTGCATCTCTTAGTGGGGCTCAGGAAAACACTGCTACAACTGAGCAATTAAGTGTACAGTGGCTGTACCACTAGGATTAGGGTTTTGCAGTGAACTAAGCTATGCTGGTCCTGGACCTGGTTGACTCCACTGCTGCATCTGCATCTTCTTCCTTAACACTGGCACTTTATTGCTGTAAAGGGAGCTGGTCCACATAGCAGCAGCTGCTCTTGTAATGCTGGCATGAGAGATGCAGAATGCAGGGTCAGACTAAGACTAATCCCTGTACTTGTTGCGCATATTTAGCAACAGAAAGTAGTCTAAGTAGTCTTTGCTGATTTAGGGTGAACAATTCCTGTTAGAAAGTAATAAAAATACCTTAATAAAAAGATATGTTGTCCTGAAAATTACTCTTTTTATGCAGGCGTTGACACTACAGAAACCATTCCCTTTCCATTGATGAAATGAAAATTCCATGGAGCTGTAGTTGTTGTGTTTCCTGTATACGGGGCTTCCTCAAAGAGCTGACTTAGTATCAGGCTGCTATAATTTTAGCTTGTACACAAGGACTATGTTCCTACTAATATTTTTATTCATGACATATGCACAGACTGTGGCAGTTGCAGGAGGGACTTTTCCAAGAGAACAAAGAGCACTGGCATGCTCTGCAGCTGGTTACCAGGGAACAAGGGGAATGGGTCGATAGCATATTGTAACAGCTAGATCCTGGTCACTGGGCGAACAGTAACTGCCTATTGATGACTGAAGCCACTGCTCTTGAAAGCGTACTGTGAATGCAGTAGGTACTATGCAGATCCAAACTCAGCTTCTTCTAGGATACAGCAACCCAGATTGCAGAAAAGTGGTGATGAGAGGAAGGAAATAATAAAATGGGCATATATTCCAAAGACCTAGACACCAAGCCTTGTCTTTACTAAGAGTATGTCTTGCTTAGGGTTAGCAGTCATTAAATTGAGCTATTATTTGTTTTTTTCCACTGCACCACTAAACATTAGTAGCATTACTACCTATATCTTAAACATTTGAGAAATACAATATTGTTTACAACTATTTTAATTCTGAAACATGTTTTTTATACTGCCTCACTGCACCATCATAACCCACAGGGGTTGGTTTGTTTTTAATGCTACATGAGAAAAGAATAATTTATGATAGTGTAAGCTGAAAGAAACTGACTCCTCCCCACAAAATAATTGAAATTATGGAATTAGAGCTGCATATGAAGGAAACATTGAGGTTGGGAGAGGGAAGAATATGTGAATATTAGTTGATTCATATTTGCCTTTCTTAGGATGTTTTTTCAATAAAAGCAATAGATTTTGTGACATCAAAAGAGCTAGCCCCTGAATTTAAGCTTTTCAACATGTCTGCTAATAGCTTGGTGCCTCTGATTATAACAGAGGTTCTAATCAAAAGTAGAATAGGGCCCTTTTTCACTCCCTGAATAGGCCATATGTTGTTTCTTGGGAGTAGTTTTGTTTATACAGTTATTAAAATTGATTGCCAGTATCTCTCTTCCTGCCTACACAAGCAGCCAGTTATTTGATTATAGTCATACCCATTCCTCTTTATTTTAACAGCCGTGGCATAGCAGCCGAACCAGTGTTCGTTGGGTACTGTGCCCATGAAGCAAGAGGGCCATAACTGCTGAAAAGACTTCTTGTCAACAGCCTGAAGTGCCTCGGGGATATGAATATGTACGTGTTGTTTCGTGTCTGAATCAAGACTTAAAATTTTCACTTTTAAAATAAAATTATTTGACAGCCTTGTTAGAGTAAAAATTATCATTTTCAACCTTTCAAAAGAGGGGATTCTTCACTGTGAAATCATGAAACTTGATACCATAGAGTTACTAATTCCGTACACTCTAAAGACTGAAGAAAATAAAGCTAAGACATCATTTGAATTCAGAGCAAACTAACTTTTTTTATTTCAGAGTATCACTTACACTTTTTCTAGGCAACCAGATAATTGCAACCCATACCAAATCAGAACCATCACAGCTTAATTCACTAATTTCAAAAGATAAACAAACAAATCCATACTCAACATACTGCAGGGTGGTAGGTAGGAATTAGTCCTGGAAAAACTGCCTTTCTTGTATTGTTTTTGCACCAATCTTACCTGATTTGCAGAAGTATCCATTTAACTTACTTGGTAAGCTCAGGTAGAAATTACACCCAGTCCTGAACTCTAGTTCATAAAGGGTTTCTACCAGTAGAACTTGTAAGTTTACAATGTAAAGTGCTTTACAATGTAAAGTTTACAATGCAAACTTACAGTGTAAGTTTACAATGTAAGTTTACAATGTAAAGTGCTTATTAACCGTATTTTCTGTACAGCTGAAAACAAATTAAGATACAAAGTGCCAAAACTGTAAAGTTATTTCAGTGATAAACAAAACTTCCACAAACTTTATTTACTAGATTAGGAAAACAGTCCCAGTGGCACATTAAGGTGAACTTAGTGCTCATTTCTGTGAAGACGATTTGCATCACTTCTCATACACACATCTGCAAGAAGAATTGGCAAAGCAACTACTTGTGGTTGCATCCCTGCTTTGCAGTCACGAGGTTATGCCAGCAGAGCAGAGTCTCTTGAACCTTCCTGCCTAGACAGTTAAAAGCAGTCTGTGCATACAGCTTTTAACTCATTATTTGCCATCACCAGTTGGTCCCAGACAAACACACTGGCGTACATACGAAAATATTTAACAAGCAGATAGAAAACCTTGTTCCTAGAGAGTAAAGATCACACCAACCCCATCCTCCTCTGAAGAAGTGCACTTTGCTCTTGACTGCTCAGGGCTTGATAACTGGCAAGCTCCAATGTGAAGGTTGCTGAGCCCGATGTTAGAGAACGCAAAACTGTTGAGTAGCCCTGGACAAAATGGAGAATACACATCACTCAAGTTAAGATAAGGGCAAGAGAAGTTAGAATAAGAAGCTGCTTAGGCCACAGAGAGAAAAAAAGAGTGTCAGAAGTATACTGCAGTGTACTAGCAAGTTAACTTTCCAATATTACTGTATTAGAATTGCAACACAGGCAAGAGTCAATAATCTTTAAAAACTATGCTCCATAAAACCTATTTTAGTAGTATTTACTAGTTCTCTAGCTTACAGCTGAATACATGCTGGTTTAGCAATCTGAATTTGGCATAAAAAAGCTACTCAATTCGTGGACACTTCCTTCTGACCTTCATAAATTACAATTGTAAAAATCCGTTCTAAATTTACTTATCCATAACTAAGGAAAAGTAAACTGAAGCCAAATATCTTAAAGTATAGGAAAAAGATCAGTTTTTTTGTTGGTAAAGTAATCACATACCATCATTTCTGCTAGTGGAACAGCAGCGACCACAACTCTGTTATCTTGACGAGACTGGATTTCCTGAATATTACCTCTCCGCTGTGCAAGATCAGCAAGTGCTGCACTGAGATGATCTTCACTTACTGTGATTTCTAAGTTCATCAGGGGCTCCAGTATTTGTATACCAGCTTTTTTCAAAGCCTACATAGAAAGGAAGGAAGTTACACTGATGTACTCCTATGGGCTTTTTAAAATAAAATTGACATAAGTACTTGTATCACTGACTCAAACTCTACTTGCAAACGGGGTAAATTCCCCAGCAAGGGCATTACAAGGGCATGCAAAGAGGAACAATGACCAGACACTGATGTACATATGTTTTCCCGGCAGTAGATCATGCTACTGTGTTTCCAGCAGCTTACAGTTTCACTGTACCTTTTGCACACAACGAGAAACACAGGCTGATACCATTGTATGCGAGGTGTCTGGGTGCACTGTCAGTGATTGCACTGTCACATCAATATCTTGAACTGGGAATCCAAGCAGAGGTCCTGGGTAGGGCCATGAAGAAGAGATAAAAGGGGAAAAAAAACCTCAAGCTAATTTGTTTTCAGAATATTAAGATTTCTATAAAAATTTCTCAGAATTAACTTGAAGTTTCTCACTTTCCTGTGCTCTTTCCTTTCCTGTTCTCTCCCCAGGGGTGTGGCTACTGGTCATGTTCCTCATTTAGAGGTTTTGTCATTACCTAACTTTACCAAAAGAGACAAAGGAATGCAGACTCGTACTTTCTTACTGTCTTCATCAAAAGCACAGATAATTCTCAGAACCAGGAACTCCTGAATTTACTCACTCAGACAACCATTACCAAAAAGTTATTTTTAAATACATTATATTATCTAAAACTAGTCTCTTGAACAAAACATCATTTGAAAAAGTAGGGAAAACTTTTGTTTAACCAGAACCCAGAATATTTTCTATATTTTCCTTCTGAATACAGTATAATCACAACATATCTGATACTAACCAAAACTTCAGGGGTAACTCAATTCCATAAAGGACAGTGTCCTAGGCAGATTACCTCCAACCCAATACTCTCAACCAGACCCAATGGTATATTAAACTAGATATGAGGCCTTAACCACATCTGAGAAAAGAAACAACACTTTTTTTTTTAACAGAGAACATGTCCAGGTATTTTTATTTTAAAGCACTTAATGGCATCAATTTTAGGACGGAGACAGTATAGTTCTGAAGTTTCTTCAAGAAGCATACAGAAAGCACATAGTTAAGATATTCCATAGCCAAAGATGGGAGATGCTTTTGAACTCCTCTGAACAAATCTGAAAAATCACTTCATGCTGGTTCATAAATTCTCCTTCGTTAATCCACAACCTATTGATTTTACTGTAAGGCAGTTTTTTGCCCACAAGTTACTTAAGACTTCCTATTTTTGATTAAAAGTCAAGGACACTTAATTTATTCAAGGGCACTTTAATCCTTTAGAAAACACTTTCCAATTAGGTAAAGCTTTTTACTGAAAGCTGATGGAGTTAGCATATTTGAAAATAAAAACTATGCATTAGTAACAGTAATAGAAGTGTAATACATGTTGGCCCATGAAACCATTCTGTTAGATGACTATGGTTTACATGTCATGAAGTAAATGCATTATCTCTTATACCACATTAAAAAATAAACCAAAAGAGCTCAAAGCTCACTGTTGAGTGACTGAGAAAACAATCTTAAAAGCAAACCAAAGGCATGCTGCCTTCCATTTCAGGCATAGAGAAAAACATATTTGGCAATTTTTGTAGTTTTTGTAATTTTCCTTTGTACCTGACATATAGATTAGTTGTACGTATATATACTATATTTTTATCAAGCTACCAAGCAGTTTTTCCTTCCAAAAATTGCTTCTTACAAAAATGTTAGACCAGTATAGCTGACATAACATTTCCTTTACCTTGAATGCATGAATTTGTGATTCCGTTTTCTATAGCTCCTTGGAGTTCTTTGGGCAGTACTTCACTGACATTCTCAGCATAGCTGATGATGGGTTTTGTTGTTGCTCCTTCTCCTGACGTGGGTCTTACCTCTATCTCTGCAGTTACACAGTGTCGTTTATCACCTACTGTTTTGTCCAATATATCTGCAGGGGAGGGAAAAAAATACATAAAATTCATCTGAAAGCTACTCATGTATTATTTAAAGTAAATCAAGCTGCAGAAACAGAAACAAGATGTTCCTTGCATTCACTAATTTTACCTGTAGCTTGGGCAGCATTTAAGATGGTTTCTCGGTATGCTATTTGAAGAGGTCCCAAATAAGTCTCAATTCCATATTCACGTTTGATTCGGTCATGAATAATTTCTATGTGTAATTCTCCCATGCCACAGAGAATAGTCTGGTGAGATCATTAACAGAGAAGTGGAAAAATATGCAAAACTCAGGTTTTATTACAAATTCTTTAAGCAATGACTTGCATGCTTCAAACTGTCCCTTAAAAATGCTTCTAATTCTAACAGCTGTAATACTTAAAATTCTAAGGACCGCAGATACTGCTCTAAGCCATAAACATCATTTAAGTGAGAGTGTTGTTACCAGTACTGTGTTCGTCATAAAAAAGATAATTTTTCCTAACTTTAAAGACTATGTAATTCAAACCTTTTTAAATACAAAATTGTCA
Source organism: Chloebia gouldiae (assembly GCA_003676055.1). Classification (NCBI taxonomy): domain Eukaryota; kingdom Metazoa; phylum Chordata; class Aves; order Passeriformes; family Passeridae; genus Chloebia; species Chloebia gouldiae. The sequence goes on along the minus strand of QUSF01000011.1, from coordinate 1,453,892 downwards.
AAAACATGCAGAGTCAAAAACATGGGATTACTTCCTCTGTTCTGTAAAGCACAAGTTTCCAAGACTCCATTTTAGTTTCATACATATATCATAGGAACATTCAGAAAGTCCTTTTCATTAAAGAAAATCTCAATATGCAAATGAGCTAACAAAAGTGTGGTCTTGATGTTCTAAAATAATGTTATAAGATGAGGAATAGGAGATTCATCTTACTTGTCCTGTGTCAGGATCTGGCTTTACTTTTAAACTTGGATCTTCACGCTGAAGGCAGCTCAATGCATTATCCAAGTCTGTACAGAAATACCAAACATTTTATCTGAAGCAAATTCAGTAATTTGAAGGTAAGAATAAATGCCTAAATATCACTTTCCTCAAAACAAGCAAAAGAATCCTAGAGGAGCATAGATTTTGGCAAAAAAAAGTCAGGTCAAATTGCAAGTAACCAGCAACTTCTGATTTTATCCCACAAATTAACTGTGCTACAGAGTGCTTGAATTTAATTATTATACATACTATTTTCAGAGTGATATTTTGTGTTTCTATGAAGACAGACTGGAACCTACAAATTATTAATGAAGCCAGTAAATAAATGATAAGAAAAATGTCAACTGTTACATGATTTACTTAAGTACTTAAAGATGAGTTTGACATTGGCCCAAATGAAAATGTACATCATTTTTTATACAGGGTTTTGGGATTTTTTCTGATTCCCCATTATCTTAACTGCTGCGGAAAGCAGCAGAATGATGAACCAAGAGCCAAGACTGCATTCATCACACTTGACAATCTTTGGGGGAAAAAAGCAACAAAAGCGAACTAAAACATCCAAACACCACAAAATCAGTAACACCTTATAATCCAGTGGCTCAGCCTGCAGACATGTTGCTATAAATCTGTTTTCTACCTTATTGCATTTTGTCACAGTACACTGGTACTTATACTCCTCCTCTTCACCACCAAGCAAGCTCAGCTTTGTAAAAACAAAGATACAGAATTTAAAGGGTATTTCCAAAAAGAGTCATATTACCAAGCCATCTGGTACATGTGCTGTTGGAAAAGACACTAAGATTTACAGGACTGTAAGGATGCAAGGATGAACCCTAACTAGACACAGAATATTCTTGGTATATAAAGACTTCATAGAGTAAAACTGAGAGTGCTAGCTGAAAAAAACCCCACATTTCAAGGTTATTTATACTCGGGACACTATGTACAGCCTACCACTGTAACTGGAGCAAAACTCAGAATAAGCACCTCCATCCTATTTCTAAATGAAGAACTACTAGTTTTCTGGACACAAAATCTAGAAAACTAGTAGTACCACTACTCCTTGACACAGTAATAGCAAAGGATATGGACAATCATGATCTGAAGTATATCCTCAGTAAAAAAAACACCAGAAGGAACCATACTAAATCACTGGCTGTTAAGTTTGTAATAGCCGCTCATCCAATTAGATGGCTGCATTGTACCTTGTTGTCTGGCCATTGAAGGTGGTTCAATGGTACAGAAGAAGACAGGCTCAGGGATCTCAACACCTGCCAGCAGAAGACTGTCTACACCACTCACAGACCTCTTCTTTTCCCCAGCATCCCTTCCAGCTCGGCGTGCTGCAGCAACAGCTGAAGCCTTTGATGACACTATGGTATCTCCAGTGGCACTCTACAGACAAACATAAGAAATTATGGAAGATAAAAACCAACCCCAAACTCAAAATGTATGCCAAAGCTGGTAATATTTTAGAACATCTGTGTAAATTACATTCATGCAGCCTATTCAGACAGTAAGAAATTATTAAACTAATAGAAGCAAGCACAAAACACATTTTTTTTAACTTGAAACTGCTGTCTTTGGGTAACTGATTCAGACCATCATTGCCCTTCCCCACAGGAGATCTCTTGTGACATTACATTGTATTTTAAGAGTTACAGTTTAGTAGGAACCCAACCCTAACAAAATACACCTTCAGCTTTCAGTCCTTTCCAATCACCACTGCAGTTTCCAGGTCAGTTACTGATATTTGCAGACTGTGGTATTTAATTTTAGGAGGAAGTACACCTAAACGTCCTTCAAATAAAGCAAGTTTACATATGTCACCATAATCAAAAACACATCAGAGATACAGTATCATAGAAGTAGAAAGCACACTAGTGAAACAAGCTCCTTTACAGTATCCGTATTTTTCATTACCTGTTTTAACCCAACGGTCAGAGCAATGTTGCCAGGCATTAATGATGGTATTTCAATTTGCTGATCAGCAAAAGGCAGGAGCAGACGGCTCATTCTCTCCCTGAAAATTAAATTCTCTGTTACTCAGGACTTTAACAGGCATTCCAATACTACATTGAACCACACCTCTATCTTACTCACGTGCAACTTTTGTTAATATTATATACAGCTGACTGAGGTTTCAATGAACCTGAGTAAACACGAACAAAAACTAGTGGTCCACGACATTTATCATGAAGAACTTTGAATGCCAAGGCAACCAGGTCATCCTTGTACCATTGTCTGCAAAATAAAAGCATAACAAAAAGCACACTTGTATGATTAATCCACTCATATACTCACATTTACCTAAATTTTCACTCATTGAAGAGGTGATATGCTTCTTACTGCAATGTTAATGGAGGCAGATTTTAAAAAAACTAATTTGTACCCAAAAAATAATATTCTAGGCAGTTCCACCTCCAATAGGGCATGTAAGATGTTATGTAATTCAGACAATACTAAACAGGATTCCTAGATCACATTTTTGTAAAATGACAATGTCCTCAGATTAAAAAAAGACTTAAGAACTCCAAAGTGCAAGTTTGACAGCTGGAGATAAACGCATCCAATTCCAGTAGAACTGACCAAAGCAGGTTCAGCACTCAAGTGTATTTTTCTGTCCACACATCTCTATTATTATTTAATACCTAAAGAGGGTAAATATATTTTAAAAATATGAATGCTTTGGTAATATATTTAATTTTCTCCTTTTGTGTTTTTCTACTTATTTTTCTTTCTTTTTTTTCTGAATCTCCTTTTCTACCTGTACTTACAGAAACTCATATGAACGCTCATTAGGTGCAGGCAAGTACAGAGTAATAGCATCCAGTAATGGCTGCACCCCTTTGTTCTTCAGTGCACTGCCACACAGGACAGGGACAGCCTTCTGAGCTAGCGTGATTCTGCGGATAGCAGACTGCAACTGCAAAAAAATAATTATTTTCTGTTAATATATGATCTACAATTTAGTTACACTCCAGCTATTAGGCAATGCTAACCAATCTCCCAAAAGCTGAAAAGTATGTTTGTAAATACACCACTCATCCAAAATCCTTCCATTACTTTTAGCAAGCTCCAAACCATAAACCCAAACATTTAGATGCTAAAACAGAAGGCAGTGGTTTTAAGATTGCTAAACGTTTCACACAAATCTGCTGCTATTCTTGTTATAACAGTCCTTTGAATTCAGTATGTTGTAACTCACTGCCTTCAACATGCAGTGTCTAAAGATCCAACCATTTCAAAGTAGCTGAAATGCTATTTTTGTTAGTGAGAATCAGCAGCTCAGTCACAAACTGCACTGATTCTACCTGAAAGTTCCATTCACCTCTCCTTAAACTCTTTTATAGCAGTCTAACTTCGAAAAAAAAAAGAAAACCCCACCTGCCTGACTAAATGTACCCAACTCTTAAAATTATGCCTAGATGCCTAAGAATCATAGCATATCTTCATAAAATTCCTACTAACTCTGAAGAATACATTGTTCAAAATCCACAGTACTGTTAATTTACTGTGTAAGATGGTGTGATCTCATTTTATTGAAAAATCTGCAAAATCATAATTTGCATGTGTCAAAGGAAGAATAACACAAACCCCTGCAATAAGAGCTAGTAAACACTTGTAAATGTAAAAAATACCTTGTCAGCTGGTATTAAGTCAAAATTTTCGCTATTTTCTCCTAGAACCAGTTCAGCAAATTCATCATCCAGATCTGCAACCTTCAACAGAATAGTTCCTTATCATTTGGCAGTTTCACAAAAAAGTTACATATCCTGTTTACTTAGAAGATATAGCTAAACAGAGCAGAAACAAAGACTTTAAAGACATAAGCAATTATAAACTCAGATCATATAAAATTATGGAAATGAAGGCTTAAAGAAAGGATGGTGGGGAAAAACCCACTTATAAAGCTGCTGTCAAGCAAAACATCAGTGGGAGAGAGAATGCTTGTACTTCTCCATGAAATGGAAAAAAACCTTCAGCCATACAGTGACAGCCATGTTTAACTCATGAGTTTAACTCATGTATTTCAGTCCTGTGAACACAGGGAAGCCTGAAGTAAGCACCAAGCAAACTTTACAAGCCAACAGATACTGAGCTGGAAAAAACAGACAAGCATCATGGCATTTTGGACTTCTTCATGTCAAGGGTTTGTAGGTCCAAGAGCATGTCTCTGTTTTCAAATTGTACCAGTTAGCTTGGCATGTAACATAACTCCTTAAACATCTAACATACGTCCCTGCACTGTCACAGACTCAGAACACCCAAGCGCAGGAAAGCACTTCGCCCCCTCTATTGGCTACAACACCAATTGGCCAAATTCTGAAATAAACCCTTGATAAACAATTAGAAGTCTTATCAAATTAATAGTTAAAACATGAGAGATAAAGGAAATAATTAAGTTAATGAAGTGAATGTAAAGTGTGCGAAAGGACCAGTACTCAAAATGCTACATTTTACAAGGTTTCTGATAAGGAATATTAACAGCATAAAAAGCATTTTGAAACATATTTTACAAACACAAGGCTATCTCAATTATCACACTACTAGTCCACCCCTTCCTCCTTCAGGAAGGGCCCAGAACACAAAGGGGAAAAAAACCAACACTGTTCTTACAAACCTTTCTATCTGACAACATTTCTGAAGATATAAGGTTGGATATTACCACTGCCATTTAAAACCTAAGTTTTGAAAACAGATTGTGTATATGTTTACTGAATTCAGAGCAATATAAAACAGATCTCTCCAATTTCAAAGGAAACTGAAAGCTACCATCATCTGTTTACACACTTGCACAATGTTATTCAAAGCTGTATGGAAGGCAGCCCTTCCAACAAATAGGATTGATTTATGACTGGATTGAGCTGCTTCTGACACAGCACTTAGGGCCATTTTGACCAGGCTGCAACATCCCATCCAGCTTCTAGCTGTCACTTCAGAAGAGTATGGATACCTTGCAGGTTTCAAATCACACCTGTCATCTTTCATGTGAATGTACCAAATTTATTTTGGCTTCTAAGACAGTACAAACACCGTCTGCTTTTAGCTTCCCCAGCACAAAAGAGACTGATAAATCATAGAAATTGGAAAACCACTAATGGGGCTGAAGCGCAGCTGAAGACCCAGAGAGATGGGTTTGTCTGACTTGGAGAAGCTAAAGCAGGATGCAAATACTGTCTCTTATTATTTGAAATAGAATTAGTGGCCCTGCTTCAGGGAAAACAGAACCAGATTCTCCTCAGAGTTACAGAAGGAAAGCACCTGCATGGCTGTCCCACCTTGCGCCACAGTAAAATCCCACTGGACATAAAGAAGTTATGCTCAAGCACTGGGACAAGCTGCCTACAGAGAATCATCATCCTTTGACTTGAAAACTCAACTGAACAAGCCTGAACAAGTCAACCTAATGCTGAATCAGCCCTGCTTTAAGCAAATCACTTAACCAGACATCTCCAAAGGTCCCTATCAGCCTATTTTTCCTACTTCTCTGAGTAATGGCTTTAAATATGTTATGTATTTACTTTAAAACTTTACTTGTTCTATTAAGGTATTTCTTGCATCCTGGACTTCTTGGAACAGGTTTGGATCATCAGTCTCCAGCAGCAGCTTTCGCTCAAAATTTTTTCCATCATCCACATCAGAAGTAGGTTTCCAAATTATTTGCTCCTTAGTCACAACATCAACCAGTCCCCTGAAGGTCTTTGCTTCCCCAATAGGCAACTACAAATCGAACAGAGACTTTAGACAGATGCAAAAAAATTATGAAATGAGTTCCATTCAAAAGGAAACAAGCATTTAATTTCTAAGCTTACCTGTAATAGTAAAGGTTTTGTCTTCAACTTTTGTTTGATGCTCTCAACAGCATATGTAAAACTACAGAAAAATAACAGATACTAAGTTAAACAAAACTTTATGATATTCATATGATAGGCTCACCATTCCCTATTTACTGCAAAAATTACTCCTAGAATTACACAAAAATACGTATTTGCATAACCAAAGAAGTATATAGCATTAACATAAGTATTAACATAATTAAGTTGCTCTATGCTTAACAGAAAATGCTAGACATTCTCTTATAAGCTTTTTAGCAATGATTAAAATAACTGCCTGAATACCTTGCCCTGGTTTTATCCATCTTGTTTAAAAAGCAAATCCGTGGTATCTGGTGTTTGTCCGCTTGTCTCCAGACTGTCAGAGTTTGTGCCTAAAGCAAAACACAAAATGGAAACATTAGTGTCAACTGCTGAGCTATAGGCTTCCCAACACCACTGAGGGTCTGAGTTCAGAGTCAGAAGGGAACTGTGCTGTGTATTGTGACAATCCCGTATCTGCCATCACAGATCAACTCCACAAGCAGCTTTGTCTTATCTTGTCTCTCAGCTGTTGTCATTTCCCTTTCTGCACTAAGGGCATGCAGGCATAGCGGCAAGGGAATGTGAAGAGAAACTAAGCACTATGGGGGGCATATATGGGGAAAAACTCTGTAATGTAGTGAATGTAGTGACTTTATGCTTTATTACCAAATTACTTAGGCACACAGAGGCAAGCATTTCTGTGGCTACACATACAACACTAAAAACTATTGTGGTTTTAACAGTAATTTGTGCACTGCTGAGCCATTTATCATGTATTTTTACTTGAAAATTAAAGCAGGTATATAGAAAAAAATCAATTTAGATTCAGTAAAAGTCTCTAACCACTATATGGAATTATGCAAGATTTTGCTACAGAGTTTTAGAAAAAAACAAGCAGATCTAATTGTTTTGTTTTTGAGGGTGGAGGCTATTACTCAGTTCAGGCTCATATTTAATGGCACCTAAATGCTTTCCAGTAGCAAGTTAAATAACATGACCTACAGTGATTAAGAGTTCTCTCATTCCTCATCTAGGAAAAATGTAAGTCCCATGCAAGAGGGATTTCACATGTAACTTTTCTACAGGATTGAACTACTGAAACATCTCATGCCATAAAAAGTCCAGCTCTAGCTTGCCTCCACCTTTTCTGCAGTCTGTTAAGGAGGCCACTGGGGAGGGAGAAAAACTGCCTAAAAATTACCTATTTTCTACATGAAATGTGAAAATGAGAAACTGGCCTATATTAATTTCATTCAATTTGTGAAGCTAGTCAGAAGCATTCACCTCAATCAACATTTGTAAAAGACAGCAACAAAACCATCCCAAACTTATAATGGCAATCACACTTACTTGCTGCTTATTACCATGGAAATTCCTGTGCACCACAGGATTTAAAATTAAATGCTCAGCTTCCTGAGGTTGAATTTTTATAAAAGCATTGAAAGAGATAATACAGAGAAAAATCTCTGTACATTATTTCAGCCTGATTAAAGTCATTAAACGCTGCGGGAAAATAACTGAGTGACTGGAGATAAAATCAGAGAAAACTGGGAAGGCACATTCACCCTCTAACAGAATTTTTTACTGTGGAAACTACAGGGTGACACGCAGCTGCTATTCCGAAGATAGGATGTGGTCAGCATGCCCCACTTCCCACACACAATACATGCTGAGCAGAGTGAAGACACTGTGTCCAGGTTCTGTTTAAATCCTTGGAAGACGGGGAACTCCATGATACCTTATAGCTAGTAAGCCACATAACAGCTGTCAACCAAGGGAGAAAAAAATACGATTTCTTGCTGTTGAACCAGGAACCATGGCAAGATCACACACATACACCTCTATCTTAAAGGTGACCCTGGATAACACTGACATACCCAGCTAGAAGGCACGACCACCCCCACTGACCATGATGCACGACTACAATCACTGAAGCTCCACCTAAACACAAAAATAGTATTAAGGTAAATTAAAAATGGGGAGAAGTTAGAGACTCCTGGGAACTTCTGGGATCGGACAACAGGCTGATCTTGTCTTCATTCCCATAGCGACATCTATTGGGTAAGAACCGTACTCTGTCCATGCTGAATGACTACCTCAAGCTAGCTTTGGTTAGGGATTAGAGCTGGTTAGCATATTGCTTTGAAGACACTCCTTCAGCCAAATGCTATCAGAAGAAGTCTTCAATCCTTAACCTGTCAGAGTTTTCAATTACATTAATGAGGAATGCTATTCCATAAACTCTTAAGTCTGAGTCCTTTAAGGGTGCTAACAGTTGCTAGCAGCAGGTAACACACTGTGCTGTGAAAGCCCAGGGTCTCTCTTACCCTGTTGGCATGTCTCCCTGGATCTTTCCTGAGGCACCCACAGATCAGTTAAGGACCCCTTAGGAGGGTGTCTTTCTGTTTGCATATGACTCTGAACAAGGTAGTTGAACCACGCTCTAGTCCAGCGGACTGTTCAGTGAAGAGTCCCTGGGTGCCCATAATGGAACAGTGACAGACTGATTTGGGTACATGGATTTAATCTTTCCTGGGGAACTAAAAGGTAAATCAAACACAAAAGGTTTGAGAAAATCTCTCCCCTTCACCATGACAGACTACAAACACATACACAAAAAAAATCTAACAGTTAATTTTACCTCAACACCAGCTGAAGCATCAAATACTGCTACTGCTCCATCCAGGACTCTTAAACAACGCTCAACTTCCACTGTAAAATCCACATGGCCTAAAACACAATCTTCCTTTTATAACATCGTAATTCAAACAGGCACCATCAATAGGTTATTATATATTTAAACAATATTTTTTTTTTGTTTCAAATGAAGTCAAAACAACTTTTTCTTTACTTGCAGGGAAATACACCTATCAATCTTTGAAATAAACAAGATTATTATAATTCAATCCTAGAACTGAGAACAATTTAATAAGGAAACATCTGAGCTCACTTAATACAAGCTAGATTTGGAATCAGCAAGCAGTAATTATCCAAAACTGAATAGAGTTTAGAATAGGTGTTTTTATTGATGCAATTAAGCCAGTTAAATTTTGCACTATATTTAAGACAAAGACACACTGTGATGCTCCACTTCACCCTCTCTCCCTTAATAATATGAGTGCAACTAAAGAACAGTACCTGGGGTGTCAATCAGATTGATTCTGTAGTTCTTCCAGTCAAACGTAACAGCAGCAGACTGAATGGTAATACCACGTTCTCGCTCTTGTGCCATAAAATCTGTCACCGTGTCTCCATCATCAACATCTACAAACAGAAAGCATGATTGGGCAGGTTAACAATTCAAAATCTGAAATTGTCTTTGAATACAGGTATCAAGAGGGAGTTGGAAATAATCTTTTTACATATATATATATATGTATGTGTATATATATATATATATATATATATGTAAGCTATGAAAATTAACCTTCTTGAAAATATTACAAGGCCAGGTTATTTACCTAGGCTCCCTTTCCTAGGAATAAATGCCCTGCAAGTGATTCCAAGTAATTCAAGACAAGTAATTCCAACAACCTTTTTGTTCTTAATCCCTCATGAGCATCTTAAAAATTAAACAAAGCCCAAAATCATGAACAAACTACAATTCTAAAAAACCTTGTTGCACTCAGTGTATGAAATGTGACTGACATTTTGAAATTTGGTAATCAAAAGATAATTAAATCAAAAGTAAAGTACAAACAAACAAACCACCAAGTAATAGGTTGGGCTTTGCTTACTTTTTAATAACAAGAGAAGCAGTTGACATTTTTAAATTAGCAGGATCCCAAGTTCAACTGCTTCACAAGCTGAACATCTTCTATCAGTCATATACAGTTGAAAACAGAGTATAAAGTCTAAAATGTCAAAACAAAACATAAACAGTGGCTGCTGTGACCATTTCAATCTTGAAGAATTCTATTAAACTTGCTGTAGCAAAGAAGTCTTTTTATGTCATGGCTTTCAAAAGAAATGGATACTCTTTCTTATTCTGCTCTCCTCACAGGTCAAAAAAGAACTCAACTGCTTTACCAGAATGGCCAATTAGCAACAAGTAAAATATTTAAATGTTAAACAAAACATGCTGAAAGTAAAAGAAAAATATCAACCTATGATATCTGAAAGCAAAACTGCCAAAGTGCAAAAAGGAACATGCATTAAAATTCAATTACACTGCAGCACAACTTTGGAACTACTGCCTCCTACATGAGGTATTCCACCAGCAACTGTACTGCATGTAATTGTACACTATTACATTTCTTAAACCTATTGAAATACAAAAAGCATTTCTAACCTCCAAGTGTTCTTATATATCCAGAATAATAGAGCATTCTCTCTGTTGTCGTAGTTTTGCCTGCATCAATGTGGGCCATAATGCCAATGTTTCGGATCCTGCATAAAGTGAAACCATTGCAGTTAGTGCAGTAATTTTTTAAGTCTGTGATAATTCTTATTTGCATAGTAAATATTCTCAGAGAACAGCACACCAGATTAATAGCATTTTTTCTCTGCTGCATATCTGATATGGTGTACATTCTAATACTGAAGAATAGCAGTATTGATACAGTGGATTTTCTTCAAATCAATAGTACTGAACAGTGTTGCAACAGGTTCCCAACTCCACTTCATGGAAAGCCCCTTTTTGGGATCATGCTCACCTGTCTGCCCTCCCGACAAACAGAAGCACTCCCTCCCCTCTCTTGTCCATCCCCATCCCTGATACCTAGTGCTCTCAACAACTTATGGCATATATACTCTTTACACCCCAAATACAGCACACCCAAGTCCTCATGCAGCTGACCTTGATCCGGTTCAGCCTACTCTTCCTTCCTGAAGTACCTCACCAGTAGCTTCCAGAACTCTTCACTTGCTTTGCACAGCACAGGCTTGTGATCAGCCCCCAGGTTCACCATTAATGCCGGCTTGACCTCACCCTCCGCTGCACCCCAGCCTCAGCACCCTTCCAAGGGAACTTCAGCCCTAAGGCACTTCTTTAGCAGCTTAGCCCCTAATTTTAGCCTTGCCCTCATCAAATGTGCCATGGAAGCAAAGCACACAGCCCTGCCCACCATAGCAGTCTCGTTACCAATACGTCCTTCTCCCTTCTTCACCTCCTGGCAATACCATGCATTTGGAGCTTCCCTAACAGCTTGGTTTTGGTTGTGATGGTGCAAGCAAGGGACAACACAGGACCTCTGTGCCACCAGCAAGCACTCTCTGTCGAAATGTCAGAAATAAGCATGTACTAACTTTATATTATACATGCACATCAGACAGGCATGGCAACAACCTACAATTCTTTATCATAACAACTCTTCTGACTGAAGTTACATCCCAACAATAAACTAACTTGATGTACCTGGATATATGAGGATTAATGACAGAATGCAGAGACTTAACATCTCCTGGAAAAAAACGAAGAAATGAAACAACTTTTCAGACAGAATCCAATGCAGAAATATATTTAAGAAAACTCCTAAAATCTTATTAAAAAAAAAAAGATTCAGAGACACAAGTCATGACAATCTGTAATCTCTACCACCTCAAATGTTTAAAGATATGTACATAATTTTAAATAAATCTCTTCCCACCTCAAAAAAGAGAAACGCTTGAGAAAACAGCTGTAACTTAGAAACAACAGAAAAAAGGCAACACAGGAAAGTTCATCATCTTACTCTGCAGAAGCATACCTCAGTTCAAGACAACTGTAATGCTGACATTCATCTGAACTGGTGATTAGATAATAAATTTGAAAAGTTATTTCTCCTTTAAGCATTAAAGCCATGCAGCACAATTCTCAGGTTTAGAAGGCAAGCTGATCTGCGTTGAGAAAATATGGGACTGGGAAGTTTTAAAACATATTTTCTTGCAAGATAGATTCTTTCTCACACAGTTTAGCTGGAAAATAAGTTGTCAAGGTAATTGTTTATGAAACTAACCCAAATTCAGTTATTCAATCTATTGAAGGTATGTTTCAGGAAAAAAATAGTATAGTTCATCTTTAATAGGTCACATAGAGTTCAAAACTATTTAAGCTAACATTTCTACACCACCTATAGATCATCAGTCTCATCAGAGACACATGAAAGCAGCATCTTACAAGAACCCTTAATGAGGAGTTCCACCACACTTCACAACTGACCTGACTTCTTACAATATGTACCTTCCCTTATTATTGTTTCCTAAAGGCTTTATACTGTGAATCTACTGAGAAAACAGCAGCAACACCAAACTCTTCAGTCCTTGAGTCGTCTAAGTGCTCTATTTATGTTTCATGCATTAAATTCTATAAAGAATGACCAAAAGAGTAAAGAATAAAACAGAAAGTGTACAGAAAAAAATTTTTATTTTTATTTACTTTTAAATTAATGCTTACTATAAAGAAAATGACATAAACTTATACCTGGTGGAGAACTGTAGTTTCTCAGACTGCAGTTTTGCTGTGTCACACCTTTCACTCTCATTTGTGTATTTCTGAAATACATGTACTTGAAAGAAAAAAGAATAAGATAAAATGTTTATTGTTACAACTAGCTACTTTGTAGCTACATTTTTGGCAGCTGTAGAAAAAAAAACTAAAATAAAAATCTACAGGAACAGATATTGCTGCTAGGCATTTATACAAGATCCAAACACTAAGGTTTAAACCAAAGTTGATCCAAACAATATTTGGGATATTCAGTAAAAATTTATGGCAGCATCAAAATACTTTTCATTGGCCAAACATTTTTAGATACGTCTAGTTACTTGTGTAACTAATTTAACAATTATGAGTTAAGCAGTCAAAAAATTTACACAAAATCTACAAATTCAATTCCCAATTCTGAAGTGCCATTCCAACATGAAAGTATGCATTGTCCAGAGGCCAAGCGTTAAAAACAAAAAAACCCAAACAAAAAACAACACCCCAGTTTAAGAAAGTTTACTCAGAATAACACAAGTGTTTCACATGCTCACAGAGGAAGTACCAAAACCGGGGGAAAGCTTACCTTACTGCACAAACTTGATGAGTTCAATGCATTCACTGAAAACTTCCCCATCATTCTCAACATTCTGCCTCCCATCTCTAAAGCTGTTCCCTGGCAAGGTAAGTAAACATTGTACAAAATGTTAATGACAAGAAATAGGCTAACCATGTTTCTTTGACATAACTCAATCACAAAACGTCATTCTTTTTCATGGGAAATCAGGCTAATATTTTTCAGGTTATTGATGTGCAAGTTGAATCAGTGTCAGATCTGTAATAACAATATTATTAAGCCTTAACAATGTATACCCACAGATAGTAGATGTATTTTTCATGGAAATAATATATTTCTTCAGGAAACATTAAAGCAGAATAATGAAAATTACAGTTTACACTCACTCTCAGATAAGCTCCAGAGCATCGATTACTGGTGAGCAAAGTGCAGATAGTTTTTCTAACCCTGAAGAAGTAAGGAAGGCAGGGCAAAGCACCTATTTAGGTCAGAAACAATAGAAAATATTGAGTACTGTGATCTTTTAACCACAGCCGAAAAAAACCGGTGCAACAAATAGCCCAAGCATCAAAAGCAGCGGAGTCAAAAGCATTCCTAGATGCTGCTGGTTACTTGAGGAGGCATCACTATCCGGCTCCCGTGACTTTCTGCTTGGCAGTAGCTTCACAGCGCAGGGCAAGAGGCTCCGCGCACACGCTCACCTCGGCTCCGGCGGGGCCGGCGCAGATCGCCGGGCGGGGCAGCGCAGGGCGCGAGGCCCCGGGCCGAGCCCGGCCGGGTCCCGCCCGACGCCGCTCCGCAGTGCCCGTGCACAAAGGACACGGCCCCGCGGCCGTGCCGCACCCCGGGGCGATTCGTGCCTGCCCCGGGCCTGCCCCCTCCTGCCCCGGGCCCCTCCTGCCCCCTCCTGCCCCGCGCCGCGCCCGCCCCTGCCGGCAGCGCCGCCGGAACGGGCTCGCCTCTCCCTTCCCCCGCCACCGCACCTGCCTCCCGCGTTCCGCTCTCCCCGCACCCTCACACAGCCGGCAGCAAAAAGCACCGCTGGGACTCTTCCGCTCCACTCCTCTCCCTCTCCCTGACCTCGCCGAGCCCGGCGCGAAGCCCCGGGGGGCGCGGACCGCCGCCTCTCCGCCGGGGGGAACCAAAGAGGCGCAAGGAAGAGTTTCCGTCGGGGCCGCTTCCCGAGGGCGCGCCCTTTCCGCCGCGAGGCTGAGACATGGTGGGAGCCGGGCCGGGGGTGCCGGGAGCCGAGGCGCGGGGCCGGGGCTGAGGGGCCGGAGCCGGGGCGCGGGGCAGGGGCGGCGGGATGCAGGCGGCGGTGCAGGGAGGCTTTGGGAGGCCCCGCAGTGCCGGTGGCCGCCGCTGACCGCGCTGCCTCTGTGCCCGCAGCCGCAGAACGAGCACATCGAGCTCCACCGCAAGCGCTATGGCTACCGGCTGGACTACCACGAGAAGCGGAGGAAGAAGGAGGGCCGAGAGGCGCACGAGCGGTCCCGCAAGGCCAAGAAGATGATCGGGCTGAAGGCGAAGCTGTACCATAAGCAGCGGCACGCCGAGAAGATACAGATGAAAAAGACGTGAGTGCCTCCTCTCTGATAACCGTCCCGTGATCTCGACACTTGAAGGATGAGATGAGACATTATATTGCTACAAAAAGCTCAATATTGCTTGAGTCACATGTTACGGTCTTAAATAGCAATCAGGCTGTAGAAGGAAGGGGATGTTGCCACAGCAAACGCATTTCAGAGCTCTTCTCTTTTAAATGAATGTTAACAATTTCACTGCTAGAAGTACTTCCTAAGATAAGTGTTGATGAGCAGTAACCGTGAGTAATGTAATCGTGACAAAAATTGTGAATGCAATTCCTTGGAGCTTTTATATCAGCTGCCGTGTTAGTGTAGCAAGAGGCAGTATTTTTTAATGGTTAATAGAAAATATACAGTAGTATAGAAAGTATTTAAGCAGAAGGTGAGGCCTGTCTTCAAGGATAACCAGCAGTGTAGAGCATCAACAATAAAAACATTATTTTGCAAATTTTATCTGTTACCCAGAACTTGAAATCAAAGCTGTTAGTGATTCCTGAAGGCTAGGCAAGAAAACAGTACTCCATAGTATGAGGTCTGTAGAGCAGGGTTTGGTTTATTAGACACTGGGAGTGAGGGGGATAGCTGCACCACAAACTCACTTGTCCATTCTTTGCACAGCACTAGCTTTTTTACTTTTCTTACTTGATGCACACATTATACTTTCCTAGCCTTCATGTTGCAGCGTATTTTCCAATTACATGATTATGTAAGCCCTTGTAGCACATGCATGGTTTCTGCACGAGGTGGTCGCCAGCCTCCTGGTGGTGGGTTTCACCTTTTCACCCCTGGTTCCTGCACAGGCTCTGTAGGATTGTCTGCACAAATAGACAGTGGTTAGCTTTTGCAGTTAGCTTGTTCTGCTAAAGTTGCATAAAATGTGCTTCATTTGCATACTCTGTTAAAAAGTAACACTTCTTTCTTCATAGCTCCAGCTCTTTGCATAGCTCAAGAATTATCTTGTTGCCTAGGCATCATTAAAAGTCTCATTGATTGCTAATGAACTTCATACCTATTCAACAGGTAGTTTTTGCTGGTTTCGAAGTGTAGATAGCTGTTTTCCTCTGCTACTTTTAAAGAGAATGGGTTTATTAACCCATTATTAGTTTGTGTGTCTTTCCTTCAGTAGACAACCTCAGAATTAACAAGACTTGGCCCCTCTTACAAACACACATTCCTCACATATGTAAGCATTGTTATCAAATCTCAGAAGAGGAATAGATGTTATTTTCTGTTAGCAGAGAGGAAGGCTACCATCTCTTAAAGTGCTTGGCTGTTTGCTTTAGGTCACACAGAAATTCCTTAAAGAGGTGCATATCTTTCCTGTGTTCCTGTTCTGGTAGGAAGTGACTAGATTAAGTGAAGTTTATAATTTACCTTCAAAATTATTTAGTATTATTCCTTAAATATAAACATCTAGTACTTCACAAACACCTCTTAAAGAAAAACTTGAGCAGGCACATGCTAAGTTAAAATGTTGTATCTAAAAACAAGTCTTTTTTCTTGTGCTGTTAATATTGGTTTTCTTTCTTTGCAGCATTAAAATGCATGAGAAGAGAAATACAAAGCAGAAGAGTGATGAAAAAACACCCAAAGGAGCCGTACCAGCATATCTGCTGGACAGAGAGGGCCAGTCCCGGGCCAAGGTCCTCTCTAACATGATCAAACAAAAAAGAAAAGAAAAAGCTGTAAGTAAATGTATCAAAGTTCGGATACCTAAAATTACGTGTAACAGTGACCATTTTATATTGTTGATGCTCAGGTTACCTGGCAGACTTCAAGCAAAAATTAAGTAAAACATGAAATCTTGAGTAAGTGAACAGTTAAGGACAATGTGAACATATGCAGTATCTTGATTTTTAGGAACTTTTAAGTGCTAATTAAAATAAGTGGCTATTAGTTGCATAACAACTATGGTCTACCCCTTTGCTTTCCAGAAATTTGATTTTATGCTTTGGTTTTTCTCCTTTCATTTAAATATGTGACAAGTAAGAATATTAACCCTTTTTTTTTGTTGTTGTTGTTTTACCCTCCTTCCAGGGGAAGTGGGAGGTTCCTGTGCCAAAGGTTCGTGCACAAGGAGAAACAGAAGTTTTAAAGGTGATTCGTACAGGAAAGAGAAAGAAGAAGGCATGGAAGAGGATGGTTACAAAAGTTTGTTTTGTTGGAGATGGCTTTACTAGGAAGCCTCCTAAGTACGAGCGATTCATTCGACCAATGGTAATGTTGTAGAACCTTAAAGAACATTTAAGTAATAATTATTTTGATTTACTGCTTTGATTTTCTGTGTTAAAGAAACTTTCTTGTATGATAATGCACTTGATCATTACTCATGTAGAACATTCCAGTTAGTTTTCTTGCAAAAATACAAACCTCTAATAGCATGGGGAGTGGGGAGATGACTCTACAGTCCCAGTTTATGTTTACCTGCTTTTATTCCTGTAACTTAGAAGATGCCAGTAAGTTAAAGCTATGAGCTCTTGAATTAGCATGAGGAAGTCTTTATCAAAAGTACTTTGCATATATTTTAAAGATGGAGGTGTCTTTTTCAAGCTGCTATGATTCTCTCAAGTGCAGAAACTCCCTCTGTTCTAGGACTTTGGAATTCCCTCCTTTTGGCTTAAATAAGCTTAAAGCACAGTTGTGACTTTGAAGGGCAAAGTTGTGGCTCCAGCCCAACCTTTGCTTACACAGCTGCAGAAGCAGTGCCTGGGCTCTATCAGCCTAGCAGCACACAGGCAAAAAAGCTGGATTCAGTGAGATAGTGTTTTTATATAAATAGCCATTCCTGTTCCCTTACAGGAATCAACAATCACTGTGCAGGCTGCCCATTGAATTGTAGTTCACACAGCAGCCTTGGAAAGATTTTTCGATACAGAAAAAATTATGGTACATAATGCACCCTCTGTGAAGTGCAGGTCACTAGGTAGGAAGTGCTGTAGGAGATTGGTATTTCATATTTTGCCATACTTCTTCATGGAACAGAAATAACGTAACAAGTATTATTGTTGGGCTACTACTAAAACTTGACATCCTGAAAACATACATGGAATGCTTTATCTTTTCATTAATCAGATTTTAAAATAAGTCTGGCAATCTACAATAGGCAGATGGCATTCTGTATTCTAAGTTGTTTCATTCTTCCTAGCCTCTCTAAACATATAAAGATGAGGACATAATTCCCAAAGTGTTTAACTAGATCAGTTGTGAGAGTTTAAAGCAAATATTAACTAATTCTAATGCTCTTTATGCAACAGGGCTTGCGTTTCAAGAAGGCACATGTGACACACCCTGAACTTAAAGCTACTTTTTGCCTACCTATCCTTGGTGTAAAAAAGAATCCATCATCTCCTTTGTATACACAGCTGGGAGTAATTACTAAGGGTACCGTCATTGAGGTGAACGTGAGTGAGCTTGGCCTTGTGACACAAGGGGGCAAAGTTATCTGGGGTAAGTAAGTTTAACTAGTTCTACTGCAGAACTGCTTTTTAAAGTTTTTAGTGTTCATTACATTGTGTATTGTCAAGACCTCATCCTCTGTCATAATTGATCCATTGTTAGAAGTTAGGTTTGGGTTGTAGCAAAAGCAACTAATAGCAACTGAAAATACAAGCTTTTAGTGTTAATCTTAGGCTTTCCGTTCACACTCGAAAATCAAATTAGATGAAGTTCAGAGCAAAGACTCAGCTTGCTTGCTTGTATGTCATATTGAGCAGTGCCACAGGTCTAACCATGTGAACAATTTAATTGTTCTTGTGAACCGTGAACAATTACATTTGCAGTGAAAGTTTTCTGTAGGAGCCTTAGCAAGAGATTCTGCACCTGGGATGGGGCAGCCATGGTTGTGTATGGAATGGGGAACAATAGGCTGGAAAGCAGTGCCATGGAAAGGAACCTGGAGGCCCTGGTCGATGGCAAGTTGAACATGAATCAGCACCCAGGAGGGCCACCCATATCCTGGGGAAGCATCAGGAGCAGCATCAGCCAGGCAAGGGAAGGGATTCTCCTGCTCTGCTCTGCCCTGGCGCAGCCTCACCTCAAGTGCTGGGGGCAGTTCTGGGTGCCACAGTTAAAGTGAGATACAAAACTATTGGAGAGTGTCCTAAGGAGGATCATGAGGATGGTGAGGGACCCTGAGAGGAACCTTTATGAAGAGCTGCTGAGGTCACTTACTCTGTTCAGCCCAGAGGAGACTGAGAGGAGCCCTCACTGTGGTCTTCAGCATCCTCACAAGGGGAAGCTGAGGGTCAGGTCCTGGTCTCTTCACCATCATGACCAGTGACAGGACTTGAGGTAACAGCACCAGGCCGAGTCAGGGGAGGTTTAGGTTGGCATGAGGGAAAAGGTTCTTCACCTAGGATGTGGCTGGACACTGGAACAGGCTCCTCAGGGAAGTGATCACAGCAGCAGCCTGACAGAGTTCAAGAGGTATATTTCAGGCAACATGGTGTGATTCTTGGGGGTGTCCTGTGCAGGGCTAGAAGTTGGACTCAGTGATCCTGATGGATCCCTTCCAACTTACCATATTCTGTAATCTTCCTAAGATCAGACTGACTTCATTTAACAGAGGAGTTCACTTGGACAGTAGGAAAAGTAAGATTTTTTTTAAATTTTCTCAGAACTCTAAATGATCCATTTATCAAAAAAGAGCTTGCGTTTAATTTTTGAGAACATAAGTTTATGGCTCAGTAGAAGGTATATTTAAATTTCAAAATGCATTTGAATCCCTGTACTTTAGAGAGTTGTTGATTGAATTTGCAAACATAGAAAGATCTAATCTATATTACTACTTTGAGCTTTTGTACACATGTAATTCCCTTTTCTCTCTAGGGAAATACGCCCAAGTAACTAACAATCCAGAAAATGATGGCTGTATTAATGCAATTCTGCTTGTTTAAATTGGATACTAAGTGTTGGATGTGGGCACCTACAAAACAAGTGGACTTTACCCAAATTTACAAAATCTTTGGAACCTTCAGCCATTCCAGAAGAATGATGCCACAAGCCGATGAGGAACTTCAGCCAGAAACAACTGCTCACATTTTTATATTTATGTTTGCTCAGCTGAACATTGCTCAAATAAAGAGATTTAATTTTTATTTGCTCATGTGTTATGGATTTAATCTAAATCTTCTTGGTTTTTTTACAATAGCAGTTTCCTTGCTTAGGTACGTTGTACCTAATTCAGATCACCTTTCCATAGGGGAAATTTCCCATATGGGAAACACAGCCACTATGTCACAAAATGTCCTGCTGTAAGAATTAAAGGTACAGAAGAGCATGCTAATTTGTATTTGACTTCTGGGACAGGAGAAGACCTGGAGGCTGCAGCTGGAATCTTACTGCAGACTGACATGAGAAACTATGCACCAAGTTTGATACTTGCCCCTGCAGAATCGTTGGCTTGGGAACATGTGAACACCAATGGGAGTGTATTTTATGAACAGATGAGATGGCTTAAAAAATCATTGGCAAGGGCACTAGAAAGAAACAGATTTAATATTAAGCAACAGCACAACAAAGTTCATTGGGCAAGATTCACTCTATTTCTGTGAGACAGTTAAGGCACACTAAGGAAAAAGTGATGCAACAAACCAAAAAACAAAATCCAGTAAATCAAAACAGAAATGAACGAAGAGCTACCAAGGGTGGGCTGTGTGTGTGACAAAAGGATAGAAAGGGCAAGGATAAAAAATAGCCTAAAAGCCCAACAGCACTCAAACTTAACCATGCTTAACTTATACCTTAAACTTCACTCAAAACTTAACTTACATCTTAGCCTTAACAATTTAACAGAGGAATAATGCTTAACAGTACTTAGCCTAGCTTGTAACTTAACAACTTAGTGAAAGTGCAACACATGATAACATTTAACTTAGCTTATGTCTTTAACTTACAGGCCTAATTTAGTTAGATACCTAAGATACTTAAATGTCTAAGAAAGCAGAATTTCTCCTAAATTTTCTGTAGCATATGCACACATACATGCACACAAAGTGCAAGGCACCTGTGAAACATTCCCCTCAAAGGCAGTGAAATGCTCACTCTGGATGCTTTTGATCTCCTCAGCAGCTGAAGGGTTGGGCTGTGGGGAGTGAGGATATCCTTAGTCTCCTCATTCAGCAGTCCGGTGTATACAACAAACAAGGGTTAGCTGGCTCTGAGAGGCCCCACTCGGAAGTTGCTACTTGCAGCCTGCTGCAGCTCAAGCAGTCTTATGTTTGAGCTCTGTTCAGGGGCACCGAGAGAGTGGGCTTTAGTCAACAATGTTTCATCCTAGCCACAGTTTGGGTCAAGCACTTTCTTTGAAAGTGTTAGATCAAGGATGTTCGGGCAGTCAGGCAAGAGAAACATTTTCCAAGGTTTTTCATTATGAACAGGAGCTTGTTATCAGGTGTTTCTGGGAGCAGGCAGTGTTTCTAATGAGCCCAAGAGGAGCTGAGCCCAGGTGCTGTTCAGTCAAGCAGAGCAAGCATTTGTCAGATCACAGCGCTGCCTGGAAAAGGAGCAGGGGATGCACCACCACAGAGCAGGGTGAAAGATAACCAGAAGGGCAGCTATTCTCCACCTGCCCCCTTACCTCATGCCTTTCTCCCCTTTGTTTCCACGACTGCATTAATGGAATGAATTAATCTAGGAGAGTATCGCACCTTAGTTTCAAGCAAGAAAACAGTTTCAGAAGTATATGAATTTAAAAGGGCCTAAAGAGGTGAACTTTGAAAATGGTCTGACAGTATTGATACTACAACTATTTGTAGCAATTTTGGTGGCTTTAAGAAATACTGAATCACAAGCTTTAGCTGATCAATATATAGTTAGCTTGCATTCTTAAAATAAAAAAATCAAATGCTGCTTCTAAACTGGAAGCTTTCAGTAATGTTGCAATTGAATTGGTAATCTTCCAGTCATGGATTTAGTGGTAAACAGAAATATTTTATCACTATAAATATCTGCACACACCACTTTATATTCTTACTCTTAAATAGTACTTCACTCCTAGCCAAAGAGTTTTTCGCACAAGTTGCAAGTCAAGCCCTAATAAATTTCCTCCAGTTTATACAGGCAGTGGTCACCTACAGCAGGTTTGAGTATATCCAGGTGGGGAGATTCCACCACCTCTCTGAGCAACCTGATCTAGCATTTGACCACTTCTAGTTTAAACTGGTTTTTGTTTAAATAGAATTTCCTATATTCCAGTTTTTCCCCAACTGGGGGCCACTGAGTCTTAATCCATCTTTATATCCTGCAGTGATACATGGCCTCTGCCTCCTCCACAGATCTCATTAGGTTTTTGCCTTGACTAATGATTCCTGCACAGTTAAACTCCCCTTGAGCTAGCCAGAAACACTCCATAAACAGGAACTTCTGATGCCTAACCAAGGGGGAGCACAGGAGACGATTGCCTATCGCCAATAGTGTTTGAACATTATTTAGCTGAACCATAGCCAGTGGAATGGTATTATTATTACTGGACTTTTGAAAAAATCTGATCATTACTTACAGCCAGGATGATGATTAACTGATGTCTTGAGTCAATCAACTTTCAATCCTATAAACAATGTTCTTAAGTGAACATTGTTTGCCTTTTAAGCCTCCTAGGCCACGGCGGGCTCCTCTGAGGAGAACACCTCCCACAGCTCACCAACTCGAGTTTGCAATACTCAGAGGACCCATGCCAAAAGCTGATGATGGGACCTGAACTGATAGCTCCCCACACTGCTTAAGGCTCAGCCCTCACTCCTTTAGAAATGCAAAGGCAGTCAATAGGAGCATTTCTTATATATTAAACTTAAGGGGAACTTTAGTAGGCACCTTTATCTTTGTACATATATACATAACTGTGAGTTGATTTAAACACTCTGTAGCAAGTACAGTATAAGTGTTGCTATCTCAACTCTATAATTAAATTATTGAGTAAATCCTATTGAATCTCTTCATAAATGTTAAACTAGTCAATGACTGAGTGTTGCCAAGTCCTTTACAGATAAACTGCTTACAAAGTCCAGAACTAAGACTGGACTCAGTCATATCAGGAGTTTGGAAAGCTGTGGCATCCCATCTGTAGGGAGAAGGAAGCATCCAAAATTTGTATGTGCTTGTGGTTGAACAGAATGAAAAAAGCCAGAGGATCCTCAAAATTCCATACTTAGCATGGAAATTGGTATGTTAGTTCCTGATCTCCTAGACACACCAGTGGAGTTTGGATGGGGTGAAAAGGAAGAGGGATGAGGGAGAGTGAAAAGGAAAAAGGGAAGATCCAGCTGATGGGGTGTCTGGGTCCTGGGGCACATGTGTACCTGAGCTTCATGGAGTCATGGGGATACCTCAACCCCATTCCTTTGTCCGCTCTGCACTATGTTGTTCTTTATTTCCAGAAGCCAGAAGAAGAATGTTTCTCCTGGAAAAGTGCTGCTCTACCTTTGTATGTCCCCATCTCAGTCCATGTCCTGCTCTTGTTCAATATGTAATTACCAACAAACCTAATCTTCTATGCTTCTGCAAAAGTAAGGGGTCCTCTTTGAACATCATGACTCAGCAGGAAGTATCCCTAACCTTTCTGCATTCTCTATATCTCTGAATAAATTCAGACTGATTCTAATTCAATTTTCCTTTGTATGTTTCATCTCTTTAGTAATAGGGTGAATCTTGCCATTAAATATTGTAAAGTAATGATTTGCAAATTTATATTAAACCAGCTTTTGCTAATACCTTTGACAGCAATTCATTAAGCAACTTAAACCACTTGTGACATACAGTTCCCTTCAACCAGGTATGTATACATAAGGTTAAGACCCTTCTGAGCTTTTTCTTCTCCACGAGGAACAATTGCAGCTCCAGCTCTCCTGCCACAGATGCTTCTCCAGTCATGTTTCAGATCTGGAACTCTGGTTCCAGGAAGTCAAGCTAGCTGCTTTTGTACGATCCCTATAGGTTTGTACAGACACAGTAACTGTAACCATAACCTGTTACAACTATTTTATTAGTTTAACACATTGCCCCAGTCTAGACTTAGTAACTTACAAGTTTTACTTTGTGTTAGTGACGAGTCATTTGAAAGTAAGAGAGGGTAACAAACCAGTAAGTTACTTGCTTGGAGAGAGAGAATTTTGTCAGAATATGTAAACCTCAATTTGTTCTTATAAAGCAAAGTTCTTGTTGCTTTAATCTTTGCTGGACATTAACACATGAAGAGAATACTTTGAATTCCTACAGCTGTCTTGAAATGCTTTACTATATTTAGTGCTACAAATACGTAACTTGTTGGCTGAATATCACAAATGCACTTAAGACATTTTAATGTACTACTCTCTAGGGGAGTGTGTTACAGCATTTCTAGATGGCTTGTCTATAGCAAACTACTATATATATATTAACTACTAGTTAATAACTCCTAAGTTTGCATCATATTGCAGAACTGATATAATCAGCAGAATGCATAATCAGCCATAATGCTCAGAAGAGCCTATTCTGCTTTTTTTAAAATAAAATTTGATGCATAAGCTAAAAAGAATTATTTTAATTGATACAAGTGTTTTTAATTAATCATTTTTGATTTCTTAAAAACTCCTTTGTAGATGGCAGGTTGTAAAATCACTGTTCCAGTGCATTGAAACACTTTAAAATGGCCTTCCTTTGTAGCAGAAAAGGACTCAAATATTAAAAACCAAGCAAAAAATAATCACAAAATAAAAGTTTATTACTACTTCAAAACATTTCAAAAGCAGCCAAGACAGTACTAAAAAAAAAAAAAGAAAAATTAACACATTAACAAGACTAAGGTACAATACTATGCAATAGCAATACATCTTTCATAAGATTTATAAACAGGGTATCACTAGTTTAGAAAACATCTAACACCACTTTTGTGGAAATAAATTTAAAGTGTATCCCCATAGTAATATTTTAGAACAGTCACTTAGAAGCAAGGAAGCTGAAACTTAGGCCAATTTGTTGCTAATAGTGTCAATGACATTGAAAATGATAAATTTGATTACTGACATTTACAAAAGAAATGGTACAAAAAAGCAGCAAGTTCAGACATAATTTGAAATAAGTTAAAGTGGTTTTGAAACAAGATGTATACACTTTCATGCGAAGGACTGTGAAACAGAAGAACAGCAAACAAGAATTCTGTATTAAATTAAAATAGACTAAGAGAGAATATGGGAGAAGCAGTACAAGACAGACATTTGAACAAATATTGGATTCAAGTACAAAACCATTTACCATTTAAGTGCAAGGCTGAAGTCACAAATTAATGTTCTTTAAACTCTATTCCTAGACTAAATAAAGCTCAAAAATAATACTGCCTGCTTTCACTGTACACACATAATTCCACACCAAGTTGTAATAACATTTGGTACAAACTTGTATAAAGTTGATCTTTTAATCTTTCATTGCTGGTGCAACAGGATCTTTAAAACTGTTTAAGAGTTTGATGTTAATAAGACAGTTAATAGTCCCCAAGATAAAGCAGTAAAGCACTCCAGTCAATATAGTTGTCAAACACATTTCCTTACATAAGTGTAGCAGAATTAATAAGGTATTGAATTACTGTTCCTGTGGGACAATCAGTACAGCAATAAATACTATTACTTAAAGTCAGAATTTGACTTTGCTATTCTGCATTTACTGGAGAAAGACTGATGCCAAAGAAGTTGTTGTAGAAACAAAATGTGTCCTTTGGTTCAAAGTACTGCTGTGATCACTGTTAGAACAGTGTCCCATTTTTCATGACTGTATTGGAATTGCTAATTGTACCACAACTGCCCACATTCTGTTTGTAAAAGTCTGCTCATCAGCTATTATCCCAGGCACCCCAGATTTATAAAGATATCTATTCAAGAGTATACTTTTAACATGTGAATTTAATTCAGTATTTAAAACTGACGCACTGAAACAAGATCAGCGATTTTATTCTTCTCAGTAGAAACCAAAACTATCCTAATGTCATAATCTCATAATATTTATGTATTTATGCTGAAAACATCTCAAAAGAAAGACACTAATTGAAATCATTCCAACTCAGCCATGAAAAGTAAAAGCCAGGTGAGTGAAATTACCTTCTCATGAGCAGTTTTCCAACCTCACTGGGAATATAAGTGATAAACATACATATCAAAATCCACCTAGAAGTAATTGAAATTACTGGGGTTCATAAATTAAGGAATCCTTAACTTTTTCAAAGTGGATACATTTGTATCAACTGAACAACTCAGAAGATGAATCTTCAGTAAAGCTTGCCCTAAAATGGAAGATGAGTTGCAGTATACTGTATACAACCACTCTATTTTAGGCCACCAATATCCTCGAAGATGTGTTTTCTAGTCACTTCTTTTTTTTAAACCATTAGTCTCAGCAATAAAAGAGAAACCATATAGAAAATAACAAAAGTTTACTCCTATATGCTTTATATAAAAAGCTTTATGAGTTGTAGAAATGCTTAAGGTTCACTTGAATATGTTTACACACAATCAGGAAAGATCTTGAATATTTATCAATCATGGGGTTCATAAGGAGTATCTGTATGTACATTGATAAGATACTATAGATACATGAAATAGTTCAAGAAACCCATATTTTACTCAGTAATCTCACACACCCTGAATCCAAAGGTAACACACACTTCTTTAAAACTGCCCTTTTTTCTATAAGTTGCTCTTAAGAGATTAAAAAGGAGCACAGTACTTTATCACCTGAAAAAAAATAGTATGAATGTATCTTATATAGTTAAAATATCTTACACATAGAGTTAAACTTTATAAGCATAAAAATCCAAAACCAGATTCTTACATTAATTACATAAAGGGATAAAAGTTAAGACAACATTGCAACTATTCAAGTGAACCTTGTATTCTGTTTTTGAGACACTGTAAAAGACTAGTTCACATATCTTGGAAAAGGCATAGGCAGGATCAAGGGTGGTGTAATTTTCTGTTCTCAGAATGATTGTTCTTTTATTTCTGAGTTTTTAGCCCACTACAAAAGGACTTGCATTTATTGGAAAGAAACACACAGCCAACTACAGCTAACTTAGGTATGTTCGACAAGTTAAATACACAGTTTGCCAAGAGAACCTCAGAGGGAAAATGAGCATGAAAGTCTGGGTTTATTCCAGACTGTATCCTGTTGG
Organism: Chloebia gouldiae; assembly: GCA_003676055.1. Taxonomy (NCBI): domain Eukaryota; kingdom Metazoa; phylum Chordata; class Aves; order Passeriformes; family Passeridae; genus Chloebia; species Chloebia gouldiae. The sequence continues at coordinate 1,427,071 of QUSF01000011.1, read as the reverse complement.
CATACAGGGAATTTTGGTTGCTGCTTTTAAGAAAAGTCATCAGCTGGAAAGCTATCATCCCAGAAATTACATGCAAGTTAGAAAACAGAAGTGGGAATCAAAAGTATTTGCAAGGTATCACCCACTAACTCCGAAAGGCATAGAAGTTTGGCAAACAAGCATTTGCTGAAATACCTAATACACTAATGAGTATCAGAACCACCTGGAATGTCAGTGCTCACAGGAGTCACACACCTGGGAAGACATAACATTTTAGTAGTTACCCCACAGCACCAGCCAAGTATTTGAAAAACACAAAGAACCGCTTCCATTCAGACCAAAACACGATCAGGAGTTGTCAGATCCTTTTCCTGTAATGCAACAAGGAAGCAGCTATCCACTCAACACATGCAAGTAGTTAGGAAGGCAGTTCAAATTATTCCATACAGAGGCTCCATTCCATTTACTCTGGAAAAACTTGGGCTTACCAAAATGCTTGCTTTGGAAGCTACAAACAGTTTACTGCGTAGGCAACTCTTAATCTTTGCTCAAGAAATCCATTATCAGGAAGAGCTGTGGCAGACACTGCAACTGCATTCTACTGATTCAGCTGTTTCAAGTGATTCTCATGAAAGACAAGTGCTGCTCATGTTGCATTGGTCTACTGAGCTACATCATCTTGTACATATTGAGACCTAGAATGAAAAATCTTACATTCTTTTATCTCTTAGTCTGTGGGAAGGGAACAAGAAACAATGAAGGATTTTTCTTGTTCTGCTTTTCTCCACAGTAGAGAACACAAAGTTATTAAAAAAAATTATCTTGAGTGTTGTCCAGTGACAAGGAAGTCTATAGCAATTTAAAGGACCTTGACAGGGTCAGGATTTCACACTGCATTTTTCTTCCATGACTACCACCTCAAAGATAGAAACTATTACCTTTGATAGCAAAACTGTATTTATTCATGATGTATCCTTTATGAAGGGAGGAGACTAGCTCTTTACTTTCATACTATGAAGAAGTTAAAATTCTAGTGGTTAAATTTAAAAACTAAACAAATCAAAACTTGAGGAAAGGTGATGAACCCAAGAGGAAATACAACCCAGAATTTTAAGCACATGTGTCTTGTGCCAGATACGGCAGTTACACCTTAATGTTTTACACAAAATAGCCTTGTTATAAACAGATAAATTAGCACTATTTGATTTTTAAGCTGGCTTCCCTTTTTTCTTGGGTGGACCTTTGTAGCCTTTAGCCTTTCTTCGTAAGTTTCTCCGATCTACAATGGGTACCTCAATTTCTGCTTCCTCAGAGCTGCTGTCAGCAGCCCGTTCTGCCACTGTCTGCGTGTAATGATCTGTCTGCTCTGTAGACTCTTCTGAGGGCTCTTCCAGCTGGTTCTTCTGTGCTTCCTGTCCAGAAGGCTGCTGAAAAGAAACACCTTCAAGTTCAACCATTACCAAGGAGCTCTGACTCAAGGCAGCAGGGGCCTCCTGCGAGTTGTGCCCTGCTTCCTCATTTTGATCTTCTAATGAGGAAGGGAGGTTTTCAGAAACAGATTCTTCTGCTGCTTCAGTTACTACAGAGTTGGGCAGGCCATTGTCAGAAGGCTCTTCCTTTGATGCAGAAGCAGCTGCATTTTCAGTGCTGGCCTTTTCAGATTCTTGCTGTTCTTCAGTGCCCTCCTTCTCTACTGATGTAACTTCTTCAGCAAGCATTTCTGAATCATTTTCATTTAAAACCTATGGGTGGACGAACACAATCAAAAGGGCAATTAGTTGAAGGTAAAATACAATGAACAACTACTGGCCCTCTGGCCCTAGCTATTAACCTCAGAGGATAGTTTGGCATTCAGTAGGTTTTTAATTCAACACACATAACTTGACGAGACAGTCCTTCTTCTGGCACAAGACTATTTTGTGACCTACATTTCATATCCAGAGTTGCTCCCTGATTTTCAAATTGTTCAAAAGAATTGAATAATTTGAGGTACAGAAAAAGCATTCTGATATTAATTGCAAGGAAGAAAAATTATTTTTTAAATTAACAAATTAATTAAGAGAAATACAATTATTGTTTTGCTAGCATCCGCTTTTGCTCTATGAATAAGAAAACAGTAAAACCTGTATTCTGAAAGCAAAGGCATTTTAGCAGTAGTTAATTAGTTAAATGTTAGTGTATTCTCTTTATGGATTTACATAATCTGGCCTAATAATCGCTTCTCCCAATAATTTCATACAATGTTAGGGGTTACTTTCTGTTAGTTAACAAAAGAAGAAAATCCCTGCAAGGTAAATACCCTTTGAAGTAAAAATGGCTTCACATTTTGTTCCAGTTCCCTCACCTTTTCAGATTCAGTTTCTTCTGGGGGTTTTGCTGGAGCATCAAGGGTCAATGGAATGAACGGCACTACAGGTTCTTTTCCTTGATTCTCAGACAGCAATTTTGATTCACCACTTGGAACTTCATTTACCATCTCCCCTTCAGCCATGAGCGAGGTCTTACCAGTTTCTTCTGCTACTTCACCATTAAGAGGTTCTGATGGCATTTCCTTAAAAAAAAATCATATTTGTAAGTCAAAATTATGCCCAGCTATTGTTCCCCAGCACTAATGGATGTACATGGGATCTAAATTTGCTGGTTAATGTGAGAAGCAGATAGCTCAGATATCTAGAATTATGTGCTAAGAAGGCAGAACTTAATGCAGATTAACTAATTTAGCCAGAGTATTAGTTTGCTGTTGTCATCTGCACTAAATATATGACCATAGCTTACAGTCAGGAGCCAAGACAAGAGGTTTTTAATGCATCTCTCATGCCTCCTGCAGTCATTCCTTGAACCCAACATGCATAACACCCACTTTCTCATCCATCACTAGGAACATAAAACCCCAAGGGCATTGCTAGGCACAAAGACTATTCAGAAACTTAAATTCAAATTGTTAACAAGGTGAAGCTAAAAGCTGCATTTAAAGTTGATGTTTAAATCCAACAGGCAAGTTTTAAGTAGAAAAGTAAAAAGAACCAACAGAAGTCACTGAAGCATACCAGGCACTAATGACTTCAAAAAACTTTTTTTTAGGATGGTAGATACGCCAGAAAGTCATCTTACTGAGGATCCTATAAACTCTATTGTTCAAAATACGTACAAAATATTCCCTGAAACTACTTTTGTACTAGCCTTAACTTTTCAGATACACTTCTTAATGAAGTACTGGTGCAAAAAATCAAAGAGCTGAGAATCACATGGAGCAAGGTAGCAAGGACCATATTTAACAGAAACTGTAGCTGAATTCCAAACTCATCTGCTATTGCTATCCCCTCCAGCTCACCTCCATCTCACTTTGTTTCTCAGAGGGTGATACATGCATTTCCGCTTCTAATACAGACTGGTCCTCATTTTCATCAATTACTTCCTCATCCTTCTCAACAGTATCCACCTTAGGCACTTCTACTAAGTCTTCAGAGCTTTCAGATTTGTGGGCAAGAAGTTCCGGCCTGTAGCAGGTATTAAGATATTTCTTTTAGATCAATACATAATTTTGGTGATCTCAGCAGGGAAATTCTTTCATGACCAATTATGTAGTGTATGCTGGTCATAGGAAATACAAATCAAAAAACCTAAACATACCTAAAAATGGCTAACTCGTCATTGGGAAAAAAATAGTAACAACTAGGAAAACAACTTTGGCAATTATAAAATTATATCTGTCTCACTTCCATCTTATGGGAAAGAAATCTGAAATTTCTCTAAGTTTGTTATTTTAAATTTAGAAATTTAAAATAGCGATGCATTACATATTTGAAAGCTTCAAAGGGGTTAAGAAAAGCAGCAACTTCTTTTTCCCCCCATCCCCAATGTAGAAACAGTTTCAAATAATGGAATTATGAAAACAAATGTATTCATATAATCACTGAAAATATAGATATTACAAAGACCACGACTGGAAATTAACTCAAGGCAATAAACACATCATGGGTGAATAAGTTGCCATCAGCTAGAGGTTACATTAGCAAATATCTAAAGATGAAGTGCTGATACACTGCCCCACTACTGCAAGGTAGTAGCAGTACCTCAAATTTTCAGTTCTCATTTTTGAGATGATAAAGTTTAGATGAACTGGAACTGTTAGATACATACAAGCAAACAAAAAAGTTCATTTAATAGATTCACAGGAGTCTACTTTGTGATCTCATAGTAAAGGCAGTACTGGCGGGTTTTATCCTACATGCCAGTCTTGAGATAAAAGTAGGACTCCATAGGAAAGCGCATAACAGAAGACCTGTTTCATTTGTTGGTGTGCATGCAAAGAAAATAACAAGCTCATATGGTGTTCTGATGCCTTCATTTTAGCAATCCTCTTAGTTCTATTTAAAAACATCATGTAACAGATCTTGTGTAACAGCAATATCTCATTGCCTTAATTTTGCAAGGCCCAAAATTTGACATTCAGTAGCAAGTCAGTCCTCTCACATACCAAACAGCCAATTATTAGAAGTAACAGCGTTTCTTAAAGCTGTGGCAGCATCAAGTGCACCACTTGACCTGTTTGAACCAGCTTAGGACAGTGCAGCACAGCAATACAACATTTGTAATTCCACAGAGAAATTTAAACACAAAAATAAGGCACCACCTAGTGGAAAGCCTCAGCTGCACAAAGAAAATCCTCACAACTAATTCTGTTTCAAGAAGCCCCATGTCACAAGCTTGAGTGCTTTCTTAGAAAATAATCAAGTTATCTTCAGTTTGTCAAAAGAGACTTTAGGGGTTGAAGTGAGTTTCTTTGGAAGACAATGAGAAGGAGACATACACATGGAGCAGGGTGGGGTGGGCACAGTGTGTCTATGAGGGAGGAAGGGGCTATTTATTTACCTAAAATAAATATTCTGAATGGAAAGCCAGTACAAATTATTACTCCAAGGCCTGTCCTGTAAGCACTGTTATGGCACACAAGTCATACTCTCTTCACATCCACATCTGATAGTTGTTGCACAGGTTAACATCATGTAAACTGGAAATGGTTTTGAGTTCTTTTCAGGATGTTAGATGAGATATTATGGTTTAAAATACTATCTGAGCAAAGGGCTTTCCTTTGAAGACATGGCGCCCTACAACACTTGTGATTAGAGTAACCAGTTCCCCGGCTGAACAGTCAGACTGTATTTTACTGCAATATATCAGCTGTAACAAGAAATGGGGAAGGGATACCTCCTCAAAGACCACACAGAGTATTATGGATATAAGTCCAGATATATTATCTCAAGAAACTGTGCTGTGAATACAAACATTTTTACCCTTGTACAGATTCAGTTACAATTCTCATCCTTCACTCTTTTCCTATTAATTCTAGTATCTACTGAGCTTTCATAGGTACTACATTTTGGTGCAACTACTCTTCAAATGATGTCTCACTTTTCTTTCTTCCCAGCTTACATTAGACTTTACTTTTAGTAATTTTAAAATCAAGCAAGTAGATAGGGAGAAAGGAAAAGAAATACCAGTTGCACACCCTGAGACACTAATGTAGTTCATAGCTGCCCAAGCAACAAAATAAGAAATCAGTAAAAATGGGCTCCTGGTACCTGCTTTTGGACATTTGAAGAGCATTTTCCTCATCTCGTTGGGGAGTTTCATGTCCAGGTTCCTGTCTATTTTTATTTAGCCTCTGACGTTTCAAATGACTGCTTCGTGTCCAGATGGAAACATGAGTTGCATTAGGGTCTTATGAGAAAAACACAAAAAAATTCAAGTGAACAAATTCAGTCTAAGATATACATATGACCCCCCCACCCAAAATAGTTCATGAAAGAAACTGCGTGTCACTAAAACAGCATTTTGTTGTGGTACTTTTTTTCTAAATAGTATCTTTATCAAGACTCATAACAATTTTATCTGAATTCCTCTAAAAGGTGTATGAGTTGAATCTCAGCACCTTAGAGGAAAACATATTTTTATATCCATTTTACAGATGAATGAAATAAAATGGAAAGCTGTCAAATAGCCTGCAAAACTATCCATTATTTTTACCTTCAGATGTGCTTGCATGGACATCTGCTGATTCTTTACCTTTTTGAGAGTCAGCCTGTGGAACAAAAGCAAAGCTAATGTTATTCTAAAATTTTCTGAATTTACTAAAATACCTTCATCATCCCATCTATGGTTGCACCTTTTTAAAGCACTATTTCATAGCAATGATCCTATAAAACAATGGCTAAAATAATTCTTAATTTATAGCTAGGTCTTCTGTCTCAACAACTTTAATATTTTTTTAAAGTAATCTTTATGTCATGGATGACTAGCTTTTCTGTGTTTTACTTCTGGCCTGAATGTAGAAGACAAGATTTGAAAATGACCTGTCACTATAAGCAATACTACCACGATGTTTTGCTTAACAGTCCGGCTTGTAACAAGTGTCCACACAATTCAATTATAGGAGCCTCTTTCTGTTTGTTTCCCCTTTCTGTATAAACCCAAGGGACTACACTGCAATGGCTGGCAAAATTTAATTGCAAAGTTTTATTTTTATACTTGTATCCTGTTCTATAGTTTTATTTTTATCATGACATCCAACAGAATATGGCAACCCATGTAAACAATAAGAAAAGCCAGAACTCAGTTATTAGACAGTAATGCAGCTTACATGCACAGTCAGCACAAGAGGCTGCTTAGCTTCCTCTCCCTAGAGCTTTTTTTGTCTCCTGTTTCTCCACACCATCCCAATACCTTAATTAATACCTTAATTATTTTTGCAAGTTAGCTGAGGATTCAGCACTTAATACAATAAAGTGAGTACAAGCTGTACACATTAAAAAAAAAATTATGCACATTGTTTTTTTCTTAGCTGCTAGTAATAATCTGGAACAGCAATTACCAGCATCCTGGTCCACCCTTCTAGTCTCACTTCCAATTCTGTGGAAGAAAGCTAGCAAAAAGTGGCCATGTCTACATTTGGCTATTTGACGTAGTTTCAAGTAAGTACTAAATACATAAGAATTTTAAACTAACAACAAATTATTCTAGAATCAAATGCACAAAATGGGGAGCACTAAGTGAAAGGTGAAAATTAAAGTTTGGAGATGTTTTTTGATGGTTTGGGGGAAGGTGGGGCATTTTATTTTCTTAGGTGGTCCAACAATTTTGCAGAACTGCTTATAGATAGTGCAGATGCCAATTTAGAGCTGACAGCTGTTTTGCCAAGCTATGAGGAGTCGGAGCACTTTGGTATCTACTGTCTTTTCCTCTGGAAATGGGCAAGAGGCAGGGCTTGACTTCTTAATTCACAGCAACAAAAATCAAAAGAATGACATCAGTCTTCTATTTTCTCCAGGTATATCCATATAGATCTATAACCAAAATGTGTAAGTTTTTAGATAATTTTGCTGATATGCTCATTATTGGAATCTATCTAAAACTCAAATATGAGGGTAGAGACACTGTTACAAATGAAAGACAACTAAGAGTTACTGCTTCCAGTCACTGAGAGATTAAAAACATCACTACTTTTCTGTCAGTTTTGCTTTGGGAAATACTAATATTCTCAATTGGGAAAACTTGACTTAAATTCCACATCTAAAGCTTAAATATTAATATGTGAGAGTATTGATTTAGCCAGTATTTCCCATTTTTAATTAAAACACTGACCTCTATGAAAGCATGGTTGTGCCAATAACACTGACAGTCCTTAAAGCAGGCAAATCCATGCTGATGGTATTTGGAGCTATGAAAGATTATCAAGCACATTCTGTGTGGCTTCAGAACACAAAATGAAATAAAGGAAGAGCTTCATAATATTTAATGACCCACACATGTTCGTGACCACATGTCCATGAGCAGCTGTAATCTGGTTGCTCTATCAAATTTTGCATGTATCAAATACATGCAAAGAAAGCTGTGATCTTTTTGTATGGACAATGTCCAACCCTCCATGCAAACTTAACACCAGCCATTGTATTGAACTGTGACATGGACATGTACATCTAAAAACTCTCTAAATAGCTTAATCTCAGAGACAGTTGAAATACTCTCCTTTATGTAATCTGCTGGTAAATGGCTCAAATTGCAGACTCTGACAGCTGTGGCACAGACTCTCTACATGCATGGGGAAAATCTACCTGCCCAGAAAAAACCCAACAAAAAAGCCAAAACCAAAAACCAAACCAAAAACAAAGCAAAAAAAAACAACAAACAAAGCAAAACCAAAACAAAAAAAACCACCAACCCATCTTAGACGTTAGCATTACATTACTGGGAAGCATTACATCCACACAAAGTAACAATACATGACATTTATATACATTACATCAAATTCATGTGTAATGATATGGGCAAAAATAATTTCTCATAACTGTTTTTCCAGTAATAATACACTCAAAAAAAAGATGCAGCAGACTGTGTACCCACACTTAATTGTGTTTCTACCTCAGTCCTTGGTCCACCTGCTTCAGATACTGCAGATTGATAAAAATTGTCCTCAGCTTGCAAACTCTTATTTTCCTTCTTTGAGGTTTCTGCTGTGAAGATTTAAAAGAGTAAACAGAGCAAGATAATTTAGTACTTTTATATAACAACCGTTTGTCCTGCTTTCAGGGATTTCAGAGTAACTTTTCTTTCTAATAGTTCATACAGTACTCTGTCTGGAATTTAGTGTGAGATAACACATTGATGTTTTTATTGTGCTGAATGGGGGCTTACTCTAATTCAAGGACTTTTCACTTTCTTATGCTGAGTGAGCAGGTGCACAAGAAGCTGGGGACAAGATACAGCCAGGAGAACTGACCAAAGAAATATTCCATACCACATTGTTAAGATCAGTGTATAAACTGGGAGGGGTATCAGTTCTCTCTCTTGGGTTTCATTTTTCTAGTTTTGTTGTCTCCCTTCCCATTATGATTATTGTTATATTATGCTTCTGTTTAATTTGATTTCAATTATTAAACTGTTCCCGTCTCAATCCAGAGGTTTTACATTTTTTTTCAGATTATCTTCCCCACTCCACTAAGGTGGGGGACAAGCAGATGTGCAGCACTTAGTTGCTTGTCAAGTGTGAAGGAAAGGTCTTCAAGAAAGACATTCCATGTCACCCAGGTAAGAGGTGTCTAGTACCTGAAGGAGCTAGCTGTGCTAGAGATGATTTACTATGAGCCAAAGAATGTGCAGTCACATACAGATCCCAATGTGCATAATCCACATGGCAGACACTTGTATATGTAGCACACCATCATCGTGTGTGCATTGGCATTAATGACCTAGAGAGATGAAGTATCCATGGTGGATGAAGTGATTTGCTAACTCTGGGAATACAAAGAAAATCTCTCTTCCCACCTATGGAAATTGCCTCTCAGTTGTGAAAAAATCTGTTCAAAAAGTATGAAAAACATCTCCAGGAGTTACAGAAACAAAAAGTAGACAGGTTCTACTCCCCACCTGTACAGACAAGTATCACAACTATTAAGAGAGCATTCTTTTGCTCAAAAAAGAGGATAAAGGGTACACACCATGGTTTTTAAAATTCTGTGGGACCACAGAAAGGATATGAAAAAATAAGACGGAAAATCCATCTCCACCCTAGAGGCATGAACTGCAAGGAAAAACAATCACAAATGTGGATTCTTCCAGGAAAATTGCTGCTCCAGTCTCCAGCAGGCAATTCCCCAGACAGAACGGAATAGCTAATCTTACCCCTGATTCTGTGGTAAAGAATTCTAATCCTTTTTCACAAGAAGTGGGTGAAAAATTCTCTATCCAGTACTAAAGGGCCTCCTGTCAATGGCAGAAGACAGTCAGTTAAGTTCACTGGGATGTAAGGATCCAGTAGCCTAGAGTGTCAAACCCACAAGAGTATAAGGCTCTAAGAGACATTAGTGCACAGTGTGCCATAATGCCGTCATGTTATAGAGGGCAATAACCCATTTGTAGTTCTGGAGTGGCAGGGAGGTCCCAACAGATGACTATAATGGAGGCGGAGACTGGCCTGACTGGGAATGAGTGGCAAAAGCATGTCACTGTGACTGGCCCAGAGACTCTGCATCTTTAACACAGACCATTTCAGAAAAGGACATTTCAGGGACCCAAAAGGGTATCATTCAGCGTTCACTACAGCTGCCTTGGAGATAGGGGAAATTAAGCATTGTCTGCCTGGCATTTTTTCTCAGAGGACCCTTCTGTTGTGGAGTTGTTGAAGAATAACAGATGTCAGTCACTACTACAATGGTGCACCAGCAGAAATACTGCACCAACTAGATTGTCCAGGAATCTTGAAATTGTCAAGGACTGGCCTGAAAAGATTTTGGAGTACCACTAGATGAGGTGACCCATACTGAAGAGGACTCACTGTGTAATAAATTACCAGAAAATGAGAAGAAATGCCTTATATACTGACTGTTCTGTCACATTGATTGTTCTGTCACATCCTGTCAGAAAGGATCAGACATCAAGTCACCTACAACAAGTTGCTGAAGGAGAAGGTGAATCAAGTCAGTTTGCAGAAGTGAAGGCCATCCAGCTGGCTTTAGACATTGCTGAATGAGAAAAATGACCAATATTTTAGCTCTATACTGACTTCTGTAGTGGCAAATGCCCTGTGGGGTGGTAGCAGTGATGGAAGCAGAGTAACTGGCAGCAAAAAGTTAAGGCCATATGAGCTGTCACACTGTGACAAGATCCTGCTGTCTAGGTGGAGGACTTGGTTGTGAAAGTACCTTACATGGAGACTGATCAACCAAGAAATGGGCCACAGAGGAACGTCAGAACAACCAGAAAGTGCATCAGGCTGCTAAGATTGAAGCAATCAGGTGGATCAGAATTGTCAATATAAGGGAAAATTATTTCTACCTTGGTTCACCCATGACACCTCAGACAATCAAGGATGATTAATTATATGTAGACACATGATCCAGGGGTGGACTCAGCCATGGACACAATTGCACAGATTAGCCATGGATGTAAAGCATGCACTGCAATTAAACAGGTCAAGTTAAAGCCTCTTTACTATGGAGAATGACAACTGAAATAGAAATATGGGGAGACTGGGCAGACAGACTATATCACGCTCCCCCAAAACATCAGGGAAAAACATCATGTGCTTATAATTGGCAGAAGCAGCACCTAGAGAGGAGAGAACATAGCCTGAATCCCATGGCACCATCAGGAACAGTGGCCCTTAAGAAGAAAACCTTAAGAAGATGACAGAGTGTCCCAGAAATTCCAGAATGAGGGAGTGGGATTAATTTCTTAAACAGCATCATACACAACTGGGGCAAAGACCGTGGCATTGAGTGGGAGTATCACATTCTTTGTCATGCACCAGCTTCCAGAAAAATAAAATTATACAACAGGCTGTTACCCATTTACCCTGGAGCAGTGGGTGGCAGGACCTTCAAACATTGGGACACATATTTAACAGAAGCCACCTGTTAAGTAAACACTAGGGAATCTGACAGTCAGACTGACACAGCAGAATCTAAACCTCCACACATTGAAAGGGATAAATTTCCTGTAGTGTGCATAAACATGCAGAGGAAAACAGTCTGGGTTATTCCTGCTTCATGAAAAGGCAGAATAATTTGTGGAATAGAGGTTGCTCAAGCACTTTCTACTTAGCAGGTAATACAGGAAGATGGGAAAGTCCATTGCATTCCTTACAGGGATTAGATTTTGGGTGCAAGTAGCCAATAAATTAAATTGCATGATCTTAATTGTCATATAACACTTTATACTGTCTCTTTCATGGTTACATGCCTATCACTGAACTGGGTACCTCACAGCACTTGTTTTCACCATTCTGAATTTGAGGATCAGAACCTGATTCCCATTCAATTGCCATATCAAAGGTATTACAGCAAAAATCACCCAGACCAATGAAGAACTAATTAACTTTGTGAAATCAAACAAGTGCAGGGGTGACAGAAGCAGAACTGGCTCCAGCATGCCAAAATCCAACTTGATACAACATCTTTTCTGCCCTGAAAGACTGTTACAACAGATGGAGCTCAAAGTCATGGACTAAAGGAATTCAACAGACATTTTAGAGGGACGGCCTATAGACTAAGGCAATGATATATGTGTGTGATGCATGCATATGTATCAGAAGACAGGAAAGGTAATGGTGTACTGCAAATAACAGAACCTGGATATGACATGAAATATACAGAAAATAAGGAGTCAATATCATTCCACTTTCAGAAGGGATAGAATTAATTTTTTTCGTAGTAGCTGTCACAGTGCTGCATTTTGAATTCAGCAGGAGAATAATGTTGATAACACACTATTTTCATTGCTGCTGAGTAGTGCTTACTCTTTGTGAAGGACTTTTCAGTTTCCCATGCTTGGCAGTGAGCAGGTGCACAGGAAGATGGGAGGAACCATAATTAGAACAGCTGACCTGAACTGGCCACAGGGATATTCCACCACAGAACATCATGTTCAGTAATGAACTAGGGACAGTTGGCTAGAAGGGGCTCCTTGGTGATTGCCTCAGCATTTTATCAGCAGGTAGTGAGCAACTGCACTGTGCACCATTTCTCTCTCTTGGATTTTATCTGCTTTTGTCTCCCTTTTCATTATTATATTTTATCTTACTTTTAATTATTAAACTGTTCTAATCTCAACCAGGGATTTTATGGTTTTTTTTCAGACTCTCCTTCCCATCTCACTGGGGGAGAAGAGGGTGAACAAGCAGCTGAATCACCCTTAGCTGCCAGCTGGGGTTAAAATATGACACCATTCCAAACATGATCTCAAAGGTCTTAGGACAAATAGAAATTTTTCTACTAGTTTCTACACAGTGTTCACAGAAGTCACTCTTGTACAGTATTTGTTAAACTTTTACAAACTGCCAGAAACAACAAATCAAAGCATCCTTACCTGCTATTTTGAGATTTTCCATTTGCACTATAGACATAATAGACTTTCTTTGGAACCAATCTCCTCCTCCCTCCACTTGCCACAAAAGGTTTTTATCCCCAGGATACTTCTCAAGGTACTGCTTACAAGCTGAGCAAACACAAGAAAAAACACTGTATTATAGATATTATATCCTCAGCTATACCTCAGTTTTTAAAGTTTATCTGCAATCAAATTATTTTGCAATCTACCACCATACATAAATAACAACAGAACAGAACTATTTTGTTAAACAAAATAGTATAATCTGAAATAAACTTTGCTTTGCTGTACACATCTTTCTTAATTAAGCCTTTCTCAATATTGGTTTAAATATTTTCCATTATTATCTTGAATTGTAAACAAAATGAATGGAATTTTCTTTTCCTAGTACTCACTTGAGATTTTTGCAACTTCACTAGTTACTGTTCCTGCCAAATATAAAACCCAGCTCAGGACAGAAGGGTTCTTAAGCAGAGGATGTAATTGAGTGCTTTTTGTCACAACACACTCTAGTAGGCACCTGTGACAAGCACTCTCTGGGAGTGTTTATATGTTACCATTGAATGGTTAATCACTATTCACTTCCAGAATATTTTCTGTGCTGCTGTCCTTCCATCTCTTTTCTCTATACCTGCATCAAACATACAGGTGAAGAGGAATGCATACTTTGACATTATTCTTTGGTCTTTGCTAGAAAAAGCTACTATTTTTCACCTGGTTCACTACAGATACACAATTTCAGAGCACAAGATCCCCACTGTGTCATTTCTTGACCACAAAAATGAATTAGTCATTAAATTCTGCTCAAGTAATTTTCTTCATTGAAGCCTAACAAATCAGGTCTTATCAGACCCAGTGACAGACTGTGGTGCTTGGAAAAGCAGCACATTTCTACTGGTTTAGAAGGACAACTTAAAATGTTCATAGAAGGGGCCCTGGCAAATGGCCTAAGAAGGAACATGCCCTGAGAAACAGGGCAAGAGAAATGTGCTTCTTGTCTGAACACAGTCCCAAGAACATATTTTCCAGAATCCATGTAATTTCCTGCATGACATAGTCCCCTTAGGTTGCCAATGGAAGAACGATATGTGTTTCCTTGTATTTTAGAACTATGCCTTCTGATATGCAAGTTAAAGCAGAGCCTAGTATGTCCTCTCCATCAGAAGTTCAGCGAAAGCATGAATTCAACAACCTCGTGGGGTTTAGGTGTGAGCAAGGAAAAGGTGCTACAAGGCAAATAGACATTAGATCCCACACAGAAAAACCTTAGCCAATGCTACAGGCTTGGTGGGGAAACGGGACAGTGGTAAACTTCACAGCAGCAGAAAGCAAACAGAGTTCAAATAATCCACTTTTACATAGAGAATTAAAAATTGAATCAGGAACTCCTTTATCTTACACAAATCAGATTTTTAGCCTCCACCAAAGCGCAGAAAATTTAATGTAGAACATAAGGATGAGGCCACAAATATGGAGGTTGAATGACAATATTCATTTGGACACGAAAAGAAGCCACAAAGACAATTAGAAGAAAAATTTAAAGAGCTTGCCTGTATACATGACAGATGACAGTGGATATCGTAGGCCAAGAGGCTCTTCAGTAAAGGAATCCACAAAGTCTTCCAACATTATTAACCCAGAGTCTTTCCCACGATGTTTCTTTCTAACAAACATTGTGTCTAGCACAGGCAACTTATACTTCTGATGAAGAAGAGAGCTACAAACACTTCCTGAAATAATCAGAGGGAAAAAATATCCATCAGTATGGATGGCATAACTGCATGCTGACTGACATTCTGCTGCATGGATTTCAGCATACGTAAATAAATACTTTCATAAGTTATAAAAATTCCAAACGATATAATAGTAAGTAAAAGTAAGTAAAGTTATAAAAATAATTTATAACTTTATTAAAAATAAATAATTTCTATTAGTCATTTATTAACTTTTTTGAGCAAGCTTTATAAGGTTTCCAAAATACATGAATAGAATAATGTAACAGAAAAAGTCTGTAGCACCAGAAAAGAATAGACAAGACAGAGAGGAAAGGCTCACTTTGAAATCTCCCTATACAGTTTTATATGAAAACTAGTAAAAATTGAGCTGAAAGATGGAGGAGGGAATAAGAGAAAACAGAATTATTTAATTACACTTTTGTGCTGATTACATGACTTCTCAGGACAAATTTGAAAAGTAATTCAGTTCTTGCTTAAAGACCGAAACAATTATTCCAGTTTTTAAAATGAAGACAACAAAATGCTAGGACATTTCACACTGAAATTCTCCCATAAACAATATATTATCCTAAATTAAACAAACATGGAACAGATGGTGACAACACACAAATACTTCAGCATCAGATCATTCCAAGGATAGCTATGAACTCAGCAGTGAGAAAAGGATGGCATTATAATGGCATTAAGACAGTCCATTAACAGCCAATCCATTTTCAGGCCATTCAGTGAATCTGAACCATGGCAAAGAGTTGCCCTCTTCTCTAACAAGACCAATGAGAAACAAAGTTGTCTATACAATCCAGCTAGTTTTTGCAACCTTGTATTGTTTCCAACCCATGAACATACTTTTCTTTGGGCCACAAAATTAATCAGAGGGCTGGAGCGCTGCTCACATGAGGAAAGCTGAGGTTGTTCAGCCTGGAGAAGAGAAGGCTCTGGGGTGACATAATTGTGGCGTTTCCGCATTTGAAAGGAGCCTACAAGAAAGCTGGAGAGGGACTTTTTAAAAGGTCATAGGATAAGGGGCACTGGCGTTAAGCCATAGGAGGATAGATTTAGATTGGATATTAGGAAAAAATGTTTTACTGTGAGGGTGGTGAGGCTCTGGGACAGGTTGCTCAAAGAAGGTGTGAGTGCTCCATCCCTGAAAGGGGATGTTCAAGCTATGAAGCTGTGAATGTCCCATCCCATGTTCATGCCAGGCTGGATGGGGTCCTGGTCTAGTGGAAGGTGTCTCTGCCCATGGCAGGGGGTTTGAAACTAGATGATCTTTAATGGTCCATTCCCACCAAAATCATTCTGTGATTCTATTATTATTTTCATTTTTCAAGCAAGGGAAACTTGAGCAGAGAGGTTACATTACTTGGGTACCCTTTGGAATGCCTGAAGAGCTCCACCACTCCTCAAAACATCTGTTTACAGAGTGGTCTTTTGCACATAGGCTACCCATTTGGAGAGTACAACACACACTCAAACATGGGTGAAATTTTGAAAATTTTTTGCAAGAAAAGACTTCTGTTTTTGCTAACTCAAGACAAGCACAGTCCAATCCAAGTCAAACAATTGTTCTAGAGAAGAAAAAATGCTGTCAGGTATATCAAATTTCTTACAGCTTTAAATACATTTTGTAATTATGAAGTAATCTAAGAGTTTATATTGCTAAAGCATGTATTTATTTCAGCTAGAAATCTTCACAGCCATCTGATCTCTTATGACTGCAGGAAAAGACTCACTCATTAGGTCTACAAGCCTTATAAAGCCTACTAATACAATATTCTTCAAACAAGCTATCCCCTCCCCTTTACTTCCCAAATCCCACAATCCTCAAATGTTCTACCTGTAGGTTTAACAGAATAGAACCCAATAGCCTCTCCTTTTTTCCACATGATCTTAGCATAATGGCTGCTACCATGACAGAGAAATGGGATCTCATTTCTTTCCATTTCTTGTGTTCGATAGATAATTCGATTTAGAACATAGAGAACAACTCTCTCTCCAACAGACTTCACCTAAGGGAACACAGAAAAAACAGTTCAGAAGACTGGTCAGATTAGTTAATACCCATACATGAGAGACCTTATTTAACATAGCTGCAGAGAGATTTCAAGGGAAGGCTGAAAATGCTAAAGCAGGATGACTCTCTGAGGTTTGTTATAAGGCAAGAAGATGCTCAGAACCTGTTGCAATAGGTTAGGGATGAATCACAAGAACAGAGGATATTTCATGTCTTCAATGTCACTCCCAATCCCTTTGTAAAATCTGGGAGAAAGGCAATGGAATGAGAATATTATGATCTAACTCAAACCTATACTTGTACTTAAACATTCCCCAAGCATAACAGCAGTACATCAGCCTCAGAATTCCCAGGCTAGCAGGTAATTGAAGTCTTACAAAAGAGAAATGACAAACCTCAGGGTGGCAGGGCTTGGCACACTCAATCACTCCTGATAGAGTGGCAGGTAACAGGACATGATGCAGTGAGAAAACTTGTAACAACAGTTTCTGTGGTATGTAATAAGGAATTAAATATCCTTTTATCTATCCTACAGGGTTCCTTTCATATATGAAATTTGAGTTCACCACTATTCTACTTACTGTGAAGGAAGGAGAAACCATGATCTATTCCAATCCTTAGTCTCAGCTACCTCCCTTGTAAAAGATTTGGCTTTCCTGATTTTCCTACCACTGGAATTATGTAGAAAGCCAGCCTACATGCCAAACTCTCAAGAGAAAATATTAAAAATTGCAAAAATCAAAGACAAATGCCCAGATTCCATAAGCAGATATAAATTACACCCCTGGAAAAGCACTGATTTCAGTTTTTGTAAACTCCTTGCTACACAGGGTTAAATAATAACAAAGTAACAAAGATCAATGACAGGCAATAACGCAGATATCAGGCAACTTACTTTTCCAAAACACATGTATTGCCACTGCAAGCCACCGACTAACTTGCTTCTGTCAACACATTCCTGACAGTATTTTTGGTTTACTAGTTTCCTGCTAAGATTAACAGGTACTGCTATGGTACAATGCACTATTCTACCAAGATGTTTCAACACAACCAGAATAAAGAAAAAAATGGCTAACATCTAAGTTGTCTACATAAGAAGCTGCTGTACAAAGGTCATTCTTGTTCAAGACTATCTTCATGCTGAGGTTACTTTCCCCCTTTATTTACTCCTCTATTCTCTTGGAACAACCCTCTCATTTTCAAATTAAATTAAAACATGTAATATCTTACACACTACCTATTTGCCATTATCTTGGAGTATAGGATTAATTGCTAGGTGAATGTTGGAGCGCTTTACCTGATGAAGCCCCTGTCTAGCAGGGACAGATGTTCTCACAATGTCATCAATTGACCACCACTGGTCAGCAAGATACAGGGCTACAGCTTGAAAGAAACAAGGGAAATAAAAAGTTAGTGATTCTTACCATTCCAAAATAACCATATCCATTAAAGTTGCTAAAAACTCAGGAATAACAATGTGGTAATCACATTAGACATCTTCTAGATGACACTATATTAATGTAGCTCCTACTACCCTAGCACAACCAACAGGGCACTGTACACATTACCCATATAAATGCTCCCTAGTCCAAAACCTTTTTTGATAACTGAGACTAATAAACACTAGGGAGGTTTTATTTGTTTGTTTGGGTGTGGGTTTTTTTTTTTGTGGTATGATATACAGGCACTATTTTTCAGACATAAGCACTATCCTTTAACACTCTCTAACATCTCCTTCCACTAAAAACTGCCTGCCAATGTAAGTCTCACTCACATGTATGTTGTGGTGCGTTTGCTTTGAATGCATGTTTGCCCCCTGTTCTCCTCCCTAATCCCCTCCCTTCCCCAGTTGCCAATCTTCCCAAGCCCTTCCCTAACTTCCTCCCTTCCAAGTTGTCAATCCTCCCTATCCCTACCCCTTTTTCCAGAGAGTTCTGTGTCTGTTTTGTTGTCCTCATCACCCCATTTGTTACTTTGTATTATTCCCCTCCCCTGTTCTCCCTGATAGGTTTACAAAATGTTAGCCCCACCTCTGACCCCTTCCCCAGCCTTTCCCTCTTTGGTTAATGTTCCTACACCCCTCCTCCTGAGCTGCGGTATAAAAACTTCTGTTCACCCCCCCACAACCCTGCAGCTTTGTCTGGGAGCCCAGGAATAAATGCATCTTGTTCCACCCCATGACCCCTGTCATTGCTGTCTGTCCCTGTGCTGGACCTGCCAACAACTGGGAATTGCAGAGCTCACAGGGGGACAGTCGTGCACCTGCCACAGCCATCCAGCACTGCAAGTATTTTACTATTGAGTGGCTAATAGATATTAATATTGAAACTGTGCAAGTTTTAGAGAGTTAGATGAATGTAAAAAGGCTGACAGCCATTTGAGCAGCAGTTAGGGAGTATGATATATAGGCATTTGTGGCATCATATACATACTCATGGCAATCATATACATGGCATTAAATGGAAGAAGGACATGTGGAGAACTGGAAGGGGAGGAAGAATGGGAGAAGAAAACCCACAAAAACTGTCATCTCAGCCAGAGCTATGCTAGGACTTCAAGCTAAAGACAAATTTACACATGACGCTCATCAATCACTATTAATAAAGAGCATTTAAATTCACATGCAAATTAATGGATTCTAAGACTGTTCAATAAGTACCTTTTGGAGAGGTGAAGCATACATAAAGAGATCAAGAGATACATGTTGTAATATGGTCCAGACAAGCATCACATTATTTTGCTACTTATCTTTTCAATTCAATGGGTCCAGTTCTGATCTTATTAGAGTGAGAAGTTCTAGCAATTGTGTATATTAATACACAACAAAAAATAACACTATGTGAACAAAAGGACGGGGAACAACAAATGCACAGTGGAGCAGCATGAAATGGACAATGGCCTGGTTACATGCATTTTCCACAGTAAAAGAAAAAGGCAATACAAAGATAAAAAACTTAAAATTAAACCTGTGAGTGAATCCCACGGTGCAAACAGCGCAAGAACTTTGTGAGTCTGCTCTTCACCATAAAGAGGAACAAAGCCCACAGATGTCAAGGTAATAGGAACCTGGAAGAAGAATGTACAATAATTCAGTACTCTATTGCTAAAACAACAATAGTAAAATACAGAGAATGTTTATCAAGGTAAACAAGAAGAATATTAAAAATCAAGTCCTTAACAGCCAGCTGTAAAAGACAAGCCTTTCTTTCAGTCCTTTCTTTAGACACATCTTCCTAGAGACAAACTACATCTAAAGAGCTCTGACTCTTGAGGTCTAGCAGATTTAGCTACAGTAATTTGTAGAGCTCTCTTCTGCCGAGAATTTGCATTTGTGTGCACAACTGAAGTAAGGTGTGCAAGGAGCCAGCATTATATTCACTTCAACAGTCCCAACTGCACAAGCTGTCAAAGCCAACAGGAGAATGAGGCAGTCAGTCAAGTGCTGAAACAAGCTGTCACAGCAAAACTGTGTTTGTTAACAAGTTCTAATGTGCTGCAGTGGGAAGGCAAATTCAAAAGGGTTTTTTTCCCCTGAAGTTAAACACATTAGAAATTCTGAAGTTGTTGTCTTGATATTCCTCCTCAGAAAAAGATATGGGAAGGGTCAAATAATCTTTTAAGGAAACAAGTAACTTTGTGGAAATGAATTTTGATATTTAAATTCACATGCTTCCATTAGTAATTAATAAAAAACTTGACAGACATGAATGGTGTGGTAGACAGACTTGCTAAACAAATTTAAGAAGATTATGACATGCTATTGTCACAAATGAGTATGTTAATACAAGCAATCATTTAGGCATACAACACTTGCATAAAAGCAGGAAAGTAGTCAACACTGATTCTGCCAAGGAGTCCATTGCACTGACCTTCAGATCCCACAGAAAATCCTCTCAGCTCACTTGGTTTTAATTAAAGCTATACACTGCTGGATTGACTGGTACTATTTCTAATACAAGCACTCATCTGGACAGAGCCAACACTGACCAACTCATCACACAAGGGATAAGTGTTTAAAACATAAGTGTCACAACTATTCTCTACTAGATCAATAACAGCAGAGAATATTTCAGATGAAGAAAAAAGAACCCCTTTTGAAATTAGCGAAGCTTATTAATCAAAAATTGAACCCAAACATGAAGAACACTGAAGGACTGTGATTAAAAAAAGAGCCAGTTAGCTTAAATGATGAGCCCCTTAGTGATGATAGGTTTTTGAGAATGCATGGGGTTTGATTCATCAGTTGAAAATTTAAGGTTATAGTCAGGTTGGCTTTTTTTAGGTTTTTAAAAATTGCTTAATATACACAGATCCATTGCCTAGAAGTAGCACACAGATTTAAACCCAGTTACAGAGTGAAAAAAGTAGAGTTTAACAGAAATTCTGAATTTGGAAAATATGAAAGCTTTGATAAAATAGTTCTGAAATTCAATAGGACTGGATATCTTAAATCTTAGATCTATAAGGATATTAAGAACACCAGTACTACAGTATATGCTGGTTTTTACCTTACGGCGGTCTGGCAGAGAAAAGAATTCAGGAGAGTTTGGATTCCCCCACCGGAGGTCAAAGAGGTAGTCCTCTGCTGAGTTCTCCAAGTCCTCATGACTGCAATTGTTCAATATATCCACAGGGAATGACATGCTCTTGAGAAATAAAGAAACATTGTTAATGTAGGTACTTTGAGACATACCTGCAGATGTAAATAAGATGTAAATGCAGATGTAAATAAGACTGTTGAACACCCACACTCTGCTGTTCACTCTATATCCATGACAGAAAAGATAAATGCTCCAGCATTTACAATTAATTAGAATGGTGACCAATAACACCCATAAAATTTGTACTCATAAACAGAAAAGAATGAGATTAGCCTATAGATCCCCCTAGAACTCAGTTGTGGCAGATTTCCAACATACAAGGCCCGTGTTTGCTGCACAAGTACATGTTGCTTTGAGGTGGCAGACTTAGTTCTATCTCTCTCCAATATGATGTTTTTGATGTCACCAGTCACGTTCTAACTAGATGATAAAAAAAAGTAAACCACCCAGATGGTAACAAGATGGAGTTGAGACTTTGCATTTAATTCCATCTCTGAAGAAACTAAAACATTGCTCAGGATTTTTCTCATCAACTGGCCAGTTAGTGTTCTTAACAGATGGTTGTTTTCAAAAGCATTTCAGCTGTGAACAGAAACTTACACAAGCTCATTAAAAACAAGAGCCCACAACAGACTAAAGACACTTTAAGGAGGTGACAAGACAAGACTATAACACTGAAGCAAAACCATAGTGGCAATAACTCCTTAAAAGCTCTTAGATTCAAACTTGCCTTGTCAAAGGAGTGTGAAATTAAAATGAGCAAGAGCTCCTGGAATCCAGGAGCAAGTAGTCTTCAAGCTCTTCCAGCTCTATAAAACTATACACAGAAATATATCCCTCAGCTTCTTTAAAGCTATGACTCAATCTCTCAGAAGTATGAATAAACACAAGTTCATAAGAACCTACTCCGGTGTTCTGGAGGAACATAGGGATCTTGCTCTGTCTTTCTCAGCTCCCACAAGCCCATCACACAAGTTTCTGAACACAGAAGTTTTCATACAGGTTTTATGATTCCTAGTCTTCACTATGGAGGCTTATTTTTCAGTTTTATTTTAAATCATAGTGTGCAATGATTTTTTTTTTTTGCTCTTTACCTCGAGTCCCCTCTATTTAATCAACCATTCATTATTCTACTGACACAGGTAAATCTAGAGCAAAACAACATTTTATTCTAACTCAAGCAGTAGAAATTAAAAGTCTACATTTTGAAGGCTTTTAACATGCTACTAGGTAGATTGGAGAGAAGAGACTGCTCCTACAGAAGAGATTTTTCTCCGTTTAAAATGGAACTTGGACATGACTTCAATGGCATCTACAATTGCTGGCTTTAACACTGTTGCAGATGAAAACACTAATGTTTTCCAGGAATGCCATTGTTCAGATATACACATTCATTCCTCAGAGCCATTTCCTTTCAAATTCAGGTAATTCCTTCTCCTCAACTGCTATTTGCATTTTCTCCTACCTTCCTCTCCAGTCTCTCACATTCCCTCTACTATTTCTCAATGACCCTATCAGATACTTAGCTGCATCTCTTAATTCTCCACCTGTTTCTTCCCACTTTCTGGGCTGCCCTTGCCGTTGCTAGCAATCAACTCCTTTGGCTCCTCCTGTTTGCAAGCAAACTAATTTCCAGAGCCAAAGGTGAGGCGTGCATGCATTTGAATGCAGCAGCAATGCACAGCAGACAGAGAAGCTGCTGTCAGGGATGAAATTCAGCCACCACCAGCCTCCTTATCGCTAACAGATACAGCTTCCCTGCACATATTACAGTTCTCAAACACACTGCACAGACTATGCTGATAAGCATGTTCCAAGACAAAGCAAGGAGAAGTATAAGACCACATGATGCTACTTCCACATGAAGATGAGGCTTTGCCACCATGTTAACTGCAACAGGCAAGGCAACTTCAGCTGTAAAGGAATACAGGTATGTGAAAAACACAAACTTTAATTTACTGTATGCTGGCAGAAGGGGTAACCCCCCTCTATTATTAAACAAATACCTAAATGCTTAGATAACTCTGCTATTAACAAAGAAACTGAGCTGAAGTTTCATTATTGCATGACAAAGAGACAAACAACCAACAAGCTATAACTTTAAGCCTCTAGGTAATAATTCCTGACATTTTTTTGAATCAAATAATGAAAGACCAAAGCAGAAAACATGCAATAAGAAATCCAATAGATTATCTGAGTTCCAACCACTACACCACTATGAAAATAAAACCAGCAACCATATCTTTGCTTAAAAGCAAAAAAGGCTAATTACTGCATTCATTAAATTACCCTCAAAATCACTTACAGACCTCTTTTCTGTTTGCTATTTGGGCTACCTAACTTCTCATGGCACACTTAGATTTTATTTGCTCTCAACTCCCACTAGTCACTTTTAACTTTCCTTTCGCAGCATTTAGAGAGAATGTTATGCAAAAGAAAGCAATACAGAGAAATTTTCAAGACTAAACTAAGAAAAACCTACTCAGCACCCCTTCTAAATGAACATTAATGTTTTTTACCAAGCAGCAGATTAGACATGCAAAGTCACAAAGTCACTTGTGTGATGTATTTTGTCTCTGTGCTGAAGAGGTCAGAAATAGTTCACATTTAAGTTCACTATATCCCTGAAGAAATCAGTAACTGTTCACAAAGTTAACAAGTTATAGGAAATGCATTAAACAAGTGATGAAAGAAGACTGTTCCATGCCAATCTACAGCAGAGCATAAGGAAGTAGATCACAATACAAAATGCAAGCATCTCAAATTTGAAATGCAAAATAACCTACCAAAGACAAATGAAATATCTTCTCACAGTAATGAATTAATATTAGTCCCTCATTAAAACACAGTTGGTTTGACAGTATTTTAAACAAAGTAAAAATACAGAAGGATCCATATCTAGCCAGTTTCATGTAAAACTGGAGCAAGAAAAAGGCTGGAGAAAACTGCTTTACAGGTTTTTTGACTAGAGCATTAACACATTTTTGCTGCAGAGGCAGCAGGAACAGGACAGGTCTCTACCATGCAGTCCTTCATGCCCCTTTTTGTTGCTCTAAATCTCTGTGCACAACTGTAAAACTGTCAGGTCAAATCTTTGTCACACCATGCTCTGCCCATGGGGTACCATTCCAATTGGTTAGCACACAGTCAGGCTGACTGAGCACATGCAGTGTAGCCCTAAGCTACCAAACCCATCATGAGTACATAATATATTTTTATGTACATTTGTATATAGAAGCATATTAGAAGGGTGTGTTTGGAGGGGAAGGAAGTAAATTTATTTATTTTTTAAAATGGGGCAACTTAAGCATTTCATTTTTCAAGTGAAAGAAAATAAATCTTACTCTCTTCAAAAACATATAATTTCACTAATATTAATGTTTTTTTGTCATAAACCCACATGAATATTTGCTTTAATGTGGAATCATATGACTTTCTCCCTTGTCAGCATTATGCCAGCTATTACACAAGAAATGGCACGTCCTTTTTTAGGAACAGCTGCAGCACCAGAGGGTAACAGATCAATTAATGGAATGCCAACAAAAACCACATTTAACAGGATGGGTGGACACATTCCTGTACAACACAGGCACTTCTTTATTCACAAAATCTTTATTACTATTAGCACTAAGGTTAAGAAAAGCCATGGAATAAGTGAGCAACATTTGAAATTGGTTTAATTATATCTACAACTCCTACTTCATCTCAGAGTGCATGAAAGAGAGATGTATAGTACACACAGCTTCCTGCTTACATGTGGATTTGAACAGGACTCAAGAGATCTATACATCCCCCTGCAGCTCCTCAATAATGAATGACACAAAGTTGCAGAAGGATAATAATCCAAAAGCCATGTTATTTCTTAGAGTATGTCAGAGGGCTTAAATACAGCTTAAAACTGGGTTTGGGTGCCTTTATCTCAGGGGAAGTGGAGTCTAACTGGTTAGGCTAACAGATAAGGATTTAGAGAAATTTCTAGCTGTAGCACACACTTCATGTGTGCCTGAACTCCTCTGCAAAACACAAATAATCATTACCTCAGAGGGACCAGTGTGAGAAACATTTAACTAAGATCATGAGATACTCGAACATTGTATCAAAACTTGACAAGTATTGGAAATACACAGTTACTTACACTGCACAGCTTACCTGAACAACTCATTCTCCTTAAAAAAATAAAATAGTAAAAAAAAATGAAATCACAAAAAACTATCCAAGGCCTTTTCAAGATAAGAGAATAACTGGGACAAGTAATCATGCAGGTGAACAATCTTCAGATTTACAATTGTTTTTAATAATAAATAATTATATTTTAAGTAGTAGCTTGGTTTTTGTTTTTTTTTTTTTTTTTTTTAAATAGTGATTTTCAGTTTAGAGAACAGGTGCCAGAGTGCTCAAGCCATGACCTGCAAAATGTTTCTGCTAAACCAAGAACATCAAGTTAGACCCTGCAGGATACAAATACAAGTCCAGTCCTGTGATGAAGCACCAGCCTACTCAAACAAAAGTAAACGGAGTAATGTCTGACCCAAGCCTTGATCAATTTCAATGAGTGCAGAAGTATTGGATGACCAAATCCCTCAAGGACTGCCATGCATTTCCTATGAATCATCACACACCTTAAACCAAGTTCTGTTTTAAAAATATAATCCATCATGCCACCATGATCTCGCAGACAAGCTGTGAGCTACACCTGGGCTCACATCATGAGAAGAGACATGAAAACCAAACTAAACATACACGTCCACACATACACCAGTTCCAGAGAAAGCCAAGCCAGGACTGCAGAAGTCCCAGGCAAGGCTCCAGGCCCAGATTAACAATGCACCAAAGCAGCAACGACCTTGATCAGAGTAGCAGAAGCATCATTTCACTTTTGCTGTGCTTGTTTCCTACCTTGCAGCATCCAGCTGCTGGTCTGGTGAAAGGTGTAAAACTACATAAAGGTTGTAAGAAAACCTAACATTTTTAAGAAGTAGTCTTTTCAGTCTTCTGGTTTCAACTATAAAACAAAATCATCACACGTGTTACTAGAACTGTTAAGCTCTCTTACCAATTATTCTATTAACAGAAAAATTACATAAATGTTTCTTTGCTTTTACTAACAACTGTTACATACACACAGCATTTTTATTTTGTTTCTTCTTTATTCAACAACAAATACTTTAAACTGAGATAAGTTGTTTTCAAAGTAATTTTTTTTATTTCTAGAAATAGTCTGAAATACTTAAGTTAAACCTGTGCACAGATAATTAATTATTTAAATATGTTTAAGAGAGTACCTACTTGGTTTATCATGAGTCAACATAACTGAAATCCAGCTATTTAAACCACTATTGTAACAAAGCTTTTGAGTTTTATAAATATCCCCATCTCTGAAAACTCCATTAATTTTAATCTGTTATGTTACATACATTGGCTGTAGGAAGAGGAACACATTTTAGGAAAGAGGTGTTAAAATTTTAAACAGTAGAGGGTTTATTAGCATTTCTTGAAAACTGCACCATTTTGAAGCAGCAACAATACACTGATCTGCCACATTGAATAGACAACTCAAGTCTTTCTCACTCAAATATTTACTTATTTAGAGGTTGGTTTTCTTGGGGTTTAAATCACAAATTTGGGGGTTGGACAACAAGTCCTCAAACTATGATTCACACATTAGCACTAAGGCATATTTCCCTGAAGTATAGCTTTTGTTCACATTTTTTGAGAATATAGGCTAATAAATACAAGTTCTTGACAGCTCAGATAGATTTGTACTGTTTTGTTGGGGTTTTTTTCTTAAAAGGCAAAAAAAGATTTTTTTTGTTTGGTTAGTTGGTTTCATTTTGTTTAGAGTAACAAACCCCAAACAATATCTACTCATTCCCTACAAAATAGCAAATTGAAAGTTCTTAAGAAAACACATGGCTAGAAATTGCTGTCAACATCAACCAAGATCTCTGGATTAATATGCCAGCCACATTACCCATAATCTCCTCGAAGTGGGTTATGCAACTCTAGTTTTCTGTCAGACACACAAATCAAAGCTGTTGATTTGACTGCAAATAAACAAAACCAGCAAATCTTTTCCATTCATCAATTAGCCACACAATGTAACTTGCATGTATAGCACAGAATTATGAAATCTACACACAGGATTCAATTCCCTAGCAAGAACTACAGTCAGAAGTTCTAAATGCTGGGCTTGAGCACTCTCTTATCAGACGAAACATGAACAAGGACAGAAAGAGTCCTCCACATTTAAAAAAAAGAAAATAACAAAAACATAAAACAAATAAACAAAAAATCTTGCATCCAATTTCTTTAATTAAAGGTGACAGAGTAGTATTATAAGAAGACATGCAACTTCTCTCTCAAACCCACCTTAGGCAGGTAAGATTCTTACTCATATGCCTAATTAGCCACCTGTGTAACCCCAGTGGCATTTTACTCAAGTGATTTAAACTAGATATTAGATAGCTTATTTAACAACTTATAATAGCTTAAGTCAACAACTAAGTTCTTGTGTATACAAACTAATCTGTTATTTACATTTTTCTACAGTCTCATATTTTAATGAAATTATTGTCTGGTTTTTTGAAGAACACTTCCTTCAGCAGGGAGTTTTGGAAGCTAATGTGCACAAGTGTTTCCTACAATGAAAATGTGTCAGACATATGCTAAATTAAAATTCTGTGTTTGAGACTGATCAAAATAAACACAATTAATAAATCTGGAAAACCGAGTTTTTCTTAATGAAACCTTTAATGCCTCCAATTTACTCCAATTCAAGATGATTGTATCCCTACATAAAATTCAAACCATTCTAGTTGTGTTTGAAAATAATTAACATGTGTAAGATGGAAAGATACAGCCAGGTATTACTACTTCATGAATCTGCCTCTCTCTGACATATATCTGATCTTTCTGCTCAGCACGCTCTCTTCTTTCTAATTTCTCACTTTTCTCTAACCTCCCTTCACTAAATGCCAAACCTGTTTAAGGGCTAGGAAAATAACACCAAACTCCAAGAAGATTCCCTCAGTGACCCAACTTTCATCTCTCGTCACTACTCTTTCTCCCTTCCATGCCTTAGCAGTTTGAAGCTGTTGCTGTGCAGTTCTCCAGCTCCATCCTCAATACCCTCCAATTTTGCTTCTGCAGTTTAGGCCTTACACCATCTGCTCCTAAAGACCTTAATGACCTTCTTATAGCACTCAGCACTTAAAGCCCCCACAGCCTCTCTTCACAGGTGGCTGATGAGCCACCTGTAACATACACAGACACACTACCCTTATCCCTGCTGGTCTTCTATAACTTCCATAGGTTTACTTCCTGCTACTCCAGCATCTAACAAGGCAATATTCTGAAGCTTAATTTGCTGCTTAATATCAGAAGATCATCTCTTACTCCCACTTGGCACCCACATTTCTTGGCAACTTCTTCAATTTTCAAACCTTCATATCATCCTCTAACATTATCCCATTGGTTTGCAAGGGCCATCTCATAAACACATCTAGTGATTTCAGATAAGGATAAGGACAAAAAAGAAAGCTATTTTTTTACCACACTTAGAAAATAAATGAAAGGGACAGAGAAACCCACCAAACCTGGATAGACAGCTGGTGGACTAGCAAGCCTACCATAACTAATCTAACACCACAGTGGGACTGGAGCCGCAGTAACCCTATGTACGTATTTGCATCTATTTTTAAAATACTTGGCTGCACTGGCCTATCCCCTATCCCCACAACTGGGGCAGACGTCAAAGCTGCACAGATTAGATTAGTAATCACAGATACATGTTAGCAAAGTCTAACGAGTTAGAGTTACTTCTCATCAGCCAAAGAACAGCAACTCTCTCTGGCTGTTCTGAGAATATTCCACATGGAAATTCAAGTGATGGTGTCTACAGCTACTAACAATGAGGAGCAGGTGATTAATCTTTGCAATCACAGTCTCCATACCCAAGGAGTTACTAAAACAATTGTCTGAAATCATGCCACATGAAGTCTGGTTTTCAGCAGACATGCTGTAGGAAAATTCAACAGTTAAGCAGTATGCAATCTTTTTTTTCTTGTTTAAATTATCTGTTGGTGGTTTTACTGGTTTTGTCTGCTTTTTAATGTCATTTGGAGCAGGAGACCTACAACTAAGAAAGCAGCAACTGCCTTGGTTTTATGGGTGATTCAAATGAAAATGCAGAAAGGAGAATAAGAATTAACATGAGATGTTCCCGGACACAGAACTGCAAATAAACAAGGCTGCAACAAGAGATCCCTGTCAGTCAACCATAAAACTTCCTTGCAAACCAACAAACACACAGAATTGAGAAGTTTCAGATTTTCATTGTACGGCCCTATGGGCCATTTACAACTGCCTGAGGATCAGAATTCTGAAAGCAGTAAGACAGTAAATATAACACATTTGCAGCAGTCAGAATTTAAATCTCATCATAGATTAAAAATGGCTCTTTTTCCCAGAAAGGAATAGGCAAATATCTCCAAATTCTCCATCCAACTCCAGTATCTTCAAGATACTGCAATTATCTTCAGAAGAAGTCAGATGGCTAAAAAAAGTGTTTAATGTGACCAAATTCTGAATTTTACCTTCTACTCATGCTCAGTGTCTGACTCTACCAAGTTCTTTTAGCTTCTTTGCAAACAAATGATGAACTACAACAAGATTATTAACTTCACAGGCACACTCACAAAATAGTTTGTGGACTTACCAAAATAGTATGGGAACACTCCAAAAGAATTGGAGACACAGATAATCAGAAAGACTTTTACCTTGCCTTTCTCAAAGGAAAGGTAAGGTTAAAGTTGTATGTCAAGATTATTACACACATCAAAAACATTACTCACAGGCTTTTAGATAACAAGCTTGGGCCAAAAGCCGTGTACAGAGTCATTACTGATTCCCAGTCTGTGCCCAGTCATGTTAGGAAGAGATATTACAAGTTGCCATCCCAGGTGACAGAGACCATTCTCACAAAAACAGTTAAGAGCTGTAAGCAGCCCCATATGTCCACGCAAAACAGTGCCATTACTTCCTCAGCTTTATAAAGGCCACAAAAACTGACTACCTCTCTGTCTCTAGCTCTGTCAGTTGTAGTCAGCAGCAACTATGTTTATCTTCCTCATCCCATCTTCAGAAGAATGGATAAAAGGCACATATGGACTAAATCTAGAAAATTAGAAGTAAACCCTAGCCTCTGAAAAATAAGCAAGTAATAAAATAATATATAAGCCTCATATCAATACAATTTAAAAGCTAGGAAAGAGACAGGCATCTTGTAAGCTGCTCCAGCTAGTTAAAAAAATTAGGAAGGTCTGGTATTTGTTTGTGTAGAAATCCTGCTTCCATAACAAAGGAAGAATAAAAAATCAAAAGGAGTATTTCATTGCCCAGAATCAGAATCAAGAATCTGTTGTGACTGACAGAATCAAGTGACTTATGTCTCTCTTTCCCAAAATGAACCTCTTCTCCCCAGTGTTTATACTTCCTTGTCATCCAAACAAGTATTTAACAAAATCCTTAGCAGATTGATTCCTGAGCACCTCTGTGTTTGCCTTTTATTTCAGCAGTCTTATACTTGTGGATGGTTAATTTTTGTTTCCCACAATTGTCTGGGTATAGCCCCTGCTAGTTTTGCTCAACCCATGACAGCCACATTATAAAACCCCATCCATTAATGTGAATCCACAGGGTATCACTAAACATGTTACTACAGGACTCAAGATCTAGGTCTGGAAATTTTAGCAAGAATGTCTCTAATAGCAGAAAGGAATTCATATACAACCTCCTCCCTGGTGTCATTTGTTGTCGTCTCCATCAGCAATCATCCTCACATTCCAAGAACTCACAAGCTTCTGTCAGCACACTGCACTTCCCCTTCTCACTGTAACACATGTTTGTAAGATTTCAACTTTTAAGCTACATCTTCTAGTACCTAGGCTATCCTGTTACAGGTGTACTTGAATTTTTGAAAAAACAAACTAATGAACAAACTGCTTTAAAAGCTTCCATTACTTGTCTTCGTTGGAAATGCAGACATCGCTTGATGGTTAGTCATGGGTTTGACAACATAAGTAATCTACTCATACTTCTGAATATACCACCGTACCATACTTTGTTAAAAAGCAAACACAGAAAAGCAAAAAAAAAGCAAAAAAACCCAACAACAAGAAGTGCTAGTATTAGTAGAAAAGAAGTATTAGCACTGCTGACTTATTATACTAACCTTAAATCAGTGCTCAGCTTAAGACTGATTTGTCAGGAATCAGCTTATTACCTCCTGCTCCGTCAAAAAACTCCTTTCCACAGCTTCAGACTAAATGTTGACAACATAAACTCCCAGTGTTGAGGTATCAAAAGAAATTAATTATTCCAACATTTTAAAATCCTATAAAATGGCTGTTCTGCACTGTAGTAACATTTACATTGCTATTGTTAAAATCCCCCACAATTTTATCATTATCAACTCACAATTTATTCCAATTTCCCAGTTATGGTTATTGCTGGCTAACTCCACAACAGCTGTGAGAAGTATTATTCAAACTAGAAAACATTTCTATTTGTAGAATTTGCTGGCTGCAAAAGAGCTAGATAAAAGACTGGTCTTCCAGCAATGCACTTGCTAACTTAAGCACACTTTACATTTTTACACCAGGTATTTTAGAAGCATGAAGCCAGTTAGGGTGAAGACAGCATTTCAAACCATTCAAAGTTCACCAGTGCTCCATGCTGTGGAATGGCTGGTGCAGCTGCAGGCTCACAGCCACTGCCACACCAGAACTTCTGAACTGGGTGTATTCTTCTAGCACTGCCTCAGGGACTACTGATTCCACAGAGACCACACCTTTACTGATTATTCTTTCTCCTCAATAATCCACAGATTTAAAGAAACCTATTTAACCACCTTTATTTTACAGGTTTTGATGAAGCCTAGAAGAAAGGGTAGCAGTGAATTCAATTCATTCTAGTCCATAAACAATTTCTAATCATAAGCAGCAGCTAGAGATGCTGGCCCTGTGAATATGGAGGTGCCTTGTTCTACAGTATTCTGACATAAAATGTTAATGTACACCAAAAAAAAGTACAAGACAAAGAACTCAGATTTTGAAAACAAATCGAAACTATTACTTTGAATAGCTATACAACACACAGTTCAGTATATAATTCAGAGAAATGGATTTTCCTAATTTTTCAATTGAATTTCAATGTAGAACTTAATAGACATATAATTTAAAACAGTAGTAGTTTTTCCAGTTTACCTTGAAAGAAAAGCAACAAATATGTTAGTCCTGACAATTCTCACTAATTTTATTGAGATTTTAGTAAAGATTTGAAAGCTCATGACTCTTTTGGGACAGGATTATTTTACATATTTTAGCAAGCTATTTCAAAGCTTCTCTGAATTTCAGACTCACTAGAGAACACCAATTAAATTTATAATGTTCAAATAAATATATGCTGTCACATCCCATTGTTCAGGAAAAAAAAATTAGCAATAGCAGATAAAATTGCAAGAGTATGAGAGAATAGATTCACAGACAGTGCATATGCCATTTTGGTTATGTTTAAAACAATGCAGTAGAGGAAACACATTAGAGCAGGCTTTTCCACTCAGACTTGTTTAATCCACGCTGAAACACCTGGAAGTGTAAGTTTGAGAAGAGGGTTGAATTCATTTATATCGTGAGAAAAAGGTTTTTTTGTTTTTGAACAGGCTACAAAATTATTACCCGAGAGACATTCATTGACAAAAAGCAGTTCAAAGGCAAGTGCACACCTCTACCACTGCTGCCCCAAACATTCGCAGACAAAAGGATGACTGCGGCTTTCTGGAATGTACAGTTGATACAATGTGATGAATAAGTTACAACTTTGAGAGTCGGGAGTAAAGTATTTATCTGCGAGGAAACAAGAAGCTAGTATCTTGCATGGAAAAATATTTAAGGAATGCCAATGTGAAAATAAGACTAAACAGACATTACTTCAACTCTAATGGTACATTTGTACTTGCAGTTTAGAAATGTAATAACAGTTTTAAATGATCATCACTACTTGATAT